>LPNX010058247.1:481257-556964 GCA_001517045.1 Pseudotsuga menziesii
TCAAGAGTTTTTATATACTGAAAAACTAACATTCATTCTTTACTTGTTTATGGATTTTGCAATCTTGCAGATGCAAGATGTGGACAATGGTGCACTGTTAAAGTGGACTCTTCAAAGGTTACCTTGGAAAATAGAGCAGATCTTCTTCAATAAGCTGAAGTTCATGTGTGTGCTTTTGATATAGAGACAACCAAGCTTCCTTTCAAGTTCCCTGATGCCGAATATGACATGATAATGATGATTTCACACATGGTGGATGGGCAAGGCTATCTTATTAAAAATCGAGAGGTAAAAACACTTGGCATTGTTTTATGCCCATTTGTCAACCTATCCTTTGTTTCGGGATTTCTTTCAGCTATGTTTTGGGATTTTTATTGTTTGTAGATTGATGTTGCATTGATTGTTATGAACATCGTTGCTCTTCTTTAGTTTTCCAATTCCTTTTCGTTTGTTTCTTGAGTGTGTAGGGGTGGGGCATTGAAGACTTGGAGTACACTCCAAAACCAGAATTTGAAGGAAATTTCAAAGTAGCAAATGTGCCAAATGAGGTATATCTGCCATTTACTATTTATCCTAAGACTATAATTCTGAAAACAAGTATTGATCCCCTGGAAGTTTGCTAGACTATTCTACTGGTTTTTTTGGAATTTGCAAGAGTGAAGTTAAATATCTATTGTACATTATTAATAATGATTTAAGGTAACATACTCTGTTGTTTCTTTGTCTCTTTGCTATATGAAGTGGCTATGTATTTGTAGGATTCAATCTTATTCTATATCCCTTCCTTGAGCAAATCTAGACTATTCTAAAAGTATTGAATGCCTCTTTGTCAGCAAGTTTATTTCTATCATTTATTTTTATATTAGCTATTTCCTTTGGTCCACTCTGTTTAGAGACTCTATAGGTTCAGTGTCCTCCATCATCACTTATTAAGATTGGGGATGTAAAGCACTCTTTCTTATACAGGGAGAAACTTATGCGATACTTATACAATTAGCACAATGCATATGAAGGATAAACACAATTATTTAGACCCATTTCATCTTAATCATGTTATAAAATACCACCATTTAGAACTTTAGTCAACTCAAAATGGAGGTCAAGGACATAGACAGTGTATGGGGACTGCTTCATTCCACTTTCCAACTAATAGTCTCATCCAGAGAAACACTGCATTGTGTTCAACTAGGAAAACTTGATTGCATGCAACCTTTCTCCGACTCTCTCGAAAGCCAAGTCACATAGGCCATTTCTAAGTGGGTAAGTTGGAACATGCGGGCATGGGATTATGTGGCCTTTGTACATGTGGTTCACACTACCATGAAGTTGTGTTGTAATCACCTACCCTTAGCACATGTAATGTCTCTAGTTAAGGAACATTCTCTTAAAGTGTTCATGGATTGGTTAGATTGGACTTTGTCTTGTTAAGTGGTCCACTTGTAGACTTAGTACAGGGTTTGCTTGTAATTACTCTCTTCCTTATTCCATAAATATAAAGGAGGGTGCTTCTCTTGAGGATATTGGGTTTTCTATTTTGCGAAAAGTAAAGTTAAGAGTAAAGTAGTTGTGATAACTATATGTGCAAGGATGAAATATATACTTGACATAGAATCGTCTATTTTGCTACCAAGCTTCCTTCAGTGGTCAAATTCTAGGCTGAAACCATGTGGCCGTAAGTGAAATCTTTGGATTTTTTTTTAAAATTCATCAACAGGCATCGCTTTTCCGACATTCTTTCGACACTCCGATCAACCCATCTGACGACCGTGCCATGACTTTGACACTTCCTCCCGTCGGACGACCAATGGTTAAAGTGTCAGACTACATCGGAAGGTCGACTGTTCTAGTGTCGGAGTGCGTCAGAGTACTGACACTGTCTGAATTAAATCCGACAACACCACTATTTCTCATACACTTTTGTCCATCGGATGAACGATGCTTCAGGGGTCGGATGACATCAAATTTCCGACGGTTTATGCAATTTTGGTTGGCACTTCGGAAGGAATAACGGTCGAATATGTGACACAATGGTATATCAGAACTTTGACACTTATTAGTCGATGGTCGAAGATCCGATGTTACACCACCGACGGCAAAAAAAAGTGTATGTGTCGAATACCCGACAGGTTAGTGTCGAATTTCAGACATGGTAGCCGTCGGATTTTGGCCTCAAATTCTGTAGTGTTTCTTGCTATTCGTGCAAGTGTATTACATTGTCTCACCATCTCATTATTGATTATATATAATATACAACTGTAACCTCTAATTGCAACACTGTTATGTCATTTTGTGTGTAAATTGTCTTGAATCTTCTGTAAGATTATGCTTTAGTCTCAAGATTACTATGACTGAATTTCACAATATATTGTTGTCATCTCGATAAAAAAGATATTTTAAACCTAATTGCTGGGACCAAGGGACTAGGAAAGAGAATTAAAAAAACACATTTATGTCCCAAAGCTAATCAACTTGAAATCAAATGGTATTGCTAAATACATGATATGTTATATCCCAAAAGTGGTTTATAGCTATGTAAGCTAAATACCAAAGACATTAAAAAATGCATGTAACGAAGAGTTTCATTTGCAAAAGTATAGTATATCTGTGCGGTATTGGATGTTTCTTGCATCAAATTCATCAACAAATAAGGGTTGTTCTAGCAATGGAAATATTTATGTAAGCATAAACAATATATGGTTTATAAAGATTAGTTTAAACTCCAAACTAAACAACAATCATAATAACATGCATAAGAAGCATTATAAAAAACTTTCAACATGAATACTACTTGCAACAATTTTACTTCACACCCTTTAGAAATAGTTATGCACCATTCACTAACCTGAATGAACATATGTTTAATTTAATGTTTGAAGTGATATGCATCCATTTTCAAGGTGGATAAGTGTTGTGTCAGTCAAGAGAGGAAGGTTGTCCAGGATGAGAGCATTCGGTGCACAACACGCAACACCTATTGCTTGTAGGGCACCATCTGTCATCTTTCAACATTTCAATTATCTAGTGATCAGGAAACACCATCAATGAAATATGTATCAAAATAATGTAAGCACAATATGTGCTATGAAATATATTCCAATATCCAAGTTATTTGAACTTAACTAATTTAAAACACTAAAGAAATTGAACCACTTACCCACAGTCAGCTAGAGAAATCTCTTTCAAGTCATAGGCTAGATAGGCGAGCAGTTTGCTAACAAACGCATCAGTGACACCTGTTATCCCTTCCAATGATAACACTTCCATTTTTTTCATATTTTTTAATGCAGGTGTAATCTTGAAGGCTTCTAGGTGCTAGCATGAATGCCAACACAATTCCTCAATTATTGGTGCCAAACTATCGACTAGAGTACTAATGCCATATTTAGATAATAATGAGCACTGAATCAAATCTACAAAACTTAGTAAATGATCCATTTGCACAAATGAACTCAATCCAACATCTGATAGACGATAGGCACCCTCCAGAGAGAGGAAAATTATGCAAGGAAATATCATAGAAGGACTAGCAAACGTAGATTGTACTAAACGATCTAAAAAAGCACGTCCACAGATGCCCAATCATTGTACCTGTCAATATGGAAAATCCATTTGGTCGCAACCTTCTCTAAAGAGAACCAATTATATGATTTTAGTTTCTTTACTTATTCAACCAATCAGAATACAAACATCAAAAGGAAAAATCTTGATGCCAATGATATTGAAATAACACTTGAGTTTTTATCAGTAGTGAACCTCTAGATTAGCAGCTGAACATTTTACAATCATCTTGGTAAGATATTCCTCTGGTATAAGAGAGCAATATGGAACACATATTTTTGTTGGATACCCTATAATGAATAATCCTAAATCCCGAGGAGTCATTTTATGTGATGCACATAAATCACTGCAGATTCTGTCCTTGGTTAAATCAGGAATTCCTTCCAGTTTTTCAATATGTTGAGCATGCTTACACAAACGGCTGAAACATAAATCATACAACGAAGGAGGTATAACTTGTGTCACAAATTCTTTGTCACAGGAAGTCTTCCATTCAATTAGATAAGCAGGGTTGTCATTTCTAGAAATATTTTCTTGACGAGATGCCAATGATGTTGCTTTTTCCTCTACCAAGTGCCTAGCAGTAGAAAATGGGAAAGCCCAATCTCTTCTCTCTTCATCATTACAAACCGTAGAATTGGTCTAGGAACTTTGTTAAGAATATTATGGTTGATCATTTTCACTATTAAAATATGAAAAATGTGCATCCCTCCTTCAAGCTATTACAAGAAACCTCTCTCTTGATGTAATCCTATTCTGATTATGAGGAGAACCATTCTCTTCCATTACATTTAGTTCAAAAAGATGAGCACATGGATTTACATTGTGTTGAACATCGTCTCCAACAAGAAGAGTTTGCATAGTAGATGGAACCTCATTATTCCCTAGTAAGTTCATTTGGTGAGAAGCTTCTTCCACATCTATAGGCATGGTAATTGGAGCAATTGCTTCTTCTTCATGATTTTTTTCTAAATGTACTTTGACTTCATCATCCTTTTTAGACTCATCCTTAGAGGACCCTGAATCCTACTTCTCATATTCGACCTCAAAAAAAATTGTTTCTTGGGACATCCCATCATTTAATTGTCGTTTCCCTTTCCCTCTACTTCCTCTTCTTCCTTGACCTCTAGCTCCAGAATTCCCATCATCACTAGTATCTCCTTCATTAGCAAGAGTATCAGTTTCTTCACAATGTGACAAATAAGAGCTTAAATTCAATATCCAACATTACCTAACATCCTTAATTAAATTCATTATCTTATGTTGACTCTCAGAAAAGAGGTCCTAGGCCAAAAAATTAAGTTTAACTAAGAGAAGAAATATTATAGACCAATTAGGCCTCAATGTGATAAAATCAAGCATAGGTATAAACATTAGCAACATCCTTGATTAAAAATATGACCGAACTCGATTTTCGATTGTGATTCTAAAAGAACAGGCTCTACAAACCAGGTAGGCCTCAAATGATGGTACGAACCAAAGTAAACATAACATAATCAACATCATTGATAAAATATGTAATTATATTCTTACTAAATTCACCTTTAACTAGATTCTTATTTAATTTGATTTTCAATTTGAATTCTAAGACAAGAGATCACACAGACTAGGTCATCTCAAAGGGTGTTAAAAGTAAGAAAAGGTATAAAAATCAGTAGAACCTTTGATTGAATATATTGATTAAATTCAATTTTCAATTATGATTTTGAGAGAAGAATCATGTAGACCAGGTATGTTTCAAAAGAGGTTAAAGACAAACAAAAACAAAAACACCATAATAAGATGTTTCTCTAAGTTTCAAAGAAATTTTGCTTACCATCTTTTTTCCTCGACCATAACTGCTTCCATTTCCTTTGATTGTACCTCTCCTTGAAATTCCCCCATTATTCTTCTTGACAGAAGAATATGGTCCATCTACCATGGTTCCATCATTGCCATCATTTACTATTGTAGTTGAAGGCCACTCTTGCTCAAGGTTACTACCTGAAGCGAACGGTACAAGATTTACCTTAGCATTGAGTCTCGCACTTCTCTTGACACTTCTTGTAACATAAGTGGTGCATAAGTGCTTGCAGAAGTCCCAATATCTCCATAGCCCTTTCGATGATCGCTGATTGTTTTGAAATTCGCCGACATATTTTTATCCTTAGAATGCACAGATGTTGGGGTTTCCTAACAACCGAAGACAAACCTACATCCCGTGACCTGAGCTTTTCCATAACACACAACAAATATATTAGTTAAAATCTATCAAAGTCTATCTCCTGTCTTCGTAGTAGGTAAAATGCAAAATAATACTCAAATATGTCAGTTCAAGGGAATTTCTCATAACAAACGAAACTACTTTTAACTTTAATATAAATTTGACAAACCTCAAAAGAGTTGTCGAAAATTGAACCAATTATTCCGAATCTTTAATAAAAAATCTAACAATTTTTAAGCAAATCTCTTACTTTATAGAGGCATGGGGTTCAAGTTTATTCCCCTCCTTGCTAAAGTGAATTTTTACCATAGTAATGTGGTGCTAGTTTTTATAACTCCCCACTTATTAATAAAAGACATAATTACTCTTAAAAATGACATGTCTTCAAAATTCCTTGGATTTGATTTTGATTGTTTAGTTTGAAAAGTTTAAGTTTTATATGTAGCTTTGTCGTTATTTATTATATTGAATTGTGATGCCTACATGGGTCATTTCACTATTTTAATTGACACCTCCCTAAAATGGTGATGAATTGTAAACTCCAATTAGTTTGTTTTTATGTGCTTTATAGAAAAGCTCATCAAACCTCAAATAGAGTATGGAGGTGGTTTGGATCCATAATATGGTGACAATGGTTATTGTCTCCCAATGTTATAAGTGATGTTTACAAATGGTTGATTGTTATTATTTATCCATTCACAATTACACCTGTATGGGTCTCAATGTCTTGATAAACTTGCTTGCTTATTACCTTCCTAAAGGGGGTGAATGGTAAAATCTTATTAGTTCATCTTTGAATATTGTAGACAAAAAGTAGGCCCTAGGGGGTGAATGATAAATATTTAGTTCATCTTTAAATATTGTAGAAAAAAAGTAGGCCCTAAAAATTAAAAATGGTAGACCTAAATAGAATATGGAGGCGACCCTAGGTTTGTAATATAGTTATACAAGTCATTGTGTCTTGGTGTTATAAGTTCAACTCATATCTCTAAATTCCTTTGTTATTAACTTCAAGTGACGAGTAAAAGTCACTCTTGAAGAGTAAATAGAGAAAATATTACATATGAAATGTGTGCATGTGTGTGTCCATGTGATTGACCATCCTCTAGTATTATAAGTTGGGAATTTACCTCTATGTTTTCAATTACTCTTTTACTATGTAAAATAAATCCCATGGGAATCAAACATTGGTTAATAGTGTAGGGTAATGTTGGAAGATTTGATAGGGGCCATAAAACTTGAGAAACTAATTTCTTTTTTCCTTGATAGATGTCCGCTTATAAGGCCAAATATGTAAAAACATTTGATCCACATATTCAAAGTAATACTATGCGAATTATTGAAATTCTTGTTGCTTCATTACATTTTAAACCAGGACCAAAATGTCCTTAAGAGTACAAAGAAAGTTATATTTTGTGTTAAGATTGATATCCACTTCTTGTACCTTGGATGTTCTTGGTAAAAATGAGGGTATGGATGGGGGGGTTGTCCAAAACAACCTTGTAGGGTGAGATTTTTGTAGCACCATGATAGGTGGTATTGTACTACCTTTATGCAAGGGGGGTGTAGTGGAGTTGGGGGTGGGGAGAATATGAAACCCAATGGCCATATAAGTCAATGTCAATGGTTAACAATATTTTTATGGTCAACACCTCACAACCTTTATTACTTGTTATTAACTCAAATATCTCAAGTCTTGCAGTATCCAAAAGTATTATGACATGCATCATCATCGTGACATCGATGTTGTCATCATCATCATCATCAATTCCGTATGGTACATCAACATCATTTTCATTATCATCATCATCATCGCCAACACTAAGTACATCATCAACAAAATCATCGTCATCATTGTCATTATGGTCACTTGACACTCATATGCCATTGGTGTTCTTAATCACTCATCATTGTTAGGATTCATGTCATGTAATTGTTAAGGTCATTTATATGTCGTTACAGTCATTTTGATGATAATAGGGTCGTTTAGATGTCGTTACATACATTTAGGTGCCATTAGAATCAATTAGGATCCAAAATTTCTACCACATGCATAATCATTGTTGACATACACATCGTCATCATCATCATACAATAAAGAAACATCATTGTCGTCATCATAGTCATCATCAATATAATTGCGATAATAGTGAGCAAGGAACCCTTATCAAATCATATCAATATGCTCCATCATAATTATCATAATGCATCATTGTCATGTTTTTAGGGCCAATCAGATGTAATTAGTGTCTATCAAATGTTGTTGGGGACAATCAAATGGCATTAGAGAAATTTAGGTGACATTAAGGTAATTTACCCCTCATTAGGATTAACCAAGATCCAAATGCCATGATTATGATCCTTTAGGTGCCACTATGATAAATTAATATCCAAAAGTACTATCACATGAATCATGATCATTGAAATTGATATTGATATATCTGACGTTATGTTGGACGTTTTTTGAACATGATTCCTAGCTCTAAACCTAGTGTAATTCCTAGCACGGTTCCTTTCGAAATTTTTGGCATTATTCCAGGCGCTATACCTAGTGCTATGTTGGATGTTTTCTAGGTGCAATTCTTATTTCTATACTTGGTTCTATGTTGGATGTTTTTCTTGCCGAAATTCATGGCGCAATTCCTGTCACTAACCCTGGATTAATATATGGTGCTATGCTATTGAGGACATTTTTCTTAGGCTATTCTAGGTGTTATATGGAATGCTTTTTTGTAAGATAATTGGGAAGTTAATTGTGATGCTAATTGGGATGCTAATTAAAATGTTAATTGGGATTTTAATTATCATCCAAACTGGCACAAAATTTTAAAAATGGACACTAATTGGGATGCTAATTTGGACGTTAATTGGGATGATAATTGGGATTCTAATTGGAATGCTAATTAGGACGCTAATTGGGACATTAATTGGGATGCTAATTATCATCCAAAATAACACCAAATTTTAAAAAGGGGTGCAAATAACACCATTAAAAGAACCATCCTGTGGAAAAGCATCCACTTGATCCAAAAAATGATAAAAAAATACTAAAGTGGTAGTGGATGCTAAAAAGGAAGCTAAAAGAGACGCTAATCATAGGGTTTTGTTGTAGTGAAAGTCCACATAACTTAATAGCTCCAAAAACATTTTCTCAAACTCATCCATTGTCATGCTTCCCAATCGAATTTCAAAGAAATCTTCCATCTTCTTGTCATAATACTATTGTGATAGATATTATTGCTTGAAGTACCTTTGAATTTTCCTCCAAGAGATTTTTTGTTCATCCATGTGTTTTACTTGCTTAAATTTCTTCCACCACTGTTAAGAATTTCCTTGGAGATTATAGATGAAATTCTAGCTTCTTGATTATTCGAATAGTTATGCAATTGTAGATACTTCCTCATTTGTAGATTCTAAATCTCTACAACTTCATCAGTAATATCTCCATCAAACGAGGGTGGCTTAAGATTTTGATCTCACCTTGTAAGGCATTCTCATCTTCTTCCTTTTTTGATGCCTTCTTGGATGAACATCATGCCAAGCTTCAAGTTTTTCATTCCCATGTTGACATCCAACTAACCGATGTCAAGAATGTACCTTCCTTTCACTTACATCATTCTTCCTAGAAGGCTGGTGCATATCGAGGATTTCTATGTTCAGGGATCCCTCTTCTTCCCTTACTAGCATCAATGATACTTGCTTCCCTTGATCATACAACTGCATTAAGTTATTCATCATTTGTTGGTGAATTTGATTATGTTGTTCCATATACTACAAAATTGTTCCATTTCTAACTTGAATGTTTTGTAAGGTTTCATACACCTCCATGGCTCTCATCTCGGACTTATGGCCATTGGAATCAGTCCTTTGGTAACCCATTCTTACTTTTTATTATAAGGGAGACATTTCTGGGCTTTTTACCATCCTTGTAGTGTTGTTTTCCTACCACTTTGCCAATATACAACTATAAAGTACTGAAAACTATACTATATTTATCATTTATAAATCGACTAGGTTTGTTAGATCACAGTTAAATTCATATAAATGGTTGCAATTATAATATTTATATGTAAATGTTTTATACATTATGATCATGGAATTAATTGACTCAGGAGGATATACTCTTCTAAACAAACACTTCCTAGAGGCTAAGGGTTGAACCTCACTTTGATACCACATTATAGCATACCCCAGTGCTACATAGCGACACGATATCACATTGTAGCATACCCCAGTGCTACATAGCCACATTAATAATCATTAGTCTCTAAAAACATGCATAGAGAAACAAAAAAATCCAAAAATTCCATAAAGAATTAATCCAATTCAAGTTAAAAAATTCATAACAAGGAAAAACATAATCAAAGACTACAAAAGTGTAGACTAAACCACTTAAAAAAAAACCTTTAAACGACTCAACAAGCTAAACAATCAAGAAAATGATGCACATACAAGATCCACTGGATTAATCACTAATTGAAATTCATTAATTACACAATCGATGACATTGATCAACTCTCAAATAAGATCTAATGGCTTAGAATATGCCAATATGATCGAACATGTTGAACTCAACATTTCCTTGCCGATCTCAGATTTTCCAACATCGGTAGTTGAAAGTTAGCACAACAAAACTAACCAAAAAATCAACGACCCTCCTGAATTTTGAGTTCCGACATTGGGAGTCAGGATTTGGCATACCAAAACAAGAAAAAAACACTCACTCCCGATTTTCAATTGAGTGATGTCGACAGTCGAGAGTCAACACACCCAAACAAATAAAATAGAAACTACTCCTGACTTCTAATTTTAGACATCAAGACGTCAAAATTCAAAAGTTCACACCAACAAATGATAAAATACACAAACAATTATGACTTCTGATTCCTAACCTCGACACGTCAGAAGTCAGAACTTGAAACCAACTTATAAAAAACAATAAAAACCACCCTGTCTTCTGATTTTCGATGTTGCCACATCGAAAGACAAAAGTTGGCACGATCACAATAACACTAAAAAAATCGACGGTCACAACTTCACATTGGGATGGTAATCGATGGTTATGATTACGCCGATGCAAAAGACCAACACTTAGTCATTTTTTCCAATAAAATGACTAAGGAAAGGAACAAGTGAGTAAACCAGGGGTCCCACCCGGCGATTCCATGAATGTGCTTCATGTTGAAATATTTTAACTTCAAAGGATATTCTAAATGTATTTTACTAATGTACCCCAAGGGAGATGTTATTATTCCTCCTTCGGGATGTTATTATTGTAATTGGTCATAATAGATTCATGAGGTAAAGCCTCCATTGTAAGTCAGGTCATTAGTACCCTAATGAATATAATAAAATATTGTTTTGTGATTTCCTAGGTGAAGTAAGCCCAGACAATTTAGTGGGTTCAACTTGATTAGGGTAAAATCCAGTTTACAAAAGGAGTATAAATAGAGTGGTTGTGCTTCTCATTTGAAGACAGAAAGACTCACTTATGTAGTGATAGGAGAGAGAGAGAGAGAGAGAGAGAGAGAGAGAGAGAGAGAGAGAGAGAGAGAGAGAGAGAGAGAGATCAACAAGGAGGAGGAATACATGTTTTGGGGTTTTATATTATACATCTTATATAGAGGAAGTTTTGTTGGGTTTTCTTCCCCTTAAGGGTTTCCCAGGATAAATTTGTGTCTATCTTGTGATTGTGTTTTTTTCAGTTATTCTTCATATGCTACTATTGTGAATTTTGATTAAACACTAATGATATCTATCCTAGCATATGAAATATTAACATGGTATCATAGATAGCTTGAATAGAAAAACTTTCACAAGGTGAAACTCTCTCTCCTCTCCCTATAGAAGAAATTAGGGTTTATGCAAAAGTTGAAATTTTGAATATTTGCTTGCATAGAAATTTGTGCCTATATGGAGTGCATATAATGAGCCTAGGATCAAATTTTTTGGGTGGTTGAATCTCCAAGAAATCCAAACCCTAGTTTTTCCATGAACCAGAAAACTGTAGAAATCCAAAACTAGAAATTATGCAGAAATTGGAACCTTGCAAGTAATATTTGAAGGGTGGAGGTTTGGTATCTCCAGAAAGCAACTGGACCAACCAACTTGCCTCGGTCAAGCACATATCCTGGTAAGGTCAGCTTTTCATTTGAGAAATTTTAATTTTTAGTGACTTACTAGATAGGATGGCCCGAAGCACTAAGCTTGCGGATAAGCCGGAAGGCATTGAAAAATTCTAAGCATGGAACTATAGGATTGGTATCATTATTAGAGATAATGATCTTGATAAGTATATCGAGGATGAATTCCTAGAACCAGAAGAAGATGAAGCTAAGGAGAAGCATCAGAAGGACCTAATAAAGGCAATGAGGATCATTGTTGATTCTATCAAAGATAACTTGATCCTGCAAGTGTCATCTAAAGGGACACCAAAACAAATGTATGATTCCATCTCTAGAATGTATGAAGGAAGGAACATCAACATAAAGATGAATTTGAGAGCTCAACTAAAGAGCACCAAGATGAGTAAAGGAGAATCAGTTCAAGATTACTTCACAAGGGTCTCCCAATACATGGAACAACTAGATTCTATTGGAGACTCCTTTGATGAATATGAACTAGTAATGAATTCTCTCAATGGTCTCACGAGACCTCGGGATTCATTTATACAGACTATGTGTCCTAGAAAATAAAGTATGAAATTTGACATTGTATGGGAAGACTTCCAAGAGGAGGCTAGAGTAGATAACATAGAATATTTACTTAAGGAATATGATAAATATCTAGCTACCCATACCAAGAGAAGAAATAAATCAAAAATTCAAGAAGGACAGTCAAAAGGAGTATAAACCTCCAAAGAAGTTTCAGAAGAAAAGAGACTCACAGTTAGAAAAGAGACTACTCAAAACATCAATGTTACAACTGTCATAAGATAGGACACATTGCTATAGAGTGTCCATTGAAGAAGAACACCAAAAAAAGACATCATGCTCATCTAGCTGAAGATGAGGATGATGAAGAAGAAAAAGAACCTTGAAAGAGACAAGAAAAAGAAGAGGATATAGAGAAATATGTACTATTCTCTACACTCTCTGGGTCTGTAACACCTAGAGAAGACACATGGCTTATTGATAATGATTCCTCAAAGCACATGACAGGGAAGAAGAAAACTCTGTCAAAACTTGAAGAAAATAACTCTCCTCTAGGAGATGACTATCAATATCCCAACAAAGGAATTGGTGAATCAAGCTATAAGCTTGAGTTTGGAACCCCCATGAAGATGAAGGAAGTACTATATGTACCAGGTTTGAAAAAGAATCTACTTTACATCTCAACACTAGATAATAAAGGATATAGATTTGTTTTTATAGATGGACAAGTACTCATGTGGTCCAAAGGAAAGACAATTGAAGATGTTGTGGCCATTAGTGAAGAAGGAGGATGTTTGTACAAACCCAAGGGACATCCAAAGACAACCCTTGTCCATGTGAAATATGGCATAAAAGGATTGCTCACATCAACTACAAAGCATTAACCTATGTGAGAAAGGTGGTAACAGGTTTACCAGATTTGAAGATTGATCACGAACGAACTTGCAAAGGATGTGCAAACAGAAAGAACATCAAGAACCCACATTAGAGGAAATTTCAACTGAAAACGGGCCTTTTAAATCTAATTCAAATTCCATGTCATCATGTGTTAGGAAATGAAATTTCTTTTAATTTGAAATACCGTATAGGTCTTAAACAATTTTTTATTATAAATTTGGGGATAGGTATCATATTTTTGTTCGTATTTTCAACATATCTCCCTGTGTTTTTACTCAAATTTCGATCGGGAGATCTCGTTGGATGCGGAATTAATCCAACGAGTACCCACTAAAAATGGGCCTCCTAAGAAAAAATTAAATTCTGCATCCAACGAGTACCCACTAAAAATGGGCCTCCTAAGAAAAAATTAAATTTTGCATCCAACGAGTACCCACTAAAAATGGGCCTCCTAAGAAAAATGGAAACTAAAAGTGAAACAAATACTATACTATGATAGAGATCATGACTACAAATTGTATGGATATATGGATTCATACTGGGAAGGAAGTGCCGCATGAGTATATACTATGATAGAGATCATGACTACAAATTGTATGGATATATGGATTCATATTGGGAAGGAAATTCCGCAGACAAAAAGAGAACCTTAGGTGGATGTTAGTGTCTGGGAACTTCCATGATCTTGTGGTTTAGTAAGAAAGAATATAGCATTTCTCTCAGCATGATTGAAGCAGAATACATAGAAGCTTGCTCTGCTAGTTGTGAAGTGATATGGGTTGAGAAACTGATGCCAGGCCTATTTGATAGGGAGTTGGACACCACAATGATTCTATGTGACAACCAGAGTTGTATAAAGATCACAGACAATCCGGTGTTCCATGATAAATCAAAGCACATAGAAATCTGATATTTTTATATAAGGGATATGGTACAAAAGGGAGCTATAAAAATTCAGTATGTGAGTACTGATGAGAAAGTTGCTGATGTGTTGACAAAGCCCCTATCACAGGTGAAGTTTGAATATTTCTATGACAAGCTCGAGGTAGTCCAAAAACAATTTCCTTGCAAGGAGGAAAAATGATGATGTGGACCCTTCTCGGAAAGGAGGAACAATTCGAAGATACAGACTCTCCTTAGAAAGGAGAAATAGGTCAAAGATATAGACTCTCTTCAGAAAGGAAGAACAAGTCGAAGATATGGATTCTCCTCGAAAAGGAAGAATAGGTTGAAGATATGAACCCTCCTTGGACAGTGGGGGTTCGGGTTGATGATACATATCCTTCTTGGAAAGGGAGAGTGATGATGAGACCATCATTGATGACAATGATCCTCTATAGGATGGTCATTTAGGAAAATAACACTCTACTACAGAGAGTGGTCCTTACTAGCTGTGGATGATCCTGTAGACATTACTCTCGCATGGAGAGTGTACCTACATTCATATGTAAATGCCGTAGAATAACACTCACTTGTGAGTGGTCCTAGAATTAATGCTAAGGATGATCTGCGATGAGTCCTCACTGACACTAGGTCTGCAGTGGCAGATGTTACTTTTGTCTGGAGAGTGTATCGTAGAATAACACTCGCTTGTGAGTGGTCCTATATTTAGTGATAAGCATGCTCTATGATGATTCCTTCTGGGTGCCGTAGTCTAACACTCACATGGATTGGTCCTAGATTTAGTGTTGAGGATGTCCTATAATGATTCCTTATGGACACTAGATCCACAGTGGTAGATGTTACTCTCGCATGGAGACTATATCGTAGAATAAAACTGGCTTATGAGTGGTCCTATATTTAGTGCTAAGGATGCTCTATGATGAGTCCTTGAAGACGTTGTAGTCTAACAATTGCATGGAGTGGTAGTATATTCAACATTGAGGATTTCCTATGATGAGTCCATATAGAGGACAAGTCCTGCATTCACATGTGGATGATATCTACATTCAGTTGTAGAGGATTCAACTGGTTGACATTATGGACCTCCTTGCTAAGGGGGAGTAGGCTAATGGAGGATTGCATCATCCTTAAAATCATTTCCTAAAGTAATATGGATTTATCATCCCGTAAAGAGGTCATGTGTACTACAGGTAGTGTTGCATAAAAAGGATCAAGAAGATCAAAGTGATGTGGAAAAGGGTTGAGAAGATTGAAGTGCTATTGCAAAAAGGATCAAGAAGATCGAAGTGCTACTACAAAAAGGATCAAGAAGAATGAAGCGTTTCTACAAAGGATCGAGAATATCAAAGTGATGCTGCAAAAAGGATCAAGAATATCAAAGTTTTGCTGCAAAGGATCGAGAAGATCGAAGTGTTACTACCAAGGATTAAGAAGATCAAAGTGATGTCACAAAGGATCGAGAAGATCGAAATGCTGATGCAAAGGATCAAGTGATCGTGTGTTGCAGAAGATGAGGTATCGGTACTAAAGACATTGAAGAGTAACTCTTCCAGTTACTTATTTTGAAAAATTCTTATGAAGTATAGATGTATTACCTCGATACTGCTAAATATGCTCTCTCTCATTACTCATATAGTTGATGATGATGTTTTCAATAAAATACCCTTCTCATTAAGGGGGAGTGTTGAAATCTTGTAACTTCAAAGGATATTCTAAATGTATTTTACTGATGTATCCCCAAGGGAGATGTTATTATTCCTCCATCGGGATGTTATTATTTTAATTGGTCATAATAGATTCATGAGGTAAATCCTTTATTGTAAGTTGGGTCATTAGTACCCTAATGAATACAATAAAATAATGTTTTTTAATTTCCTAGGAGAAGTCAGACCAAACAATTTAGTGGGGTGAACTTTATTATGGTAAAAGTTAGTTGACAAAAAGAGTATAAATAGAGTGGTTGTGCTTATCATTTGAAGACAGGCAGGCTCACTTGTGTAGCACATAGGAGAGGGAGAGAGACATATCATCAAGGAGGAGGAATACCTATTTTGGGGTTTTATCTTATACATCTTATACATAGGAAGTTTTGTTGGGTTTTCTTTCCCTTGAGGGTTTCCCAGGATAAATCTGTGTATATGTTTTGATTGTGCTTCTTTCAGTGATTCTGCATATGCTACTGTTGTGAATTTGCACTAAACACTAATAATATATATCCTAGCATATGAAATCTTAACACTTCACGGTTTTTTCCAAGGTAGGCACCAAAAATATGTGCAACAAACCCTCGATCGAGCTTTTAATAGATAAATTGAGGGCTTAAAAATACCTCGATTGAGATATTTAAAAACATTCATCAGTGTATTTTTAATCCCTTGATCGATTTAAATAACTCGATCAAGGTATTTTAAATCCTTTGATCAAGGTATTTATAAACCTCGATCGAGCTAATAGCTCGATCAAGGGCATTAAAAATAGGTCCATGGCCCTTTTCATTGTAGAAAGGAAATTGTGTCTACCTTTCAAGAGCTTAAAGTATGTCAATAAATGCACATTATTGGGAAGACTTGATACCGTCAGATTCGTAGACGAATCCTATATCCATGGACATATAATTTATAAATTTTTATATTCCTATGTCATTTTTTATTTTTTTTTCTTGCTAAAGCTTACCCTAAAAATCCTTGTCGACAACTTCGAATGAGATGAAAGATAAATAAAAAACATTCAAAATACACATCCAAAAAACTTGAAAAAATATATAAGCTCTACATCGGTGGATTCTCTTCAAAAGGGTATTTTTAGTTTTGCAATTTATGTAAACAATTAAAATATTTGGTGCACACGCTCACATGTGTGCAAAATGTGATTGAAATATTCATTGATTAGTTTAAAAAAACAAAAATAAATATAATTTTTCAAGAAAACAAAATATGTATGCAGTAGTGCATTCTGTCTAGATCATGTTTACATTTTTTTTTNAATTTCACACATTAAATGACATTGGTATATTTAAAAAAATATCATTGGAAATCTAACATAATTCTCTTCATTTTGTCTTTTAACCGCATGTTGAAATTCATATGGAGAATATGAGTTTCTAGGGCTTCAATTTAATACATGGGTAAAATTTCCATTTTTCATCACCATATTTGGCCAAAACGAGTTACCCATCTTCATGGAATCACCCTTCCATGACTTGGCATACGATTCTTATCCACCAAATGCACACGTCAAGCTCATATATTACCCATAAACATAAAAAAATCAGCCAAGGAAAACTTGCAACGATAGAAGCATTCAACCAACACTATTATCTGATCTACCACATGTATGCTTATCAACCAAAAATAAAATATAGGTTCCTAGACAAACAAATAGTCTCATAAAGCCAAGAAATCAACCAACAAGTCTAATAATATCAAAATAATTCCACAAGAATTCACGGTCTTACATCTCATTCTCATTAAATCTCAAAAGAGAGTAAACAAAAAATAAGGAAACATATAGGTTTGCAATCTCCATTCCTTAAGCCATCAAAGTTATGAACAGAGGCAGAACCCAGCACAAAAAACCTCACATACAATCTGTAACAATCTCCATTAATATTTTCTCACATGGATTAGGCAAATGGAATAAAATAAAACATTGCTTCATGCACAATATACATAATTACTCTATTTCAACAGCATAAAAAATTAATGTAAGGGATATATAAATATCACTTTGGATTTTAATAGACATTTAAAACTTATATGAACTCATCTATCTAGAAAATGGGTTCATGGAAACTATGATCCACCCAACCGTAGGTAGTTATGCTCTTGAATATCTCAGCAAAACTCCACCCCCGAGATGAGACTCATGCATTCACCACTAGATATCTCACCAGTCCCAAGCATCTCATAATTGCTCACTTGAAAATTAGGATTTGCTATCTCACTACCAAATCCATGTCACCTGTTCAAATTACCCTCTTATATTCCTTCATCTAACACCAAAAGTGATGAACATCACTTCCCTCTGTGCTTGAAGTCCACAAAGGAAATATCATGCACTATTGCCATCTCACTGAAGCAACCAGAGGAAAAACCAAGATAAGGAATAATAATAACAAAAGGCTTGCAGGATCGGGTTGCAGCACTTAGTTTCCAACTAACCCCACTACCACTGCACACCAAAATTATTCACAACTTTCCTCGGGATCTAGACATGATTTCACAGTCCACCCAGAATACCAATTGATAGATCTCTTGACGCATTCAAAATTCCTTCTTGGATTCAATGCACTTCATTATTGCTTCTCTGCACTATGTGTTCAAAATCAATATTCCAATTTATATAATTTCACAACATTATAATCCCCTCTTCCCCTGTTTTCCTCTTCCCCCAACTAATTTTTTCTCCCTGACAGCATGGCGAATCCCCCATCTCATAGACTCCCGGATCATTTTTCTCTTCCCACTGATTGTGTGGTTATGCTATGCACCTATTTTCCTTCCCATAGCACCATGTTGTGTCACCACCTTGGTCCTCCTCCTCAATCCCTATCCCAATATTTCCATGCAAACGTTCTTCCCATGCGACACTTGTCAAAAGGATTAACCTCCTTATTCTTATTTTAATCCATCACTAGCACCAAATTCAGGTTACAGGGATTAAACAAGGGGATTAAGGGTTATCAAAAGTTACAAGGTCTTCAATAAGGTTTGTAGTGTTAAAAATTCATAAGTCTATATTCCCATAGGCTATTAAAACCCCCACGCTCTCACTATCTCAGGTGAATACACGAGTCCCCGGTCATCTAGTGTTCTAACTTAGCCACGACCAATTTATTTTTATATAAAAACTTGGAAACATTCAATGAGTTCTTCCATCTAGGAACTCATACACGTTACATAAACATGCTATTTAATAGGAGTTTAGTCCAATGGCGTTAAAATTATCATGCTATCATAGATGAGGAGGACTATCCAAAGCCTTTATGGTGGAACTTGTTGATATCGAGCCTCAAACATCCGCTAAAATTGAGACTGTTCTTATGGTTGGTTTTACACAAATATGTTGGACAGTATGCAATGTAATGGTCAAATTATTTTTGATAGGCCCCAATAGATTCGCTTTATGCTTCAATAATGAAGAAACATTAGAGAACTTATTCATACACTACCCTTATATTTTCAAGATTTGGAAGTTATGTTTCAAGGGTCTTTATAATCCACCTAGTAGTTGGAAATCTTTGTCGGAGACAATGGATTCCAACATCAACCTCGACAGGTTCAATATCGACTTCGACAAGTTCCACACCTTGACAAGTTAAATATCAACTTCAACAAATTCATCACCTTGACATGCATCTTCGACACCACTGACCGAAAACTATGACATTGTATTTATGTCTTCTAGTCGTATGTAATGGCTAAACTTCTAGAATCGTTCCAACTTCTCTTGTAACTAAATGTAACAGGAACACAACCCAAGTGTTCTCAACACTCTATTTAAGCATGTACATTATTGTAATATACAATAGTAATGAAGTAGTACAAAAGTAACAGAGATTGGTTTGAATTCTTGCATATTGTCTCTCTTTCTCTCTGTGTATGTTTCTGTGAATAGTGTATTTCCAACTTTGATTATTATTAATATGCTTATGCCATAACATTATTCAATTCATACAATCGAATTGTTGTCCCCATAGTGCACCTTGGTGCAGTTGGATCATTGGTACTTGAGCTTGTTTGTGCTTAAGTTGTGTATAGACACTTGTATCGAGGTTACCTGACTTATTCCTATTCAAACACGCTTGCAAACTCAAAAATCCAAGAATACACTACCTTCAACTTTGGAGTATTTATCTACTCACTCCACTAAACCAAACATGGCCATAGATATAGACAATTGATATGTAATTGATGAGATAGAGCAACTGATAGATTAAGTTCTAGCTCGATAGCAAACTGAAATGTTCACCCTATTCAATGATATTATCATGTGATTCACCTTGACATCAGGAGGATTCTAGACAAGGTCCAACTCCGACAAAATCGGCCCATTCAAGGTACAAATGAAATTGAACATGCCAAATCTAGAGGGCAAGATTGACACGGAATCTGTAGACAATTGGGTACAAGAACTGGAATCATATTACTCTGTGAACCAACTCTCAAAAGATGAAAAGATCACCATTGCATACTTAAAGATGTCGACCTCTATGCACTGCTAGTGGGAGAACCTATTGACAAATATGGATAAATACAAAGACCCCATAGAGACATGGGAGAAGTTTTTTGAGTATTTCCGGAAGGAGTTCTACCCTCCCAATTACATTTAACAACAATATAAGAAGTGGAAGCAACTAAGGAAATGGAAAGACCAGTCCGTGCAGAGTTACACTGACGAGTTCTATCGACTTATGTCTAGACTTGGGGTTCAGGAAGAAGAGAAATTTATTGTTTTTAAGTACGTTGGTAGATTGTCCCCACACATTCAGCAAGAGATGGAGTTTTTGATTGTCAGTATGCTTGTGGATACATTCCACTATGCCAGTAAGGTTGAAGTAAAACAGAAAGGAAAAGCACGCTTCACAACTAAGCCGACAAGTCAAAAATCTGAAGGGAAGTCACCATCCAACTCCAACAAGTCAAGACACCCTTCTCAGCTGAACCCACGAAAGAAATACCATGGTAAAAATCACTCTAATAAATACAAGAGTGAATGTAGAAACAACCACCTACCAAGAAATTGTGTGATTACCACAATTCATCAGGGCATGATACGTTTGAATGCAAGGCTCAGGCGACATTTTTGGAAAAATTGTCTTCCTCCGACTTGTCCGATAAACCTTGGTAGAATATGACCCAGAAGAATTGACCCTTTTGACATTGACATCAACCAATCCAACATCCTCGACTGCTGTTGATGAGGATGAACGAGAGTGCCTGTTCTATACATAGATATGGGTTCAAAACAATCCAGCGGCATTTTATTATGGATAATGGTAGTCATAAGAAATTTTTTTATGAATATCTCGTGAAGAAACTAGGTCTCGAAACCACTCCACATCCTTAGCCTTATAACATAGGTTGGATGAAGGATGAACAGGAACCAAGGATCACCCGACAATGCAAGATCACCTACTTCATTAAACCTTTTGAATATGAATTAATATGTGATGTGGCACCACTTTCCGCAGTTGATGCCTTATTTGGGGAACCTTACTTATGGGATTGACATGGGAGTTATTAGTCATGGCCTTAGAAGGTGATCGTCAAAATACGAAACTAATGGTATGGTATACTAGAATGATGACTACACCAATGGTTGCGATGCTATCTAATAAATAGACAAAGAAGATTAGAAACCATGCTCAGAGATTCACATTAATCATGATCAATCCTTAGCATCCTAGTAATACTGCAGCAACTAGTCAACTCATCGACCAGTGCAGCTCTTGATAGCAGCAACATCAGATTGACAATATTCTTGATGAATACCAGAATGTGTTTCAAGAGCCATATGAAGTACCTCTACATTTCCAAGTAAAACACTCCATTGAACTTGTTCCTATTTCTTCATTACCTAATGCATCTATTTACAAAATATCCATTATTGATAATGAAGAGATTGTAATGTCCCCATTCAAATAATTGCATAGCAGGACAATTCCACCAATCCTATTAGTTCCCTAGGATGGATGGATACATTTGGAATTTGAATAAGGGAGATAATACATGATGTTCAGTCATTAGAATGGGATAAATATTTAATAATGTAGCTTATTAAAAAAATACAAGAGAAAATTGAGGTGGCAATGGAGCATGGAGACACATGGAGACTATGGGGCTCACACAAGCTATAAATTTGGTGCCACATGGTGTCCTCTTCTTGCAATTTTGGATCCATGGGAAGCAAAAGTTTCTTGGATGATTTAAAAGGATAACATATTTGGAAATATGCATCATAGGTTGAATTTGGGAAGAAATGTAACTTACATGTGAGAGGAAGAGTCATATTGGAGCTAGTGAGACACTTGGACTAGATTCCCTAGCTCTATGAAAAAATGATGAAGATGCTATGAAACCTATGACACAAATCATATATAAATTCTAGAATCTGACATATATGACATGTCAGGTATAAATAGATCATCCAAGAGAGCTCTCATGTGAGTTTGGGAATCTCAATGGGCTCCTACTCAAATTTGGGGAAGGTGGAGGGTTATGAAAGAGAGGACACATGGAAAATCATGAGCACACACCCAAATTCAACTTGGATTGAGTTTATGGATGGATTTGGAACCTTATAAATCTAAGTATGTTTATAAAATACAGGAAGCAACCAAGAGAATGGATTATTATCATTTGAGAAATTGTCATTTGTGAATTGTGAGAGCTAATGGATGACTAGTTTTCTTGCCTTAGCCAATTTCGAGGGCGAAATATTCCCATACAATTTGGTGTTTGGAGAGGAAACTCAGGTATTTCATGGATATTTAATGGATTTTTAATTTCATGTGTAATATACAGTTCAGCTCATGGTTTATTCTATTGCAGCACTTCATCTCAACCATTTCTAGTTTTCATTGCATATTCATTCTCATGGAGGGATTGCGCCTTGGGTGAGCCATTGTAATTTGTGGGAGAGATTATCCTGGTCTATGTATGATTGTAATAGGTTAAATATGATCCATTATTCATTCTCATAAAGTTTCAATTCTAAATACCTAAGAGTGTATGCCAAATTGTTTTTAATGAGTAAACAATGACCATTTCCACTCTATTTTGATATATGCCATGGTAATGCTGATTATTTAGAATGGAGGAATGTATATATGATAAATGTATGATTATTGGAATTTAATTAATTTTTATTACAAGTTTAATTTTTAGTACTTAAGCATTGGACTCCATTTTACTCATTTTAATTGCATTGGGAGAAGATTTGGTACCTTTTCCCCAAGGGTCAAAATAGTGATTTGGGAGCTGTTTTGGAGAAGGTCATAACAGCTTGTATAAAATGAACCATTATGCATATGAGAAATTAAAAAATTACCTTACACATCCCCTTCCTCTTTTCATAAATTTGAGTGGGATTGAGAGCATTTGAGAATCCATTTCCAACACTTACCCAGGGGGAATTGGAGCCCCAATTTGCTAGTAAAGACTCCTACTTTGATCAGAATATAAAAATAGTTTGCAGAATTTATTGGAGGGTTATAAATAATCCGTCAAAATAATATTAAAGTATTAATATCATTCATACACATTATGAAAATATTTGGTAGCATTTGGTCCAATTTGGAGACCTAGACATCAAAACTAGTCAAGGTTTGAATTTGGGGAAAAAGTGAAAAATTGGTCATTTAATAAAAAATATTAAAAAGGAAAATTACAAGTGGTATCAGAGCATGGTATTGGAACCTTATGTTATTAACTAGGATTCAAAGCAATAAGTCACCACCCTTAGACCCTGAAGTTGAAGGTGTTTTTGTTGAAGAAGAAGAAGTAGTTAAAGAAGAGGTACATTCTGCTGAAACTATGACTAACAAAGTGAAGTGATACAATGATCATGATAAGGTGGAATATATTAAACTCATACAACCTATATTTTATGACATAAACAAGAACATGAACCAACAACTTATGAAAGGATTCGAATTGTTGGTTAGCCAATTTGGAAGTAAATTAGGAGTAATAGGAGATAGCAGTAGTTCACAATTAGAAGAAAAGAAGACAATGGGTGAGCATATTTTCTAAAGAAAAAAACCCCATAATAGACCCCATGAATTTCAGATCACACCAAGTACTACTGCACCTAAATTTCTTGTACCCAAATAAGAGCCTAACATTCAACTTGAACTTGTTACAATGGAAAAAGAATGGGATAAATTGGATGAAGATTGTAAAAGAAGTGTACCATTTTATCAGTACTTTCTTGCTGCAAAAAAACTCAAAAGAAGGAAGATAATAATTCTCTATACAAAAAAAATACTGAAATTGTGCCATTAGTAAAGTGCCACTCCTTACTTTTGATGGTTCCTCTCAAAGTTCTGCTAACACTTGGGTGCAAGAATTAGATGTGTATTTTCAGCTGAATCCAGTGGTGGAAGAAGATGCCTTAAAAATGGGCATATTGTACTTGGAAGGATATGCCAATGAATGGTGGTTCCATGGATTGAAAAATTTGGGTCATTATTAGGTTAACACATATGGAGAATTTATTGACAGGGCATTGTA
This sequence comes from Pseudotsuga menziesii, assembly GCA_001517045.1. Classification (NCBI taxonomy): domain Eukaryota; kingdom Viridiplantae; phylum Streptophyta; class Pinopsida; order Pinales; family Pinaceae; genus Pseudotsuga; species Pseudotsuga menziesii. The sequence continues at coordinate 505,707 of LPNX010058247.1, forward strand.
GATATTTGAGCAAAAAGATCCCGAATTGTCTTTCAAAGAACTAGCACACTTGAAGCAAGTTGGGACCCCGACTGATTATATGATGGAATTTCAAAATTATCATTCAAGGTGGCCGATGTGTCTATGGGTAGGTTAGTATTGTTGTTCACTGAAGGTTTTCTTGAACCCTTAAAATTTATGTTGAAATCCCACAATCCCACTACATTAAAAGATGTAATGAGCTTGACTAGAGATCTCCAAAATGTGCTTCCTAGAACAAGATTTCCTCCCAAGCCTAACTTCAAATCTGAAAAGAAGAGTTGGAAAAGAGATGCACCTGATAAGAATCATTTGAAAAGAGATTCAATTGAAAAGAATAAGAAAGAATGACTAAACAGGGATGAACTTCAAAGAAAAAAATTATGCTTCACATGCTTTCAACCATGGACACCGGGGCATAAATGCACTAAGGGAAAACCTCAATACATAGAAGTATTTTCTAATAATGATGAGTATGAAGGGGGTATGGATGAATAAGGAAACAATTCAGATCAAGATGAATCATATGAGACAACAACTTAAGAACAAAGACCAGAAGAAAATTAGCCTTCACTGGACAAAGCAAGAATGACCGTACTTTTAGCAGTGCCTCGCTATCATACTATTCAATGCAAGGGTGTGGTAATAGTACAAAGAAATTCAGTTTTGGTATATGTAGGAGCCAAACATAACTTAATTTATGTAGATATGGTGGATAAAATGAAGATACCTACTGAACCATTCGATGGCTTCACAACATGATTTACCCCCACATGAAGGGGCAGGGATGAATGAATAATCATGCGATTCACACATACCTTTGAGTCATTCCTGGTCACAACACAATGCAGTGAAAAACATGGTTTCTAAATTTTCAAGTCACCGTAGGGCTCCTACTCAAATTTGGGGAAGGTGGAAGGCTAGGAAAGGGAGGACACATGGAAAATAATGAGCACACACCCAAATTCGAGTTGGCTTGAGTTTTTGGATGGATTGGGAACTTATAAGGCTAAGGATTTTTATAAAATACAGGAAGAAACCAATATAAGGGCTTTTTATCCTTTTAGAAATTGTCATTTGTGAATTGTGAGAGCTAGTGGATGACTAGTTTTCTTTCCTTAGCCAATTCGAGGGTGAAATATTCCCATCCAAGTTGATTTCTGGAGAGGAAAATAAGGTATTTAATGGAGATTTAATGGATTTGTAATTTCAGGTGTAAGATACATGTCATATCATGGGTTCTTCTATTGCATCACTTCATCTCAACGATTTTCAATTTTCATTGCATATTCATGCTCATAGAGGGATTGCTTCTTGGGTGAGCCATTGTAATTTGTGGGAGAGATTATATTGGTATATTTATGATTTTAATAGGTTAAATATTATATTTTATTCATTCTCAGAAAGTTTCAAGTTGAAATACCCAAAATTTGTATGTCAAATTGATTTTTAATGAGTAAACAATGACCATTTCCACTCTATTTTGATATATGCCATGATAATGTGATTATTTCGAATGGAGAAATGTATATTTGATAAATTTATGATGAATGGAATTTAATTAATGTGTATTACAAGTTTCATGTTCATTAATTAAGTGTTGGAATCCATTTTACTCATTTTAATTGCACCGGGGAGAAGATTTGGTGCCTTTTCCCCAAGGGTCGAAATAGTGATTTGGGAGCTGTTTTGGAGAGAGTCATAAAATACTGTATAAACTGAACCATGATGCATATGAGACCTTAAAAATTTCCCTTACACATCCCCTTCCTATTTTCATAAATTAGAGTGGGATTGATAGCATTTGAGAATCCATTTCCAGCACTTACCCGGGGGTAATTGGAGCCCCAATTTGCTAGTAAAGACTCCTAATTTGACAAGAATATAAAATTAGTTTGAATAAGTTATTGGAGGATTATAAATAATCTCTGAACATAATATTCAATTATTAATTTCATTCATACACAGTCTAAGAATATTTGGGAGCATTTGGGCCAATTTGGAGACCTAGACATCAAAAATAGTCAAGGTTCGAAATTGGGGAAAAAGTGAAAAATTGGTCATTTAATAAAAAATATTAAAAAGGGAAATTATAGAGATTCATAGATAGATTCAATATTTTATCAACAAAGGTCACATTCGACCCAACCCCTCTCATTTTGGAAGTTCAATCATCCTCGTTCCAAATAAATATGGGACTTGGTGTATGTGTATCAGCTACAGGGCCCTCAAAAATATTTTGGTAAAGAATATATACCCTTTGCCAAGGATAGAATAATTATATGACTATTTTAAAGGTGATAAATTCTTTACTAAGCTTGAACTCAAATAGGGATATCATCAAATTCAATTGATCCCATCGATGTATGGAAAATTGCTTTCAAAACCAAAGAAGGATTGTTTAAATGGGTCATTCCTTTTCTGCTTAACCAATGCACCGAAGAACTTCATGCGATATATGGATAAAATTTTTCAACCTTTCATCAGAAAGTGTGTCATTTTCTACCTAGATGATATCTTTATTTTTAGTCGACCATGAAAATAACATGTTCGACAATTTCAACAAATCCTCGAAACTCTTTGACAACATCAATTCTATTTGAACATGGAAAAATGTTCATTTTTGATGAACAACATCAAATATTTAGGGTATGTAATTGAATCTGTAGGAATTCACGTCAATCCATACAAATTACAAATCCTTAAAGAGTGGTCCATTCCTCAAAATATTGAGAAACTAATAATTTTTCTTGGTTTGGTAAATTTTTATCGATGATTAATACTCAACTTTAGTCACATAGCCTGACCTTTGAATCAGCCGACCAAGGGAAATGGGAAAATTGTCTTCAAATGGAAAACAACACAAAAAAAGATTTGAGCAATGCTACAGAGAATATCTACTTGAAGGTCCGCCTTCCAAAGTCTGCTTTTCGGTAAAGTGCGAAAGTGGAAAGGCAGAAGCGGAAGTTGCAAAGAATTGATCGTGAAAGATGGAGTTTCTGCTTTCCAAAGTCCGCTTTCTGGAAAGGTGCAGAATCAAAAAGGCATAGGTGGAAAATATAAAATTATGGTGGAAAAAATATGAAAGTCTGCTTTCTGAAAAAGTGCGGAAGCGGAAAAGGGAAAATCATAGTTATGAAATATGGAAAGTCCATTTTTTGGCTTCCGCTAATGTTAGAACCGGAAAGGTGGATCCAGAAAAGAAAAGCGCAGTTATGGAAAAAGTCAAAGTTTCACATCTTTATTTTCACAACCCAAACCTTTGATCTCAGATTGGTGGTACATAATATTTCCAAATCTAGATCAACGGTCTAGATTATCCTCGAAGGTAAAGGTAAAATTGAAGGTCAGAGACCGAAAAAAGACAGGATTTTGGAGGGAATTTGGTTTTCCGTAGACCTCTGATCAATGACCGAGGATAGATTCAATACAGATCAACGATGCAAAAAATAAAGGGGAATAAAGGATAATATGGAGGTGGGAAAGTGTAAAATTGAACCTTGGAGAAGTCGTCGGCTCATCTTCCGCATTCCATAGACCCTAGATTGACACTACAGAATGAATTTTCACAGGTAAATTTCAGAGATGGGGAAAAAACATTGTAGGCCATGGAAGAAACCTTCAAACCGATTGTTTTCAACATCCCTACTGTCAAAAATCCTCAACTGATTCATCATGCACACTCTAGCACATGTTTTCTATTTGGTTTCATGATCATGGCGGATTTTCCAGATCATCAATTTGTTATGAATTGCATTTTCATGCTGAAATTGTTCTTAGATCTGTTTTGAGGTTAGTCTCGGGAGTTTAGGAAAGTATAATTCTGCCCTCCATAGAGGGAAACAGGGTTGGAACCTGGAAGAATTTTGTGTTATTCTTTATTGAGATCTTTTTCTAATAAAGTTGTAGAGCTGAATGCTTGCTGTTGTTGTAGATATTCCTGTGTAATTCGTAGCTTATAGTCTGTTATTTTCTTTCCTCTATGCATGTCTTCTTGTTAATATTTCCATTATGTTATCTTCATGCTCGTAATACGTGTATAATAGTTCAGAATTCATCTTCTATGCTCTCGCTATTGTTTTCATGTATCCACCAATATTTCCCTCAAAAATTGATGTAGAATTCATCTTGTAGATGCTCTGCGTTGATGGACTATTCTTGTTCTCTCTTTCTCACCAAAAAAATCACTATTTGATTGTAACTAAGTGCTACTTTTCCTTTGTGAATATTCACCTACAAACTACTATGTAATATATCTATAATTTGTGACTCCATAGCCCAATAGTGCTTACCCTATTTCAACCATGAACTCAACCTGAATTTGTTTTATCTTTAAATCTGGCTTGATAAATATCCTATGAGAGATCCCTCTCTGGAAAGGAAGAAGCAAAATCTCCTTTCCTAAAGTGGTTTTTCTATTACCTTGGGGTTTAACCTCTGCAACCTAGGGTTCATACTGAGTTCTAACAAATTGGCACCGTTGCCGGGGATGAAAGAGAAAATAATCCCTAGGAGACAACAAAGATTCCAAGCATAAGAGGATTTCTGTGGGAAAACAGAGACTCCTGCATTTGATATAGGTTGTATTTTTTCCCTGGCGACTACATTGGTTCTGAGCGAATTGCAGAAGGAATCATGTCTTCTAGGTGCTCACATACACAAGGTAATCTTGATACCGAAATATTACAAGGTGTGGATAACCCTAATATACTACTTAGAAATAAAGGAAAAGATCAACTTGATATTCCTCAATTTGGAAATTCATCTACTCAATAATTTCATAATATTCAAGATTCTATGTGGGAAACCAATTTTGAAAGGTCATTACTAAAGTCTAAATAAAAATCTAACTTGAAGAACACATAATTAAACCCTAGTAGGTTAGAGTCATATTTGCTTGACTCTCTTTGGCAGAACCTTCAAAACTCTGGGGGAACTAGTGCAAGAAACCTTGTCACTCAGAACTTTCAGCCTTATATCCCACTAGTTGTTCAAGCCCCTACACCTTTCCAATATCCTCCTCTTGTTCCACATCCATCTAGGCCAATGGATGCTAGGTTTTCCCCTTTGGATTTACCTACTGCATTACATGACCTTCCCCTAAACCATGCCCAAATAATTACCTTGTATGATGGGGAGGGTAACTTCATATCCAGATACTATGTGGATATATTTGAACATTTAATTGACCTAGAGGAAGTGGATTATGATGATTTGAATATGAGGTTATTTGCACAAATCCTGTCAGGGGAGGCAAAAAAGTGGTTCAGAGATCTACCTGCTAGGTCCATTGCCAACTTTGTAGCTTTCCAAACCTCCTTCCTAGAAAGATGGGATGATAAGAGAAGCCCCTTGTAGGTGCTTTATCAGTACAATGGTATTAAGAAGGGAGGGTTTGATTTTGTCCATGAGTTTTCCAGTAGATTTATGAGGGTGTAAAACTCCATTTCAGCTGATATAAAACCCCTTGTAGGATCTTCTAAACTCTAGTATGTTGATGCCTTTGATGGTGATTTTGCCTTACTATTAAGAGAAAGAAAATAAGCAAGTATCCCTACCATGTTCCAATATTCCCTAGAAGTAGAGGCAAATATGATGGCTAGTGGGAAAATGAAACAAAGAGTAGAAACAAGAAAATTTAGGGAAGAACATGTACCTTCTACTTTTGTTGTTGCTTCTTCAAGTCATATGAAATTTGAAATGACGATGAAGAAAATGGAAAATTTATGGATAGGACAACTATGGAAAATATACTAGTGAACAAAGAACAACATGCGACATAGATTAGGAATCCTAACTTTAGAAGACCTAATCCTCCACCACCCCCACAGATCAGACAGAGGGATGTGAAGAATCCCAGAAATCCAAATGATCAGTAGATACAACCACCTTTTCTTGAAAACTGTGTGGTTGCTGAAGATGATGCAGAGTCCATTGAAGATCATATTCACCATTTTGGTGAGCTGCATTCTAAGATATACCTTACAAAAGAAGAACATAGTATATTTTCCTAGGAAGATGCAAACAAGGAGTTGGAGGAAGAGTCTGAACAATACAAAAGGGGGTACCTACATGCTATTGATGATGTTCAGAGAAAGTTGAAATTGAGGAATAGAGATGTCACGGTGAATAAAGGAAGGTTAAATGAAAATCAAATTTCTAGCAGTCAACAAAATACTGAAAAGAGAAAAGAAAAACAAAAAGAACCTGTTGTATATAAATAACCTGTTGTGTATAAAGAGCATGTAAATAAAGGAGGAAAAATAAAAGAGGTTAGAAAACCAGAACTTGCATATGTAGAGAATGATGTTTCCACTTTTAACTTGCAGGCAGATCTCTCCAAACTAAAAGTATCCATCCCTCTCAAGGAGATGCTAAGATACAGAGAGTACATAAACAAAATATCAGACATCGTTAGGAGTCAGGGGGGATTTCAACCTGATATCTTAGAGGTGAATGATGATGCTCCTACCATTGTTTTTGGGTCAAAGTTTGAAAATATGGATGATGAAGAAGCTCCTCCTTTTTACCCGAGTATAAATGTACATGACATGGTTATACATAATACTATGATTGATTCTGGTGCATCTCACAATCTAATGCCTAAAGAAGTGGTAGAAAGTTTTAGAAGTCATTAGACCCTATAAAGATTTGTACTCGTTTGATTCCAGGAAGGTAAAATGTTTAAAACTGATTAAAGATTTGGTAGAATGTTGACTAAAATTCCATCCAAAACAGTAGTAATGGATGTGATGGTGGCAGAAATCCCTCCAAAATTTGGTATACTGCTATGAAGGACATGGAATTCAAAATTGAAGGGAAGTTTGTAGATGGACATGTCCTATGCTACCATTCCTGGGATTGGTGGAAACACAAGAATGTATAGTGAGAAAAGCTCCCCTTATGTAGTCAGCAACCAAGAGTCACCTTATACTCATTCCATATATGCCATTGATACAGACCCGGGGTCTTCAATTTTCTTCTATGACGGTGTTCCCTGTGATCTTAAAAATCCCATACCCATTGAATCTAAGGAAGAGGAAGAGTTTTCAAAGAAACAAGAAACTTTAGAAAGGAATCAGAAAGAAGAAGGCATATTATGGACCATGTATTTTGATGGGTCTGTAACAAAAGTTGGTGTTGGTGCAGGCGTGTACATTATTTCTCCTATCAGAGACTTTAAGGCTCTATAATTTAAGTTGACTTTTGAATGCATAGATAATGTAGCTGAGTATGAATATTTGCTACTGGGATTAAATGATTTGAAGGATTTGGGAGCAAAAGGGGTGCATGTCCTGGCATATTTATAACTAGTAGGGAACCAAGTAAATGATAATTACTAAACCAAACATCCCAGGATGAGGGATTGCAATAATTAAGTGTGGGACATGTTTGGAAACTATTTCATATAACATACACTCAGAGTAATCCCCAGAATTGAAAACTCAGTAGCTAATTCCTTAGCTGTGGCTACTGGTAAGTTCAAAATCCTTGTTGTTAGTCAAAGGAAGTACACTATTGACATTGTGAAAAAACCTTCCATAACAGATAATTCCAAATAATGGAAAGTATTTGAGGATGATATGCAGATAAATATGTTTTTAGAATTGTCTGGATAATTTGTGAATATACAGATAGCTAATGAAGATGATAATGGTGAAAATATCCTAGATGTTGAAGAGGGTGAAGAAGACAGTGCTGTAAATAAATATTTGAAGAATTCACTAGGGGGGAAGACATAATTCAATTGAAGAGTAATCACATCACCAAATTCCTGATCCCCCTAGAGAAACTGTTTGATCAGAATGATGTGGCTAGATACCCAAAGATGAAGCCTGCTGATGATATAGTGGAAGAAAAAAATATAGGAATTGAAGAAAATACCAGAATTATAAAGCTGTAAAAGAAGATACCTGCCAAAGAAAAAGAAGAATACATCAGTTTGATGAAAAGATACACAGATGTATTTGCATGGAGCTACAAAGATACGAAGGAGTATGATACATCAATCATACAACATACAATTCCTATAAAACTTGGTGAAAAACCTTTCAGGAAGAAATTAAGAAGAGTTAATCCAATGTTGCTACCTGTCAATGAAAAAGAGATCAAAAAATTGTTCAATGCCAAGATCATAGTGACTCTGAGATTTTCTAAGTGGGTATCAAATCTGGTACCTGTCAGGAAGAACAATGGTGAGATCAGGATGTGCATAGATTTTAGGAACCTCAACAAAGTCTCCTTGAAGGATAATTATCCTTTGCCAAAAATGGAGAACATTAAACAGAAAGTGGTGGGATCTGAAAGGATATAAACTATGGATGGTTTCTATGGATACAACCAAATCAAGGTATTGCATGAGGACCAATAGAAGACTGCATTCACTACACCACGGGGTACATTCATGTATTCCAAAATGCCTTTTGTTCTGATGAATGCAGGGGCCACTTTCCAGCGTGCTATGGATATTGCATTTGAAGAGGAGAAGGATAAGTTTGTGGTGGTCTACATGGATGACATTACAATATAGTCAAGGTTTGATAGAGAGCATCTCAAACACTTGGAGAAAGTTTTCTTGAAATGAAAAAGGTATGGAATATCACTGAAGCCTAGAAAGTCAAATTTTGCATTGGAGGAGGGAAATCTGCTGGAGCATATCATTTCTAAGGATGGCATAAAGAGTGACCAAGCAAGAATTAGTGCGATCATGAAAGTTGAAGAGCTAAGAAGCAAAAAAGAAGTACAATATTTCATTGGACAGGTAAACTTTCTGAAAAGGTTTATTCCTAGCTTTGCTGATATTTTAATGAACATCACTAATATGCTAAAGAAAGACCATGAGATTAAGTGGACCATAGATGCAAGGAGGTATTTCAGAGACATCAAACTGGATATCACAGAGGAACCTATTCTGGTAAGCCCATACTTTACCAAATATTTTTTGATTTTTTCTTATGCTTCTGACCACACCATTGCTAGAGTACTGTTACAGAGGAACAACCAAAATGTAGAACAACCCATATCATATTTTAGTAAGTGTTGAGGGATGGGGAATTGAAGTATGCCATCATGGATAAATAGGGAAATGATTTTGTCAAGTCTTTAAATGATTCCAGGGTTTACATTCTTTAGTCACACATCATCGTCTATGTTCCCAGTAATGTGGTGAAGAGCATCCTTACACAGCTAGATCTAGAAGGAAAGAGAGCAAAGTGGATTGCTGTGTTATTGGAATATGACATTGAAATCAAGCCCATCAAGTTGATCAAAGGGAAGGGGCTTGCAAAGAAGATGACCAACTCAAACTGTGAATCCTTACAGCAAAATTTCTTGACCAATCATTCCAATCAACTTGATGTAGAGGTACAGGGAATGCCTGATTTTCTCTATATCACCTTGGCATTCTGATATTGTATATGTGTTACAGAATTTACATGCTCCTACAGGGTTGAGAAGAACAAGGGAAAGGTTAGTAAATCTAAAATCTTCTAAGTTTTGAATTTTGAAAAAAATATCTATTGGAAAGATCCTGGGGGGTCTTACTAAACTTCCTCTTGGAAAATGAAGCTAAGCAGACAATGACAAAATTTCGCAAGGGAAACTATGGTTGTAACACCTCGGTTTTGACCCCATGGTATTAAATTGCATATGATGTAAATATTGTATTAAATCATGGTGTGGAGCTCAAGGCAAAGGCCCCACCATGGGCTTAGTGTTTTATGTGCCACGGATTAAAATCGATGCCAATGGCTTATGTGTGAGCTAGGAACAATGAGTTTTGAGACATCATGTAAAATGCAAATTAATAAAAAAATACCACAGCTAGCTATGTGCCACAATGTTAAAGAGACGAGGGCATGATTTCACAAGGAATAGGGGGGGAACATTCAAACCTTGAGACTATGGGGAGAATCCAAATGTCCAAGGGGAAAACCCATAAGTTGTCAACTACCCATTTCTTGTCTTTTTCCCCAGTCATTTATTTCTGCTAGAATTTGGTTGAGGCAGTTATTGCATGGGAATGGGAAGAGTATGGGAAAAAAATTGAATTGGGTAGAGCACCCATTTTTGAAAAACGTGTTTTGACTTCATGGGAAAGAAAGCACCCAAAAACGTATGCCCCTTTCCTCATGCATTCACGTTTTCATCTTCCCTCACGTTTTGGGGAGCTGGGGGGGCATTTTGATCATCCATCCTTCATTCATGGGGGGAATTTGTGCAACTGATTGTTCCTCTTCTCAGTCCTCCATCCTCTGTTTTTCCCAGACATGATTTTTCTTTTTTTTCATTCCCCCATGGATGGAGAATCATTTTGGGAAATGCCTAGCAGATTGAAGAGGGAACCACAATTTCAGAGTGGTTGCTGACCCATCTTCACCCACGTGAAGCTATTGAACGTTCTGTGAATTTGATTTTGGTCATAGGGTTGTTGTTCCCTGATTTCCTTTTTGTTTTGGCTTCCATGTTGTTTTCCTTCAATACCAGAACTTGTATTTGCTGTTTAGGCATTCTTCGTTTGGTCTAAATGAGTTGGGTGTGAATAGAAGTCATTTTTTCCTTTGGAAGGCCATCCAACGTTTTCTGAATGATTTGGGTCACTTGGGTTGTTTACTCCATTTTCCATATTCAATTTTGGGTTCCTAGGACGTTTTTTCCATACCCATAACTTGTCTTTTGTTGTGTAATGCCACTTCTTGTGTTGGCTTGGTTGAGTAAGTCCAAGAACCCATCTATTATTGGGATGACCATGTTGGGATGTGATTATTGGTTTGATTGTGGGTGTATAGTCTCATTGTGTGTGAGTCTGTGTCCCCTAGTTCCTTGTGGAAATCATGCCCAACTTGGGGGTGGCAGTGATGCTGAGAGATTAAGGAGCACACTGGCCTATGGTTGGGTGGAACATTGCAACGATATAGCTAGTTGTGAGAAAGCTTCTTCTTAAGATAAGTGTTCTTGTCTATGTTAATCTCTGCAATTGTATTTCTTGCATTATAATTGCTTGATGGAATATGATGAACATATTGGCCGTGTTGAATTGATGAATTGTTCATTTGAATAAATGCAATCATAGGCATCTATGTATGTTTCCTTCAATGCATTGTTAAACTAAGTTGCAGGGTTAGATTTCCAAATTGATGTTGGCCTAGATGGCCAAGTCTATTCAAAGACTTCGATTATCAGGTCTAATTTTTGAGCATAAACATTCTTCCGCAATGGTTTATTCTGCAGGAGGGACGTGGGATGTGAAAGGCATCCTTTGGCAGATTTGGACCTTCGTAAATTGTGGGATGCGAGATGTCTTTTTGTGAATTACGACTTTTTGCAGTTTTCCTTCCGCAATGCACCTTTTCGCAACTTGTAGGATGTAGGATGCAAATTCGCATATTTTGATTCGGCAACGGTCATTTCCGCATGTGAGATGTGGGAATGCAGAATGGGGAATGTGGGTTATGGGATCATGGTATCACGATTTCCACAATTCTCAATCTTGCAACTCAAGTTTTCCACACTGTCAATTTTCGCAGGATGATCTTGACCCATTGATTTAATTTCGGATGCAGAACCATTTGTGATCATTGGATTTTGTCATGATTTCTCTCTGCCATCCGATCTCCTTTGAGATATTTCCTTGCATATCGTCGAACTGATCAGTGGAAGACAAGAGGGAGCGTGACAGTGTTGGAAATGTCGAGAAGTGGTTCGCGGCCATGCCTTGTGTTTCGATGAACACTAAAGGTTCTCACTGAAATTTTTAATTCCGCATGATAATGGGGTATGGGTACATGACAGAGTGGTATCAAAGCCCATGTTGCAGCTTTGGGCCTCAAAGGGGCCATGAGAAATCCACCTTCATGTACAAAGAAATTCAACAGGTTTTCAACAGATATTGCAGGGGCCAGAAAGTTGGAAAAATGGTAATGAAGTTATGCACCATATTGCGTGAAATCGAAGGGTTACAAAAAAGGAATTCTTCAGTGGCCGGGGAACCACAAGGGGGCAAGCCCCCCTTGACCCCCGTTGTCCCCTAATATAGTCGATTATTGCATAAAGGAAACTACAACAAGAAGGAATGTTGATTAGCAAAATTGTTAAACTTAGCCAACCCGACGAAAGGCACATTGATTGATCATGCCTGCAAGAAGCAACTGGTAAGTAATTGTTTGAATTTATGTGATTGACTAACAAATGATGTTGTTAACACATTTTGCAGAGTCATAGTGTAGATTAGAGAGTTGATCTTGGTATGACCAAGAATGTCACAAAAGATCAATGCCAAGAAAATTAACAGCATGGATGATGCACAGGATCCCTATGGACATGGGAAATATGCTATGGGGGAAAATCCAGGAGAACCACAAGAGGGAAAAAAGCCACTCCAATTCTGGAGATGTGGAGGACCCCATTTACATCGGATTTGTCCACATGAGGAAGTGCATGTAAGGCTAGCTTACTATGTCCAAGGTCATGGAACTGAAGTTGTTGGGAAGTGGGAACATGAGAGTTTCCCAGATGCTGCAGCTACTATAATAATCCCAAGGGAAGATTTGTAGGATTGCAAAGAAGAAAATAAAAGGTTGGTCAAGGCTTTGGTAAAGAAAAACTAGTTGACTACAACCATGCTATAGAGTTTGGCAGATCTCCAAAAGCAGATAAAATATGGGAATCCGTTGACAGAGATAGAAGGGAGTAGGAGAAATTCCCACGAGAAGAATGAGAAGCTTAACCCAAGGAAGAAAGGTTTTAAACCTTCTCCCCTCCTAAAGTGGAAAAGGAAGCTATCACAAGTTGTGATTGAGCCAGCTAGAGTGATGAGGGAAAAGATAAAGAAACCACCCAAATGTTGGGGATGTGAAGGACCCCATATGCACAAGAATTTTCCACTTGAGAATAATAATGAGGGTCAAGTCCCTAGCACCCAAGAAGCTGAAACTATGGGTCAAGAAGCAGGGATCATTCCTAAAATTTGTGTAGTGTTAGAAGACCACCAGGAAGGTCATAACTCGACTGTTGTGGAAGTTGAGGGTGAGATCATTGAACATACTATTTTGTGTTTTGATTGACCCTGGATCGACTCATAGGTATATTACCCCTGGATTTGTTGAGATGTTCCCTTTGAAGAAGTCAAAGCACAGAAGATCATGGTTAATCCAACTAGCCACTGGAACTAAGAAGAAGATCAGTGAGGTGATAATTAAATTTCCATTGGTTATGGATGGGTTAGTCACCTGTGCAGATTTGAATATTCTACCACTTGGATCCTATGATGTATTCATTGGAATGGATTGGTTGGAAGTACATAGAGCAAAGCTTGATTGTTACAACAAGATTTTTGAGTGCTTGGATGATGAGGGCAACCTAAGGGTTGTAAAATGATTTCTAGAAGTGATCTCTAGAGGAAAGTCTTCAACATTGTAGTTGAAGAAGTTCTATGGGAAATGTTGCAGAGTGCATGCAACTCATGTTTTGGAAGCAACAGAGTATGATACTCCTAGGTTGGAGGGATTTCATATGCTACATGAATTTAGGAATGTTTTTCCTGATGAAATCTTGGGGATTCCTCCAAAGGACATTAATATTACCTTTGAGCTTGTTCTTGGAATAGTACCAGTGTCCCAGACACCATGTAGGATGAGCATACCAGAAATCCTAGAGCTGAAAATGAAGCTACAAGAGTTGTGGGAAAAGAAGCATATCAGGCCAAGTGTGTCCCCATGGGGAGAACCAATTGGGTTTGAGAAGGGGAAATATGATACACTCTGGTTGTGTATTGATTATAGATAGTTAAGCAAGGTCACTGTGAAGGACAGGTATCCTTTTCCTAGGATTGATGACCTCTTTGATCAAATGAGAGGAGCAAAGGTATTTCCCAAGATTGACTTAGGATCTGATTACCATCAGGTAAGTATCAAGGATGAAGATGTTCATAGGACAACCTTCAAAGCAAGGTATGGATCCTATGATTTGGAAGTGGTGCCATTTGGTTTCACAAATGCACCAACTACATTTATATGCCTCAAGAATAATGTTTTCAGCAGGTACTTGGGAAAGTATGTTCTTATTTTCCTTGATGACATTCCTACTTATTCAAAGGATGAGGAAAAACATGTGGAACAATTGAGGATGACCTTGAAATTGCTCAGGAAGCATTAGCTCTATGCAAGGTGGAGCAACTATGATTTCTACAAATATGGAATTCATTATTTGGGTCACATTATCTCATATAAAGGAATATCTGTAGACCTTGAAAAGATTGAGGCCATGAGATGTTGGCCTGCTCCAAGAAAATTAATAGATGTAAAATATTTTGTGGCACTTGCAGGATACTATAGGAGGTTCATTGAAGAATATTTTGCGGGTGAAATTGAGTCTATGTATGGGCTGAGGAAGCCTGCGTATGGACTTGTGGTTCCATGAGGAAATGGCCCTTCCTGAAGATTGCAGGTAGAATGACCTGAGCAGAGAATTCTGGTGGTACCCACTAAAACCAAGGTAGATAAATTCCATGGGATAAAAGAAGGATCTCATGATTGAAATATAACCTTGAACTAAATAGATTTTGAACTTTAGATTTTAAATTTTGCTGATGATTGTTAATTAAATATTATTAACTGTTTGGCTTATCTAAAATGGTGTCAAGATGACATGTTGTATGTGAATGTCCAAGTTTTGGGCAGCATGTGTAAGTCAGGGATGAGTGCTCCCCACTTGCAAAAGCCAAACAATATGAGGATGGCCTCATGGTTGCAAACATCTGATTTTTCTGTGGGAAGCAGAATTGTGAATTCAAAATTTTGGATTTGACTATCAATGTTTTAGTCATTTGATAATTTGAAATTTATCCAGGCATGAAATAGATTTGAAAGTCTATGATTAAATTTTATAATGACATCTCATATGAACTACATGCTTATATATAATGCAGGTGAGATGATGAAAACATGTATTGGTTGTACATGGCTCCTCAGAAGGATGTACTTGGATACATAGCTTCTCGGAGGGATGTGCTTGGAATAGGTTTGGAAACCTATAATTGCAACTATTTTTATAATGAAATCTCATATAAACTGCATGCTTATATGTAACGCAGGTGAGATGATGGTGGTCCACCCCTGGAGTACATATCTCTCTGGAGGATATGGTTGAGAAAGATGACTCATCTGGAAGGATGTACAAGAGTACATAACTTCACCCCCCTACTAGCTAGGCACCGATATGCATCACTGGGGATGCCCAGGGTGTAAGACATACGCTTAGACTTCTTTCCCCACATATTCATGCCATAAGGGGACTATCACGAGAGTGGGGGATCCATGAAGAGAATAACCCCTAGGTATTATGATGTCTGGAAAGTAAGCGCCTGAGCATTGGTAAGCACTTGGAGGAGGTGTTGGGCCCTTAAGCTAGAGATGGCATTAAGCACACAAGGAGGTGTTGGGATCTGAAGCGGGACTGACCAAATATCGGTTGAGAGACTCTACACAGATTAAGTATTTGATTACTTGACAAATCCTTGTTGATTTTATGTAATTATACATATACATATGATGCGGTCCGAATTTTAGAAAATCTTGTTAAAGTTTGCATCTTATAGAAATGAATCTGATAAGTGAGTTGATTCATTTTGTTGTCTAGAAAGGAAGTGCCCGATCTTGGAGAGCACTCGAGGAGGTGCTAGGATCTTAAGATGGACCTGCCATTAAGCACCCAAAGAGGTGTTAGGCTATGGAGTAGAGATACCCAATCTCGGTTGAGAGATGCTACATAGATAATGCCGAAGTATTGGTAAGCATTGGGAGGAAGTGTGGAGCTTTAAGAAGAGCTTCCATTAAGCACCCAGAGAGGTGTTGGGATCTAGAGCAGGGCTACCAAATCTCGATTGAGATATGTTATACAGATAAGTATTTGGTTTACTTATCAAACTTTTGTTGTTATTGATTTTCTGTAAATATATATATATATATAATCATATGATGTAGCCATGGTTTTAAAAATATGTTATAGATTGCACCTTATAGGAATGAATTTGACATGTGAATTAAATTGTTGTGGTGTCCGGAAAGGAAACATCGAGCTTGGTGGGAACCTAGAAGGAGTGTTATACTATGAAGCAGAGCTGTTAGTCATTGGCACATCCTTTTTGGTTCAAATTTGCAGAGCATTGAGGGTGGTTCTAGTGTAGCATTTTGTCAAATTTTGTAAAGCACTAAGGATAGTGCTATTGAAGGGGGAGGGGAATGTAACACCCCAATTTTGACCCCATGGAATTAAATTGCATATGATGTAAATATTGTATTAAATCATATTGTGGAGCTCAAGGAAAAGGCCCCACCATGGGTTTAGTGTTTTATGTGTCAGAGATTAAAATCGACGCTAATGGTTTATGTGCTAGCCAGGCACAATGTGTTTTGAGACATCATGTAAAATGCAGATTAATAAAAAAATATGACAACTAGCTATGCGCCACAATGTTAAGGAGATAGGGGCATGATTTCACAAGGAATAGGGGGGGGACATTCAAACCTTAAGTCTATGGGGAAAATTCAAATGTCCAAAAGGAAAACCCATAAGCTGTCAACTACCCATTTCTTGTCTTTTTCCCCAATCATTTATTTTTGCCAGAATTTGGTTGAGGTAGTTATTGCATTGGAGTGGGAAGAGTATGGGAAAAAAATTGAATTGGGCAAAGCACCCATTTTTGAAAAATGTGTTTTGACTTCATGGGCAAGAAAACACCCAAAAACATATGCCCCTTTCCTCATGCATTCACATTTTCATCTTCCCTCATGTTTTGGGGAGCTGGGGGGGGACATTTTGATCACCCATTATTCATTCACGGGGGGCACTCGTGCAACTAATTGTGCCTCTTCTTAGTCCTCCATCCTCTGTTTTTCCTCGGCACAATTTTTCTTTTGTTTATTTCCCCCATGGCTGGAGAATCATTTTGGGAAATGCCAAGTAGATTAAAGAGGGAACCATGATTTCAGAGTGGTTGTTGATCCATCTTCATCCACATGAAGCTATTGAACATTTTGTGAAGTCTATTTTGGTCATAGGGATGTTGTTCCCCGATTTCCTCGTTATTTTGGCTTCCATGATGTTTTACTTCAATCCCAGAACTTGTAATTGATGTGTAGTAATTCTTTGTTTGGTCTGAACGAGTTGGGTGTGAACATTAGGTTGCAGGGTTAGATTATCGAATTGACATTGGCCTGGATGTCCAAGTTTGTTCAAAGACTTCAATTAACAGGTCGGATTTTCAAGCAGAAACCTTCTTCCACAATGGTTTATCCCGCAGGAGGGATGTAGAAGACATCCTTTGGCATATTTGGACCTTTCCAAATTCCTTTCCCTAATTCCCTTTCCATAATTATGGGATGGGGTATGCGGAGATGTCTTTTTTTGAATTACAACTTTCCGCAGTTTTTGTTTTGCAACACACCTTTCCGCAACTTGCGGGATGCGGCTTCAAAAATTTTGATTTCCGCAACAGTCATTTTTGCATGTGGGATGTGAGAATGTGGGAATGTGGAATGTAAGATGTAGGATCGTGATTTCCACAATTCCCAATCCTGTAACTCAAGTTTTTCATGCTGTCGATTTTTGCGGGATGATTCTGAGCCGTTGATTTGATTCCGAATGCGAAACCATTTGTGATCATTGGTTTCCGTCACGATTTATCTCCGCTATCTAATCTCCTTTGAGATATTTCCTTGCAGATCATCAAACTAATCATTGGAAGATGGGAAGGAGCATGACAGTTTTGGAAATGTCGAGAAGTGTTTTGCGGCCATGCCCTGTGTTTCGATGAACAATAAAGGTTCTCGATGAAATTTTTAATTCCGCATGATAATGGGGTATGGGTATGCGATAGTGGTGGACATCATTCATGGAAGTTGAATACAAAAAATATTTTAAGGGTTGGTTTCTAGTGGCCTTCAATGTTCTTAGATGCTTACAAGGAGACTATTACCTGTCATCAGTGCTAGATATTTGATGGCAAAAGAAAAGTGGTCTCACTTCCTCTGAATCCCATATCAGTAGAAGCACCCTTTTAGCAGTGGGGACTGGACTTTATTGGAGAAATAAATCCTAAATCCTCAGGACAACACAGATGGATCTTGACATCAACTGACTACTTCACTGAGTGGATTGAAGAAATCCCTACAAGAAGGGACACAAATGCAATAATAATGGGTTTCCTTGAAGATAATATTTTGTCCAGGTTTGGTTGTCCCATAAGAATTGTAACAGATAATGCTCCTGCATTATCAAACAAAATCCTAGTAAGAATCATTAAGATTTTGTTGGAAGATAACAGAAGAGCCTGGAATACAAAACTGAGATATGCTTCATGGGTTGACAGAATCAACACCAAAAGAGAAATTAGAATGTCACCTTTCCAACCGATATATGGAGCTGAGGTAGTTTTCCAGCATCCTTGGGTGTGCCAGTCATGAAAATATTGCAAGAAAAACATGATGAGACCAATCACATGCAAAGAAGGATTAACTAGATCATAGAATTAAATGAAGTAAGGGACAGAGCATATGTTAAAGTATAGTTACATCAATAAATAATGAACAATACCTTTGACAGAAAGGTAAAGGAAGAAAAGTTCCAGATAGAGAATTTAGTTTTAAAGTGGGATGCTCCTAGAGAGGATAAACATGGAAAATTTGACCACATGTGGGTAGGCCCCTACATCATTGCAGCATACAGAGGAGACAATGATTTCATTCTACATCATCAAGATGGATCTCAGCTAAAAGGAGGTCCAGTAAATGGGAGATATATTAAGCATTATTTGTCCTGAAAGAGGAGGTAATTTCTATATCATAAGTTGTATATGTTTTTGTTTCTTTACATTTATAATAGTCCAGATGGTGAATCCAGAAGATTTGAAGCCTAAAGAGAAGGCCCTAAGATCTGAAGGGGTAGCCATGTTTCTATTTTTCTTTGATTTTTACTTACAGGAAAACATAGAAAAGTAAAAAAGGTTTGAAGTCTGAAACCCCAAATCCATCCAATAGATTTGGCACATGGTCTATGGGGTTCTTTGCTGCCTCGTAGGGAGGATAGCATCCTGAGTTGGAGCCAGTTGTTAGCACCATTTTTGGGCTAACTATTTAGCGAAGGATATGGCTATCAAAAAAGAGGAATGGGGTTAGAAATTTCCATATCATCTGAACCTTAAGATTGTTGATGAAGGTTTGCAGGTGTTGGAAGGGGGATTTCCAGAGTAAGAATGCAAAAAAAATGAAGAAATTATGATTTTTTACCTCGAAATGCTTATGAATGAAGAAATGTTCCCTTAGGAAAATTATTGACAGGAAATGGACGATCAGGATGCACAACACACAAAATCAAAGGATAAAATTCGTTTCTGCCTATGGAAAAGCAGAGAGTGGAAGATGAAAAAGACTTAGGGGTAAAAAGTAGAAAATACGCCTTCTGCCTTTCATAGTTCAAGATCCGACGGACAGGGAGAGATTCTGCCCTAGATCAATGGGTAGGAATAAAGTAAAGGGAGGAAGTGAAAAAGGTAATATTTCGGGTTATAAATCTTGGGAAACCTAATTTTCGCTTTTTGGGGTCCAAGATCTATGACCCATAATGTTTCCACTGTGAGATCAATGGTAAGGAAAGGCTGAAGCAAGAGGATAAAAATTAGAATTTGAAGAAGTTAAAGTCTCGATTTTCATTTTCCGCGATATGCAAGATCTACGGCTCAAATTGCATCTACCCAAGATCGATGACTCATAAAAGATTAGAAAAGACCAAGATCAAAAGGCGGTAAACTGAAGTTTTTGATGGAAAAGGTTGGAAATCCACTTTTTGAAGTCCGATTTTCAGGAAAGTGTAGAAGAGGAAATGTATAAAATTATGTTATAAAAGTTGGATTTTCTACTTTCCGTGTTTCACTAAAGTGTGGAAGCGAAAAGGAGGAATCAGAAAAGTTAGAAATCCGAATATAAGAAACATGAAGGTCCACCTTTCGAAGTTTTCTTTCTGGTAAAGTGCGGAAGTGGAAGTTACAAAGAATTGATTGTGAAAGATGGAGTATCCGCTTTCCAAAGTCTACTTTTTGGAAAAGTGTAGAAGCGAAAAACATAAAATTATGGCGGAGAAAATATGAAAGTCAACTTTTCGAAGTCCTCTTTCTAGAAAAGTGTGGAAGTGGAAAGGAGGAAGCAGAAAAGGGAAAATCATAGTTGCGAAAGATGGAAAGTCCATTTTCCGATTTTCGCTAAAGTTGGAACCGAAAAGGCAAAGGCAGAAAGGAGGGGACGAAAAAAGCAAAGTTCAGTTATGGAAAAAGTCGAAGTCCCGCATCCAAATTTCCATAGCCCAAACCTTTTATCTTAGATTGGCGGTCCAGAAGATTTCTGCATCTAGATCAATGGTCCAGATTAGCATTGAAGGTAAAGGTAAAATTGAAGGTTGGAGACTGAAAAAGACAGGATTTTGGAGGGAATTTGGTTTTCTGTAGACCTCCAATAAACGACTGAGGATACATTCGATATAGATCGATGATGCAGAAAAAAGGGGCGGAAAGGATAATATGGAGGCGTGAAAGTGTAAAATGGAACCTTGGAGAAGTCGTCGGCCCATCTTCCACATTCCGTAGACCCTAGATCAATTGTGTAGAATGAATCTTGATATGAGATCTACAATCCAAAATCATTTTCATAAGTAAATTTCAAAGATGGAGAAAAAACGTTGCAGGCCATGGCAAAAACCTTCGAATCGGTCATTTTCAGCATCCCTGTTGCAAAAAATCCTCAAATGATTCATCATGCATGCTCCAGTGCACGTTTTTTGTTTGGTTTCATGATCATGGTGGATTTTCCAGATCATCATTTTGTTATGAATTTCATTTTCATGCTGAAACTGTTTTTAGCTCTGTTTCGAGGTTGGTATCGAGAGTTTAGGAAACTATAAATATTCCCTCTATAGAGGGAAATAGGGTTGGAACCCAGAAGAATTTTGTGTTATGATTTATTGATATCTTTTGATAATAAAGTTGCAGAGATGAATGCTTGCTGTTTTTGCAGATATTCTTGTGTAATTCGTAGCCTACAATTTTATTTTCTTTGCTCTATGCATGTCTTCTTGTTAATCTTTCCATTATGTGTTCTTCATGCCTAGAATAAGTGTATAATAGTTCAGAATTAATCTTCTATGCTCTGGATATTGTTTTCAGGTATCCACCAATCTTTTCCTCCAAAATTGATGTAGAATTCATCCTATAGATGATCTGTGTTGATGAACTGTTATTTTTCTCTCTTTATCACTAGACAAATCACTATTTGACTATAACTGAGTGCTACCTTGCCTCTATGGATCTTCACCTGCAAACTGTTCTGTAATTCATCTTTAATCTATGAATCCATATCCCAATAATGCTTACCTTGTTTCAACCATGAACTCAACCTGAATTTATTTTATCTTTAAATCCAACCTTGATAAATATCTTGTGAGAGATCCCTCTCTAGAAAGGAAGAATCCAACTCTCCTTTCCTAAAGTGGTTCCAATGTTACTTTGGGGTTTACCCTCTGCAACCTAGGGTTCATTCTGAGTGCTAACAAAAGACAAAATATGTCAGCACCTCATTGAAATCAAGAAATCAAGTCCATCCACCTGGGCCTCCACCACTTCAATCCTCCATACAAAGGAAACCTCACAAAGATAAAGGTAACCTTAGGAAATAACATTAATGGCTACTTTAAGGACAAAGGGATGCAGACTCGAGTATATAAGAATGAGGCATAATTCCACTGTAGTATATTTTGTCTCCAAATTTCTCCTCCTCTAATGCTTCATAGTAGCTCAATATATAGCTCCTCAATAGGAACTGAAGAGTTGAAATGGAGCATTTCCCAGAATATGGAAGGCCAAGGGATTAGTCAATCATTACTTGATGGGGAAAAATCCGGTTTTTTTTGGGATATTTATAGATGTTCGAGGGTGATAGTGGTACAAACTGCGTATACACATGTTGTAGACTTGTGACCCGAAATGTCTTTTTTAAAGGTTCAATTGGAGCATCAGGGTCATAGTGAGAAATGGGGTAAAAAGAGTCTGCATAGGGACATGGATAGGCCATCAAAGCATGATATATAAAGTGTGGAAAATGACGCTATAATAAATGCCCCCTAATATGCGAGGTTAGAGGGGCACACAATGGCTAGAATACATTATAATAGTCCCCATAATGGAGTAATGAATACCCAGGTGGAAAAAACCAGCCACTCGTTAGTATAATACAATGATATATCTCTGCACATGACTGCATATATGAACTATACATAGCAGTCTTGGAGACATAATAGTACAATGACGATGAATAGGGATAATAGACATATGTCATAATTGGTCATCACCACATACAATATACAGTGAATTCAGGTCTCCATACTGACTCTAAGACATCAAATGCTACAATGGAATCTAGTCATGAGAGCTGAAATCTCATAGATACTGCCACAATAAAGGAGGTAGAATATATGGAATGCCACCAAAATAAAAGGTCTTTGACACAAATCACCGCTAAAACATGTCCCATCTCATAAATGAAGGTGTCACAGTCGAACATTATGGACCATATATGATTACCGGTCATTGATGTATATCATTAACAAACGCAAGATATACCACCGGTAATGATAACGGGAATCAAAGTACAGAGTGCAAACAAACAAGTGTGAATAGATGTGCTGAGGTCGAACACTTGAGAGGAGCCATCGATCAGGATACATTTATGTATTTTTAAATTCGTCGATGGAGAGAGAACCTACCACTGATGCCTACAAGTCTCAAGGCACTTAATGGAATCTAGATCCCTATGCTATAATAGATTTTCTGAAGTCAATGGAATGGAATCCAGTGGAAGGAGGGAATTAAGGCATCCCCCATCAACCGACACGAGGTACACAATAATGCTAGATAATTTGCAAGAAATCAGATGGTCAAGATGTGGAAAAACCAGTAACAAATGTATTGGGAATGGCCAACATGCAGAGAAAATATAAATGGGGAATGTCTGACTTAGGATAAAACTAATTTCGAACATGAGAATAAGGAAGATGAAGACTCATAGGAAGCATAGTCTCAAAATGCATACTAGGACAACTCTGTGACACAGGAGGAATCAACATAGGCTCCATAGGTACTAGAATCATAACCGGCCGGTGGACAAAACTCAGAATAACGAGTACAAATCCTAAGGTCATAACAGTAACCCAACCAATGGATGAATGTACTGTGCTATCTTTGAAGGTGATACAACACAACAACTGCAAATAGAAAGTGATATCATCTCTCGTTTGGATTTTTTTGTTTTATGATTTTTTTGGGTCTTTTTCATATTTGAAAAGATTGAAAAATAATAAAATTGCTTATAGTACACCAAGGAGGAAATGAGTGTTGTGGGAAAGAAAACTAGTTCCAAGTAGTGGAACATACCTATGCTCAATGCAAGGAATCCTATGTAGGATAAGGACACTCAAGGGGATGTATCCTCTGGGTAAGGGGATAATCAAGCTGCAAAAGATATATGGAAGGCTCTACTTGGATAGGATTGAGACAAGCTCAGGATAAATGGCTTATAAACTGAAGAAGGGAACCAACATAAATCTCATTACAACAAGCAGGTGTATGCATTTGCAATTACAACTTGATATAAATGGGAGTACCAATAGGATATGGATAGCATAAAGGTAAAGCAAGAGTATGAAGTTAAGTTTACTCGAATGCATGGAGGGACTACAATGGACTCCCAGACCTAAGGGAGGACACTCAACATGGGAACCAAATGACAAAGAAGGATCTAACTAGGGCACCCATGATAAGGAAATCTCTACCACTTACATATTGCCACTTCTAGTAGCAGTATGAAGGTTATGTGACATCATGAAGTGGTTTCGTACCTATGGTTAAGGTGACATAGTCATAGGATAATGCATGATGCATGCGAAAAAATGATCCTGTCCTATATGCTAGTGTAGTATTATTCCTGCCATAGGAATGAATGAGTCAGAGTCTCAGAGAAAGTGCACCACAAGGGGGTTCCTACACAACAAAATTAGGCCAAAATACTGAAAAGAGTTAATAAGAAGTCCAAACTATAGGCCAAGTGGGTAAAATTTAAAAAAAATGATAAATAGTAAAAATGACATTTTTACCATACCATTTGGTTTTTTACCCAAAATAGTGCATTTGGAGCAACTTAGACTTTGAAACTTCAAATGACGATTCCAAGAGCTACAGTCCATGAAATCTAGAGCCATCGGGACCACGTAATTCATAATCACATTCCTCATCTTTCCAATGTATTAATTTTTTAGTTTTAGTGGTTTATTTTTACGCATGAGGAAACAAAATTAATGATCCTGGCCCACGCGGGTCATAGTTCATTGGGCCACATATAAGGATTAATGTATGCGGGAAAAGTGAATCCTTCCTGTGTACACATGTTTTTCTTATAAATATTAGTCATGCACAGGGTTGGGTATGCCCAATTTTATGGTGAAATCTAACAAAAATTCATTTTTTGATTGCATGATAGTTTTGGAATGGAGATAACATGAGCATGAATTTGTTGATAGGGAAGTCCAGTGTGATGTGGATGATAAAAAATCCTTAAGAAGGTGTGGGTTGTATAAATTTTGGAACCTTGTGGGTCTGAGGGCCTAACTAAGACTCCTTTAGATGTTCATCGATTACTAGGATCCAGACATAGAGGCCTTTATTTTGTATGGTATGTGTTGGTCTCTCTGGGCAGACCTAGGTTTCCTTTAATGTACCAACAAAACCCCTAGCTCACTGGCCCTTTCAGCGACAGACCGCAGAGCAGCCCAAAGTCTCACCCAAAGTGATCTTGGATGGGTCGGCTGAAGACTCAGGTGTCTTCAACCGGGTTCTGTAGCATCCTATTGGTTCACAACTCTTCTTCACCGACGGGATCTCTCTGTGATAGCGATCCCGCCTTCTAGCTGGCACTGGTAGGAAGAGGACTCTTATCGCATCGCTGCTTCTAGTGCGATGCGCAAACTATCTCCTGTACTCAGCTCTTATCCTGCAATATCTCACACCGCGGTTCCTCCGACAGTGCGATATCACCTTTCTATACTGTGATATCCTTTACGGTAAGACATCAATATGACTCTCACGGTCCAAAGGCTTCCTCCCTTAGTATAATAGTTAAGCTAAACAGCCTCACTTAGACTCCTACAGTCTTATATGCTTAACATCAACTACGCTGAACTCACGGAACTCATATACCAGAGTCACTTAACACTGTGTCTGTCAAACTATTATGAACTAAACACTAGTAAACTCATATACAGGCTACTTGATACCTTCAACTTGCGCTTAACCCTCTATGTGCTATAAACTGAAGCATAACATACATACGTCCATCAATTGATAAGCAACATTCATGTAACAGATAATAGATAATACATAAGTAAAGCACAAACACATGAAATAGTCGCACAACACACAGATTTTACATGGTTCACCTCCAAGGGGGGAAGCTATGTCCATGGGAATTGGTTTTTATATTATATCTTGAGAGGATAAACACAGTTCCACTGCAATCTGATATGCAGCTCGATATCTTCTAGGAAACTCTACACACACAATCGGGAGCCCTTCTCTCTTAGATCTCTTCTCTTATATTTCCTTCTCTTACAATATACTCTTCCTCTCTCTCTCTCTCTCTCAATCCCTGCGGATTGTTCAATCCTTGCGGATTGTTACATACATTCTCTAGGAGCCAGCTACTGGTTACAGTAAGATAATACAGATGGATTAACAAGACTAGAGCTCGACTCTTACAATACTGTTCTCTAGAGACACTTGGCTAGCTAAATGACTCAGTGGCTACCCCTTGTCTGACTGTCTAAGCAGCTACCCAATTATCTAACCTTTTACATTACTGAATACATGCTTATATAGGTGGCTCGAAGGTCTCACCATTACAAAACTGTGGGCCTTTCCCAATAGTAACCCAAAAACCCTAACTGTGACAGTCGGCACATCTGTACTGTGGGCTGCCGCTTACTGTCACACCACATCTTTCTGTAGTCTTCCATGCTTTCCAGTGCTGATTGTGGGTATGGGTGCCACTTCCTCGATCGCTCCGCTTCTATCCTTCGTCTTCAATGCCTCAGCTTGTTGCTCCCTTTCCTTTATGAGGGTAGCCGAGCCCTCCTGTATTCGTTGCTGCCTTAAGTGCAGTGGTTGAGCTCTCTCTTCTCGGCCGCTCAGGTACTGTCTTCTTTGACTTTCCTGTCTCGATGTAGCAGCTTTTCTTGTAGCTGCAGGACCCTGCTCCAACAGTCCCCTAACACTTACTTGTGGCTCGTCCTTGAGCCACTAACAACTGGCTTCTCCTGCTGTAGCTTCTCCTTGGATTCCTACGAAGTACTTGTGAATTTCTCTCGAAGTCCTGTGACTTCGTTGTTCATAGCTTTGACACACTCTTGTGCCATTTCAAGCATAGCTTGACTAATGCTAGAGTCTTTTGTATGATCAATTTCATTCTTGCTTGTAGTGAACTCCTTGAACTTATACTCAACCGCATCGATTAGCTCTGCAATTTGTTCCTGATATGGTTGAAGCAGGTTATTGAATTGTATCTCTTTTGCTCTTAACCGCTGCGCTTTCTGTTGCAAGCGGTTCATCTCCATCTTCTTCTTCATCTTTGCAAGAGCTCCTAAGCTCTGGACTTCTTCCTTCATTGCTATTATGGCCTTCTCTATGTTTTGGATGATCTGCTGCAATTCCATTCTATCTGGGAGCTCATCTAGCTCCGACCATGTCTTCGTCGCATCGGCTAATAATGACTCTGCATCATCTATGTGACTTTTCATCTATGTTGAAGCAAGTCTAAAGGCCTCTGCTCTTGCTTCCTTGTCTGCCTATGGTGTTCCTGGTGCTCGATCCTCAAGCTCAACAATCTGTGCTTTGTGATCTTCCTCCATATTAGTCACTGTCTCTTCCAGAGCCTTTGCTCTGTCTGCAACTCTTCTTACCTTCTGCGTTAGAGGTAAGGCAAACTCAATGTTACACTAGGGTATCTCCATTGCGATGCTCTGCAGGGTCTGGCTGAGATCCTGTTCTCTTTCTTCATATGTTCTTATCTCATTTGCCTTTGTCTGAAGGCCTACAGTGAGTTTTGCATTCTTCTGTTTCAGCTGGGTGTTCTGTTTATAAGTCGAAAGCTCTCTATCCCTGAGCTCTGCGGCTAGTTGCTGCTGGATCATTTGTAATTGATCAACGGGGAGCTCTGCAAGATTAACCTCAACAGGTTGTATAATATGTATTTGTACATTAATCATTGAATCAAGGAATCAGATGCTCCCTGGCGGTATCAACACTGTATTGATGCGATCCTTTACAAGGATTTCCTTGCGGGAAACCGATTGTTTTGAGCTTTCTCCTCCTGTAGCCTTGACTGGCTAAGTTTGCACTATGGTATTTTTCTTAGTAAATACTCTCATCTCTAGAAGCTTCTTTTCTACCGTGCTTTGTAGCTTGTCTTGCGATGTATGCATTGCCTGAAATGAGTCCTTCATTTCCTCCTTCAATCTTGTTGTGATTTGATCATAGTCATCGTCTGTTAGTGCGGTCACTAAAGCTGGCTTTGAGGCTTTTGATTTTTTCTTCTTTGGTGCATCGAGTGGCACCTCTTCTGCATCTTTCCTCTTTTGTGTCGATGATGGCACTTCTGCTGTATCTTTCATCTGGGACCCCTCTTTATCTTTTCCTTTGTCCACTGGGTCTGTCTGTGCGGTACCTGTTGGTAGTACTGTGGCATCTTCTAATGATTTCTTCCACTCGTCATAAAAGTCTTTGATGACGTCTTCTACATCCTGCATTGTCATCCGGAATGATCCATTTGCCTAGTTATCCATTTTAGACCTTTTTGGCCTTAGGTAGATTCTATGGCTGTCTGCCATGAAATCAAGCCGATTATCATATATGTCAACAGTCTCTGTAGTGATCCGTGGTGTCTCCTGGATGACTCTCTTCAACAGTTTATAGTATTCATAGAATACTATCATATTGACCTTTTTCTTGGCTGGGCTGTTGCTCTCCCATAAGTTTGCATAGCGCGCGCCTCTGCAGTCGCTGCTTCATGGCTGTATAAACTGGGTATGGGGCAGTTCTTTCCATTTGACAAATGCACATAATATGAGCAGCCACGAGAAATGGAAGGGGTGGTTTTCCTCGTCCTGTGCTGTCAAACAATCTTGAAGAAAAATATTTGGTAAAAATAAACACCAATTAAATTGTTCACCTTCTGCAACTCGTATGACAAGGTGAATTACTGATCCTGTGACTTCCTTTGGCCGAAATTTCGTTAACAGTCTGCCTGTGAGCAGACCGGCTATGAATATGAGTATATCGTCTGCTATTGCTGTGAGGTCGTAAGCCCGACCTCCTCTCTGTAGCTTATACTTGGTAACTAGGGCTGCTGGTAGCTTGGAATCTTTGGTTTTTCCTGATATATGTGTCTTAGGGTCCTTACCAGTCTTGGACAGCCCGGTGATGCGGTGTATCAGGTCGACGTTCAGATCGAACTTGTTACCTAGATAGAGGTAACCTCCATGTACACAAGAAAGTAGCACATGCACCACGGCATTAACCTCTGCACCTCGTCCAAAATGTGGTATTCTCAACAAATTGAGCAAGCCTGAGCGCTCAAGAATCTGGACATGTTCCATAGGAACAAATTCATCTGCATCGGTCCTCGGAGTCCTTTGAACCTTAAGATACTGATTTGGGTGAAACTGAGGATATGTCTTACTATCTCCAAGGTTATAGTCTATAAATTTGAGATTAGGGGCATATCCTAACAGATCTCCATCTTCCTTTACACGAGAATCAATCGACGGTAGGGGAACATGAAACTTAGCACCCTTGGGAATGTTTACCTTTGGTGCATCTTCAACTCATGGAACAATATATTTTGTTGCCATATGAACTTCTTCCTCCTACTTCGTGCTGGACTCTTCTACTATTTGAGCTTGACTCCTCATCCTTGGCGGCTGTCTGACCTATGATGTACCTAATTTCACAACCTTGGGCGGCGTTGTCATAGCGGACACAAGGCCACCATGCTGGAATCTTTGCACAATGTCCTCTAAAGGCTCTGTATCAGATAGAAACCATTTGGTGCAATACTCTAGACTGGCAATGGCTGCGAAATTGGGGAAACTAACACTCTGTAAGTGAAGTATCTCTTCACAGGAAAACTCTCCAAATTGCTCTGTACTCTCAAAAATCACAAAAGTAATTCTTTTGTATGAATGATCTCTGAATTTATAATGAAAGAGACAATATTTGAAGCAACGGTCATCTAGGCTAAAACCGTCGGTGGTATTAATTGTATGGACAATAAAATACCCGTCATTTCGATCCTCATTAATTGCTGAAATACGATGAAATTTCCCTTGAAACTTGTGTGTAGGTGCCAGTCTCGACCAAGATTTAGCAAATATGGAAAAATCATTATATTGTTGCCAAATCTAGGGTAACGTATACCGGTCATCTCTATATTAACTGCTTGTCAGAAGGCGAAGTGACTAGCCCTCTGTCTTTTTTCAAACTTGTCTACTTGGCCCGGGGAGCATCGCATGGCTGCGATGTCACACCGCATCATCTCAAACCAAAGTGTCGGCATGAACTCCGCAAGTCGTCCTATGACTTGCGCAACATAACTTTTCTAATGCGATTCCTCATAGTTGGATTTATTTATTTATTTATTTTTTTTAATTTAATTTTTTTTTTTAGTGTAGACTCATTCTCGGTGCGATGCCTCCTTTCAACTACACTGCACATCTTCACTCTCAAAGCTGTCTAAGTTAGGGCTGGGAGGTGGAGTGGCTGTCACTATAAAGCTTAAGCCTATTGCCATTAATCAACATAGGAAGAAGCTCCCCGTTCAGTTTGCTGAGCTGAACGTCACCTCCTTCTGTGACATACTGAATTTGATATGGCCCCAACCAATGCGTCTTGAACTTTCCTGGAAACTTAACAAACTTACTGTCATATAGGAGCACTAGGTCTCCTATCTGAAAAATCTTGATCTTAATGTGCCTGTCATGCCAAGCTTTTTCTCGTGCCTTCTACACTTTCTGATGGAATCCTGCGATGAATTTGTCTTCCTCTAAGGCAAGCAGCTACGCTAGCCTTTCATTCATTGTATCTGTATCAGCTATCTCGGTAATTTGAGCAACTCTTACACTGGGAATAATATATTCCATAGGCATAATAGCCTCTTGTCCATACACCAAGCTGAAAGGTGTGTCCTGTAAGTTTCTTACATGTAGTCCTATACGCCCATAATACAACATTAACCCTGAGGTCCCAATCATTTCTTTGGCTATCACAGATCTTAGTAAGGGCATTTTCTAGAATCTTGTTAAAAGCCTCCATTGTATCATTAGCTTGTGGGTGGTAGGGAGTGCTCTTATGGTGCTGGATCTGGAATTCCTCCATCAGGGCCTCAATAGTGCAGTTCAGAAAATGAGTGCCTTGATCACTCATCAAAATTACTAGACATCCAAATCTACTTATGATGTTTTCAAAAATGAGCTGTGCAGCTATAGCAGCATCACAATTCCTTACTGCTTTAGCCTCTGCCCACCTGGTGAGGTATTCTATTCCTGTGATGATGTATCTCGCACCAGTTCATTTCCCTGGTGGGTTGATAGGACCCACAAAATCTATAGCCCATTTGTCAAATGCCCACAGCGTAATCTGTGGTCCCAGCGGCATTTCATCTCTCTGCGAAAGTTTTCCTACCCTCTGGCAGATATCGCAACATCTGCAAAATTCCTTAGTGTCTTTGTGCAAAGTAGGCCACCATAATCCTGCAGTCAGGATTTTCTGAGCAGTCGGCTTTCCTGCAAAATGACCTCCTGCGGTACCTGAGTGTGCTTCTCTGATAATTGCCTCTTTCTTGTGTGGCATCACGCATATGCGCAAGAATTCATCTGGACCTAACTTATATAGATGTCCTGCAATCAAAGTGAAGTCTACTGCTTTCACAACTAATTGTTTCTTTTGCTGCTTAGTGAAGTCAACCGGTGCCCACTCTGTAGTGAGAAAGCGAATAATATCCTCATAGTACTCATCAGCGATCTGGATAGAAAATAATTGCGCATCTGGCAAATTATCCTCTAAATTATTTGGTTCTTCTCCTGAATCTATTCGTGATAGATGACCAGGTCCAACATTTAATCTTCCTGCTTTTACAATGATTTCAAAATCATACTCTTGAAATAGAAGTAACCATCTACAGATCCTTCCTCCCAATACTATTTTATTGACCAAATACTTTAAAGCAGAATGGTCAGTAAACATCTTGAATGGGGCACCCAATAGGTAGTGCCTGAACTTCTGTAGAGCATACACCATGGCTAATCCTTCTCGTTCTGTAGTGGTGTAGTTCTTTTCTGCTATAGATAGCTTTCTGCTGGAGTACGCGATCGGATGATCGATACACCTTTCTCCTGGCTGCGTTAGGACAATGCCCAGTGCGATGCCAGATGCATCCACATGAACATGAAATGGCTTGTTCCAATCTGGGAATACTAAGATGGGTGCTGTAATCATATTCTCTTTAAGTGTGTATAAACTTTGCTGGCATTCCTCATTCCATAGGAATGCCACGTCTTTCTTTAACAACTTTTCCATAGGCTCTGTGATCTTTGCATAACCTTTGATAAATTTTCTATAGTACCCGATATGACCAAGTACTGCCCTCAACTGCTTGACTGAGTTGGGTGTTGGGAGATGTACAATGATGGAAATTTTTGCAGGATCTACCATCAAGCCTTGTCTGCAAACAATATGACCCAACAAAATACCAAATGGTGCACATAATATACATTTCTTCAAGTTAAGAGAAATCTGATATTGCCTACATTTCTTTAACATGAGCCTTAAATCTCCTATATGCTTGTCGATTAATCCAAATACAGTCCAATCATCAAAATAGACTTTTAAGAATTTATGGATGTATTGCTTGGATACAGCAACTACTACTCTAGAAAAGATAGCTGGTGCATTTTTAAGACCAAAGGGCATTACCGTATACTGGAATGAGCCCCATTCTGTTGCAAAGGTGGTCTTATGTAGATCCTCTGGATGGATTCTGATCTGGTGATAACCTGAAAAGCCATTAGTGAAGGAGTAGACCTCCTATCCTCCCACATTGTCTAAAACCTTATCAATAAATGGTGTCGAAAATGGATCATGAAGTGATGCATCGTTGAGTTTGCGCAAATCGACAAAAATCCTGATTTCTCCTTTAGTTTTATTTTCCTGCACAACCATGGGACTAACCCATTCGCTTTCTTCTACTGGCTCAATGATGCCTGCTGCTAGCATCTTATCGATCTCATCCTTAAATTTTTCTTTATAGCGGTGATTCAATCTATATGGATGTTGCTTAACTGGCCTAGCATCCTCTTTCAATGGTATGCGCATGACTCCCAAATCTCCTACTATTCCCTTCATCTCTGTGAACTTAGTGGGAAATAAGTCTTGATAGTCATGTAAAAGATCTGCAATGTGTCCTACTGTTTCATCATCCCAATAGTCTCCTATAGAGGCAAACTTTGGTTTTGTTGCTGTGCCAATATTGATCTTTTTAATCTTGATAGGTTCTGTGATAGCTGGAATCTCGAGTCTTGGTCCATCAACATTGTGAGTCCCTTCTGAATCTGGAATGTTGATGCTGCGAGGATTCTCATCCTCATCATCTGGCTCTACTGCGAAGTTTTAGCACTCTACCGCATGTTCCAACTGGATAGCCCAATCAGACTGAGTAGACACTGATTGGGTACAGTCATCAAATATCTTAGTCTTTATAACGTCTAGGGCCTGATCAATACTTAGATACTCAGATTCAAAAGTGAAAGTGAGTAAAAAGCTATCTATCATAAGTGGCCATGTGATGGTTCCTCTGCGCAAATCGGTCTCAGTGTACCAGTTCCTTGGAACTGTGTCTAAAGTGTGAATGAATAGGTGAACCCATTCATCCTCTGGAATTTCTAACCAATTCTGTTCACACGTTTGAATATGTGACCTGGGGTCACTTTCTCCTGTATATTTTTGCTGTAAGGGCTCCTTTTCATTAGAGAAACTAATTGCCATCAATCTCTTAAAGTCATCCCATGATGCGATATGTTCTTTATGTGCATGCCACCATCTTGCACGTGTGGCTCTTACTGTAAGGTCAATAGTTGTCATCCTCTGCTCCTGAGGAATTTCCTTCTCAAACTGTTGTAAGAAGTCATTGACATCCACTAAGCCATGAAAGGATGGAATATCAATAATGTCTGCGCCAATCCATCGTAGTGACTTAGTCATAAACACACATCTGCGCGCTGAGACTTCGTAAAGTCTATCCTGCCAGTTCTCTAGACCAACCTCCGAATCTGATGCACATGAGCTGTCGCATCACCAACTGATGTTTCCTTCAGCAGTAGGATTGATGTAATCACTCTGATTAGCTATCATCTGATAGAGGTTCCCCATATTACACGCCTCTTCCTCTGCTCGGATAGGTTCAATATACCTGGGACCCTGAAAAGGATCCAACGGTGCGATGACCCGGATCTGACTATCCTCAAAGGTCATTTGTCTTTTCTTTAAATCGATAAAAGCCATGTTATCGATTTCCCAATCAATACCTAGTAGAGCTGGATATGGTCTACTATCACTAATGATCTCTATAACTTCAAAGTCTGCAAAGCTGCGGACTCTGTCAATATCAACTGGTACCTACGGTAATCGACCCAGTGGTAATACCCGCTGCTGATTGGCTAGTCGCAGATGGATAGGCGATCTGGATAAATTAGGGCTACCCATCTGTTCCCATGTCTTCATAGTCAGAACCTTTACCTCTGATCCTAAATCTAGGATTACCTCATCCATTTCAAATTCTCCAACTTGTGCTATGATTCTCATCTCTCTTCCTGTTATGGTATGGCCCATAATATTATGAACAACACACTGCACACTGCTCATGAAAGAATATGGCTGACACTGATCTATGATGCGCTGAAGCTCTCCGAGAGATTTCTCATTTCTAATGAGTTTCAACCAACTCCGTACGAAGGATTGTACACTTCATGTAGACTCATCCTCTTCGCACCTTCCCGATGTGGTAGCTTGAGATATTTGCACAGGACTAATGCCACAAGGTGTTTGTTGCTGCGGTATGCCCCTACACGACAGTACTTGAAATCCCGATGCTGTAGGTTCAGTAAAGAAAGTTTGAGCTTTCTGAAACATTTATTTGTTCTTCTGCAGGTCGAGTGGTGTTAATTTAGTAGTGGCTTTGCGCACCCACTCCGGACCTGTGTTCTTTTCTGCATCCTACGATGTCGGACTAGTAGAAGCACCACTGCAAGTCACAATGCTGACTCTTGGTTTTGGCTCTTTCTGCTCACTAGCAATAAGCTGGATGTTCTGGTGTACTACTGGCTTAGGGTCTCTAATCTTGGCTATCAAGATCGGACACTGTTCTATAGGGTGATCATAGGACTTGCAATACTTACATGTCGTACTAGGGTTCTGACAGTCCCTAGCATAATGTCCTACAATTCCACAATTATAACAATTAATAGGTCCATGGCCACAACCAAAGCCTTCTCCATGGCCAAATATTCCTCCATGGCCAAATCCTTCTCCACGGCCTCGTCCTCTGAATCCTCCTCCACGGCCATCACGAGCCGGTTCATGTTGTGGTCCTGCTGTTGGACCAGGTGTTTCTAACTGGACTCTGTACAAGTCATGCTTTCTCTCTATCATAAGATCATAAGCTCGGCAATTATGTTCATCATGACCTACTGACTTGCAGAAGTTACAATATAAGTTCTTAGGGGTTTGTACATACTTCTGAAGTAAAGGGTATTCCAGTGGTCGATGTCCTCTTGTTCTGCAGAGTTCACACCATGGCCCTTGAGTCTGTAATAAGGGGTTAGGAGCCCCACGTGCTAAATACTCCACAAATATTGGACAATTATCCTTAGTATGGCCCTGTCCTTTACACTTTATACACCATAGCTCTTGTGCAATCTATTTTCCTTTCTTAATCTCATGCATCTGTAACGTGAGATTGGCTAACTGGTTCTGTAGGTTTGTCATTCCTGTACTGGTCTCAGCTAGAGGTGAGACCTCTAGTTTCATTTCCATCTCCAATGCTTCATCCTGCGTATGGAGTCTCTGTTGCATTAATGGAAGTCTGATGTGAGGGAGCAGTGCTGCGATGAACCATTCTTTATGCTGCTCCGGCGCAAACTCAAAGCTGACTTGGTCTATAAGGGCTTTGAACTTCTGATCAAAGTCCCATACTGACTCTGTAGGTATTTGTTTGATGTCTTTAAGCTCTGTGATACACTGTGACTCAGACTTAGGTTTCTTAAATTCTTTAATCATTGCGGTCTTGACCTGTACAAGTGTTCTGGCTGGTGCTGTTGTATATTTCATATACCATGTTAACGCTCTGTCTCTAAGTGTAGTGACCAACTGGACAATTTTAATATTATCATCCTGGATCCCTTTAATGGTCCATACAGCTTCACATAATAACCAATGCTGTTCCGGGTCTTCTGCCCCTGTACCCTTGAAGGTAGGTAGTTTCATGTCATCCCCCATTCTGTTTCTACGTGGTGGATTCTGGTTTGCTGGATTACTACCACTTGACGGTGTAGATGTAGGTGGTGTAAAGGTAGTATGTACTATATGTGAACTACTAGATGTAGTTCCCGCGGGATTATTCTGAGTCCCAATTGCTTTCTGTGGGTTATAAGGGTGGTAAGGGATACCCCCTACTGTTCTCTCTATATTACTTGGATTCTGTTCTCTAGTAGTGTCTGAACTATTTTCAAAGAGAGAAGAGATGAAATCTACTTTATATTTCTTACCACTACGTGTACATCCAATTTCATCAAAGTCACTCTCAAACTCTTGTGACATTACACTTATTTACTTATTCATCTGAGACTATATCCATTACTCCTTTTTCATGTAATAACATCTTAATGGACAAGTTTAAAGAGCTTAGGTACTTACCGTGATATCCTTTGAATAAGTACCTCTCTGCTTCGCTGAATCTCTTTCTTTGATCGACTGCAAACTCTGTAACGAAGCCTTCCAGCAAACTCGCAAGCCAGAAGTCTACCACACGTGAAATGGGATTATCAACACTCTTCACAGTCTGGATCAACTCCGGTGTCCATAATATGTTTCTTTTCTTCTTGAATATATTCTTGTCAGTCAACTTTGATAACCAGTCATACAACTCATTTGCATAGGTTGAAAAAAATATCGTATGCAAGTCAGTGAAGATATGTTTTTGTAACCAGTCTTCTGTACTCAGTCTAGGAATCTTGTTTTATTTTTTAGCAAATTATTTCTCCTTAGACTCAACCCAGTGGTTAAGTTCTTCTTTAGTAGGATGCCAACAGAACATTAGCTCATTAGTTTGTTCAAAACCGGCAACGGAACCATTTGTTGGTCTCTCTGGGCAGACCCGGGTTTCCTTTAATGTACCAACAAAACCCCTAGCTCACTGGCCCTTTCGGCGACAGACCGCAGAGCAGCTTGAAGTCTCACCCGAAGTGATCTTGGATGGGTCGGCTGAAGACTCAGGTGTCTTCAACCGGGTTCTGTAGCATCCTATTGGTTCACAACTCTTCTTCACCGGTGGTATCTCTCTGCGATAGCGATCCCGCCTTCTAGCTGGCACTGGTAGGAAGCGAACTCTTATCGCATCGCTGCTTCTAGTGTGATGCGCAAACTATCTCCTCTGCTCAGCTCTTATCCTACGATATCTCACACCGTGGTTCCTCCGACAGTGCGATATCACCTTTCTATACTGTGATATCCTTTACGGTAAGACGTCAATATGACTCTCACGGTCCAAAGGCTTCCTCCCTTAGTATAATAGTTAAGCTAAACAACCTCACTTAGACTCCTACAGTCTTATATGCTTAACATCAACTACGCTGAACTCATAGAACTCATATACCAGAGTCACTTAACACTGTGTCTGTCAAACTATTATGAACTAAACACTGGTAAACTCATATACAGGCTACTTGATACCTTCAACTTGCGCTTAACCCTCTATGTGCTATAAACTAAAGCATAACAT
Source organism: Pseudotsuga menziesii (assembly GCA_001517045.1). Classification (NCBI taxonomy): domain Eukaryota; kingdom Viridiplantae; phylum Streptophyta; class Pinopsida; order Pinales; family Pinaceae; genus Pseudotsuga; species Pseudotsuga menziesii. The sequence goes on from LPNX010058247.1 coordinate 542,912, forward strand.
ACATACGTCCATCAACTGATAAGCAACATTCATGTAACAGATAACAGATAATACATAAGTAAAGCACAAACACATGAAATAGTCGCACAACACATGGATTTTACATGGTTCACCTCTAAGGGGGGAAGCTACGTCCACGGGAACTAGTTTTTATATTATATCTTGAGAGGATAAACACAGTTCTGCTGCAATCTAATATGTAGCTCGAGATATTCTGGGAAACTCTGCACACACAACCGTTAGCCCTTCTCTCTTAGATCTCTTCTCTTATATTGCCTTCTCTTACAATATACTCTTCCTCTCTCTCTCTCTCTCAATCCCTGTGGATTGTTCAATCCTTGCGGATTGTTACATACATGCTCTAGGAGCTAGCTACTGGTTACAGTAAGATAATACAGATGGATTAATAGGACCATAGCTCGACTCTTACAATACTACTCTCTAGAGACACTTGGCTAGCTAAATGACTCAACGGCTACCCCTCGTCTGACTGTCTAAGCAGCTACCCAATTGTATAACCTTTTACATTACAAAATACATGATTATATAGGCGGCTCGAAGGTCTCACCATTACAAAACTATGGGCCTTTCCCAACAGTAACCCAAAAACCCTAACTGTGACAATCGGCGCATCTGTACCGTGGGTTTCCACTTACTGTCACACCACAGCTTTCTGCAGTCTTCCATGCTTCCTGGCGCTGATCGTGGGTATGGGTGCCACTTCCTTGGTCGCTCCGCTTATGTCCTTCATCTTCAATGCCTCAGCCCATTGATCCCTTTCCTTTATGAGGGTAGCTGAGCCCTCCTATCTTCTCCGCTGCCTTAAGTGCAGTGGTTGAGCTCTCTCTTCTCAGCCGCTCAGGTACTGTCTTCTTTGACTTTTCTGTCTCGATGTAGCAGCTTTTCCTGTAGCTGCGGGACCCTTCTCCAATAGTATGCCATTGAGACTAGAAGTAGAGGAAATATACTTCATCATAGGACTATCCCATCTAAGCGAGGTAGTGAAACTACGAGCTTGTGGAGTGGGAAGAGGACTCACTATTGAGGAGTACATAGTTGTGTATTATATTCCTGACACAAAAAAGTCTCGAAGTCAAGCTTAGGTGAACTCTATCTAGAGTCTTAGTCTCAAGGTGATATTTTTGGTATTAGAAAGAATAAAAGGTTTGGAATCACTTCATCAAGCTTCACGGCCTCTCATGTTCTACTCGGTATAGTGCATGAGACATATGGTATACGAATGGAGAACAACATTGCTGAGCACTATGAAATAACAATTGTTTGACTACAAGCTGGGTAGGATAAAGAACTTCAGGTATGCCAGGATTTCGAGCAATTTCTTATTTGAGAGGGTACCAAGCCTCATCCCTAGAGTTGAGGTCCCTCCTCACAGTTTACGAGATCCATCCTAGACTCACTAGGTGGAGGTGATGCAGACATTAGGGGGAGGCAAGACACCTTCTCCTTTCCCACCTGACTTCTTCCACTGGTGGAGACATCATGTCATAGAAATAGACGACTAACCCGATGCAAGGATAGAATTATATGGAGATCCTGACATGCCCCTACCCCTACCACCAGGGTCTGCATATGGAGATATAGGTAAGATCCCATTTCTATGGTTTTTTGAAAAAATGTTTTGTATTTTTTATATATTTCGAAATAAAAAACATGTTTTTGGTGGTGACAAGTAGTGACATTAGGTGTATTTGCACAAAAGTGGGTCCACAATAATAGGATGGTTTCCCTTGACATCAAAATAGGGTATGAGGTGACAAGATGATTTTAGTTGACGCCAAGCGGACACTCCAAAACATACATGGCAACATCACCTGACTGACACACATGATACCTGTGAGGCTATCCAGAGATACGTAGTAGGGGTACCCCGTTTGTGGGTGAGATTTTCCAGGTGGTTTTCCAATGTAGTCATATGTTATCATGATCATCACCTAGGCCCATAGGCATAGATTCCTATGTAATTTTTTTTTATCGGCCGAGTGTATTTTGGTGGCTTGAAGCCCAATTTTTTGTACTTATGACATTTTGTACTATGAAACCATTTTTGTACTCTATTCAAAAATAAAAACTTATAGCGATCAATTTGATATATTTACAAATGTGTTTAAATGTGAATGTGATTTAAATGTTCATGTTTCTTTATTTATGTGACAAGTGCCAATCTCATACATAATTTGGATATGAATCAACAACATGATTATAAAGTATAGGTATATGAATGAATGTAATGTAATGAAATTGTCATGCTAACAATATTACCCTCAAGAACCTTCTCAATAATGTAGGATCCTTGATATGATACATTCCATTTAACTATGACACCACTAACTGGAGTAAATGAGAACTTCGAGAGATCATACACCATTGTAAATGGAATCATACAATAATTCAATGACAGTGCTATACCCAGAAACGTCATCAGACGATGGCTGGAGACACACACCTCCTGAAGACACCAACTGACCCTTAGGTGCATAGATAACCCAAGAAGATGAAGCTAAGTTCTGGGTGTAGCGGCTAGAACCATTAGTGAATCCTAAGTAAATTGAAGATCCCGTCTAAATCTGCCACAAAAGAGGATGCATTTCAACAAACCGATCACACTACAAGATGAAAAAACAAACTATACAAGTTGTACAGTAATATACAATATTTCAGCCTCGGCTAAATGTTAAGCATAGTATTTCTTAAGATAGATCCCATTTCTAGGCTTCACCAAGTAATTTTCTTCATAATCTTCCATATCATAGACACCTTTCTCTAAGAAATGCTTTATCACGTAAGGTCCATGCCACATGGGGTTAAACTTACCCTCCCCTAGAGTTTCACTGGCTTGATCACATAAAAGGACCAAGTCACCTTCACTAAATTGACGGGGACAGACAAACTTATCATATTGGGATTTAATGCTTCACTTATTCACCTCTAGAGCCACTGCAACATCCTGATGCTACTCATCCAGGTGATCTAAGTGGACCAAACATTCTTATAACTCTGAAGTGTCAGGTAGAAACTCTATGTCTAGTTTTAAATAAGTAATATCACACTCAACCAATAAAACCAACTCCACCCCTTGTACTAGCTGATAAGGAGATAATTTGGTGGTAGTATTGACTGTGGTTCGATAATCCCACAAAGAAGCATAAAGCATGATATGCCAGTTAGTTTTTCTTTTTGCGATGTTTCTTTGTAAAATGGCCTTAAGGGACTTGTTACCTACTTCAACCCAGCCATTTTCTTGATGGAAATAAGAAGAAGAGCGTTCTTTCTTATACCCTAGTTTCAAAGATAATTATGTCATCATCTTATTCTGAAATTTCTTGCCATGGTCAGTGATAAGATCCTTCGGGATTTCGAACTGAGTGATAATCTGGTTGAACATGAAGCGAGCGGCCATCTCACCATCAGATTTAATTATATGCATAGCCTCTTGCCATTTTGTGAAGTATTCTATGGCTACTATAATATGATTATTCCCCCTAGTTGATGTTGGGTTGCAATCCATAAATTTCACCCCCCACTTCGTGAAGGAACCGACGATGATAATAGGATGTAATGAGGTGGGGTGCGAGTGCATATTCCATGCAAACATCTGGAAAGGGTGGCATCACTTGACTGTGTTAACACAAAATTTGAAGACTGACGACCAATAGTAACCCACTCTAAGGATTTTTTGGGTTGTAGAAAGCCCAGATAAATGACCACCACATGCCCCACCGTGGCAATCATTCAACATAGTCCCATCCTCATCTAGAGAAACAACGATGAAAAATTGAATCTACCCCATGATGATACAATGTGTCACCGATAATAAGGTATTTCTTGGAATTATGACATAGGCATCATCATTCATCCATTGAGAGGTGAGAGGGAACCTTCAAAGTCTATAAATAGATGATGATATCACCATACCAAGGGTCCATAGTCAAAATAAGGAAAATATGTTCATTCAAGAATGAATCCCCATGAATCCTATCTTCATCCAGACTATGGATATCAGATAAAATCTCCGCAAAGATTAATGACTTCTTCAATTTTTTTGAAACAAACCCGAGGTTGAATTCTTGCAAAATGACAATCCATTTATTATATTTACCCCTAATCATTCTCCTGGTCAAGACAAACTGAAATAGATTGATGTGAGATACAACGATAGTCTGGCGAGGCAATATATGATGTCTCAACCATTGGAATGCATGAATAGTTGCTAAGTCCAACTTCTCGATGTGACTATATCAAAGTTTAGCCTCAATGAGATTCCGGCTAAGATAATAGATAACGTGCTCTTAGAGCTCATCATACCAGAACCATACCAATAGTCTCCACATATAACTAAAAATCATGGCTATAGTATGGTGGACTAAGCACGGGGGCCGATGCCAAGGTTTTCTTAAGGGTGTCGAAGGACTCTTGGGATTTCTCATCCCATATGAACAGATCATACTTCTTCAATAAGAACATAAATCCCTTGTTCAAATTGGCGTAATTGACGACGAATCGATGTAATAAATATACCATCCCTTGGAGACTTTGAAGATGTTGAACTATGTGCGGGGGAGAAAACTAGAGTATTTCCTCAACCTTTAGTGGATCGAACTTAATCCCCTCCTTATATACAATGAATCCCAACAACAACCAACTTTCAAACAAAAGATGCCCTTTTTTGTATTTAACCGAATTTTATAACGACAACATATTTCCAAGACCAACACAAATTATTCAGGTGATCCACCCTTAAATGAGAGTGAGGAGCTAAATTATCCAAATAAACCTCAATAATACGATTGAGGTCATGGAAAGCTAAAGTTATAGCCCACTAAAAAGTGGATAGATACGACATTTTAAGGCCGAAAGGCATTTTTTGGTATACAAACATACCCCAAGGACAAACAAATGTAGTATTATGTTGGGCCTCAAGTTTAATTTGTATCTATTTGTAACACAAAAATTCATCCATAAACAATAAAAATTCTCTCCCCACACACTCATCCAAAATATGATCAATGAACGGTGTGGGGAAATTATCTTTCAGACAAGCCCTATTCAGGTCTCTAAACAGAATTGGATACCCATTCAATTAAGGGAAACAGATAGATGAAACCATATTTTAATAGTTTCTCTATATCATCCTTAATGGAAGGTGCTTTGTAATGTCCCTTTTTTGGAATTTTGGAGAAAAGTACAATTTGGGCAATATTCGAGCTTAACTGGTCATGACCCTAGAGGGTTCCAAATTTCACCAAATGGTCCCAAATTTGAAGGGAGATGGTATGGTGAGTATTAAAAAATACCAAGGTGGCTTATTTATACTTTGTATCATACTTTAGACCTCTGCAACCTTTTTTTGGGCTGATTACAAAAAGGCCAAAAATTACTAGGAAATGTTGATGAAATCCCCCCTAGGGTGTAGGCCAACTGGGCCTCCCAAATCATGTATGAACCTCCTAAATTTGTAGGTAGAGAATGGGGACTGATATAATAAATCATTGAATATCATTAAACATGGTTATTATTTCTTCAAAATGGTTATATATTTACACACTCGTTTGATAACTTTCAGTGAAATTACTTATGGGGAAATTGCATAACTAGCGCGAGTTTGACATATGAAAGGTAGAGTTAAAGGTTCAGATAAGAATATGACATATATAGACCATATACATAGTAAAAATTTATTCCCAAATAGTATTAAACACCATATAATTCCCTTCATATAAGTCTGGTATACATCTCATTCAGTATGGGAGTCAAATACATGAAAACTAGTGAATTAGTAGCATGGAATTGCAAGAGTTTCACATATGGATTTATTGGATTTAGAACAGAAGAGAATATGGAGATGAAATTAAAGATTAACAAATCATATATGGATATCACAACATCATCAAACTCATAGAACATCCCCTGTACAAATCTGATACAAGACTCCTTCAAGATTGAAGCCAAAGTCATGGAAACTAGTGACCCAATGGCAAGGGAATGCAAGCTTTCCACACATTAGTTTATTGCATTTCGACCCACAGAGGATATGGAGATGAAATTACAGAGTAATGCATCATATTTTTCTGTCACAAAATCCTCAAACTCATATAATATCTCTCATACAAATATGGTATAAAATTACTTCAAGATTGAAGCCAAAATCCATGAAGACTAGTGATACAAGGGCATGAGTATGCAAGATTTTCATACATGTATTTATGATATTTACAATTAAATATAATGTGGACATAATATTAAAGAGACATACATCATTTATTGCTTACCCATCATCATAAAACTCATACAAATGTCATCATACAAATATGATATAAAGCTACTTCAATATTGAAGCCAAATCCATGAAAACTAGTTATTCAAGAGCATGGGGAATGCGATCCTTTCATACATGTATTTATGATATTTCGAATTAAATAGAAAATGGATATGATATTAAATATCCATACATCATAAATCAAATCTTGGGCATCAAATATCCTCAGCAAGGTGCAAAAATCACTCCAACAAGTGCACCATCGAATGGGAGTATGGGGGAATGGAGAAGAATGAATGAGAGAATGGGGAGATAGATGAGAATCAGAATGTATGGACCTTAAAATGAAAATAAAACTCTTTCATTAATATCCTATGATAGGTCTTAATGTCCTCTCCATAAACCAACTTGGAAAGGAATCCAACTCCCTCGAAATTGGTTCACAAGCAAGGAGAGTGAACACTCACAGCGCAATGGACAAGAAAAAGATATCCAAAATTCCGAAGGACAGTTAAAAAATGATAAAAGACTATTCTAATTCCTCATGAAATCCTTTTATTAACTCCATTATTCCACCTAAGGTCTAGTTTCCCTCCATGAGATTCCTCTAACTCATCTTAGTGGTTTAGTAACTATCATGACACTTGTCTTCCTCTTCATGCTCCATTTCTTTCCCCAATTCGAATGGATGCCTCTAAATCCCAAATTCGAAGTATTGGTGGCTATTTTTAGCCATGTCATTTCATTTTTGTCATATGTCAGCAATCAGGTCTGAATTTGTCATACTTGTCATAGAATCTTCCATCATTTGTTGTCATTGAGTGCATAGAATCGCCTTCCAAGCGGTACACCTTGTATTCTAGTATCTTCCTCTTCCATGGGAGTTAACCTCCTTTACCAATTCCAATTCCTTGGATCATTATATGACATTTGACGCAACATAAACATACAATAATTTTGCATTACCCATGTGTTCTAATTTGGATGAATATAATGCCAAGTGTGTGGGGAATCTAATCACCCAAAGGCTTCACAAGCTTCCGAGTGTCTTCATGAATCCATGCCACCTTATTTTGTTAGAATTTATCATTTATGTGACCCATTTAAATTTGAATATGGTAAAATAAAGTCATTTTTTGTCCCATATCCCCTTATTACAAAATTTATGTCTCCATCTCAACCTAGGGAACTAGTAGGTTGGTGAAACATTATTTGCAAATAGTCTTATTTGGAAATTANAAAATGAAAATTATCTCCACTCAGTATTTCTTGTCCTAAATAAATTCCAATTTTGTATGATGCAATTTTTTTATATATTCCCAAGTTGCATCCTCATTTGGTACTCCTTCCCTTGCACCATGTGCTCTCTTATGGTTCTACTCATTATTTTTCTTTAGCTACAATTTGAGTAGTGACACTCATGTACTGGAATTTTGTGTTCCCAAAAGTAAATAAATGTGGATTTTGAATATTGATATATCCTATAACATCACCAATAACACCAAAATGATTAATCAAATCCATAAAAAACAAATTTGTGCAAATAATCTTTACCTCCATATTTTGGAAACCTTTTCTTAACTTTCACCCCTTTTTGCTTTTGTATAATTCTTTGAAGTTGGTACTGAGTTTCCAAAATTTTAGTTTCTTAATATTACAAGAAAATTTCATAGAGGAACCACCATTCTTTCTACTGCACTACTCTTATTACAATCATCTTCTCAAGTGGTGACTAAATCTCCAATGCTGCTTGCTACCCCCAAAATTGAAACAAATGAGACAAAAAATGATCCCAGGGTCCCATATGATCCTGATACATGCACAGTGTGAAATTTAGATGATGAAACTACATGAACAGCAATCATTTTAAAATTGAATCCATCTCTCAAAATGTCTCACACATAGGAAACTGGAACACTTCTCTGTGAAGATGAACTCAAACAACTGAAGGTTGGTTTGCTTTCTCAAACCAACAATCGAACTGTTACTCCAAGTGAGATGAAACCAAGCAATGATAGGATCCAATTGATTTTATTGCACCCTTACAAACATAATGATTACAAAATATATATCATTAAAGTACATAAAAACATCATACAAATGTACAACAAGAAGATACCTCATCAAATAATCATGAAAGTGTTTGTACACCCAAGTAAGTAGATCATCATGTGGCCCATACACACAAGCATCAAGTATTATATCAGGTATTATCCAATTACATAGATTAGGATCTCATGTCCTATAATTCTGCTCCAAAATAATGTAATATGCATCAAAATAATAATCAGCCATGTTTTCTTTCATCCAAGAAGCGAATGAAGAACCTCCACCAAAATATGAACCAAATAAGGAACAAAGGAAACATGAAGACTTCAAGTTTCTCCAAGAAGTGTCATCAATACACCCATGAATATGTATATCAACATGAAATAAAAAAGGATGTTGCTGCCAAAAATAATTTTCTTCAATCATATATCTCTTCACCCAAGTGTGGGATGAAGTTCCTCCAACATCAAATGGACTAGGCAAGGAGTAAGGAAAATCACGAGTCTCCAAGTGACTCAAATGAATACCATAGGTGCATCCATGTAGATGTGTATAATCATAATTTATTAAGGGATGTTCCTTAAAATGTAAATAATATGGTTATCTAATAATTTCATCATCAAAATGAGAGAAATTAAGTCCATACTCTTCATGTGTCCCATAAAAAAGAAACCTTTCACCCATCGTTCATTAGGATGAATGCTACAAAATTTACAAGTGTAGGATGTAGGAGAAAGAACCAACTCACCCAAAGGATTAGAAAGTGAAAAATGTTCATCATGTGAAGTATCCATAAGGGTAGGAACATACACCTCCCTAAAAAAATTAAAAATTTCCCCATAGTTTGGTTCCAAGGTAGTGGAATCATGCACTTCTTCAAAAGGTGTACACCCATTTTCAAGAGGAAAATTAATTTCCTTTCCACCACAATAAGTGATTAGTTGTCATCAATATCATATTCAAACACATCAATAACCTGAAATTTTAAATGTTTCTCATGATCCCTCATGTCATGAGAATCCTCCAAGCAATCTACCCTATGAAAATCTTAAACATAGGAGGAAGAACAAGTATCTTGCAACCTCTCAAAAAGTTTCTCATTGTTGAATTTTGAGCTTATGAATATCCTAATTATTATTCAAGTACGCTTCATGTAAAAATTCATTAATATCAACCAAATTGTTTTTATAAAAAATAAAATACATGCAATTACCTTCGATGTTGCACATTGCTCTTTGAATCTTCTCCATGTCTTCAAGGAAGGATGGCTCCTGATCCAATGAAGAAATTTTCCAACAAGAATTTGACACCAATTCTTTAGTGTCATGGAGTATTCTAAGGGCCTCATGAATATCCATTTCACTCATCTTCAAATACCCTTCAATGAAGTATGGTTCATGGGAGTGAACCTCCTCTTCTTCTTTCTTCTTGATTTGATCAACTTCTTGAAGCTCAAGTGGTGATGGGAAAGTTGATCTTTCTTCATTATCTGTCACAAGGTATTCATCTTCATGCTTATGAGAAATTTTTATTGCAGAAACATTTTCAGATATGATCTCTATGTCACCAACATAGAGTTGTGAGAAACCATCAGTAGGTACTCCTTCATAGTTCAATGATCCATCAGTAGTTTCTCTTTTATTTACACAACCCCCATTAATAAGGATTGCGTGCTTCTCTTCACTTTTATCTTTATTTTCTTCTCTGTAATCACCTTGAGGTAATTGATGCTCCACTTCATGATTCTCTGTTTCTTCCTTTAATGGTGTATCTAGGATCTTTTCACAAGTAGGCTGATTTTTTCTCATTTCGTGCTCCTCGAAACTTGAGGATTGCTGATTGTCCGTTAATGAATTCACATTTGAATTATTGTTCCTATATCCATTCAACCAATCGTCGAAGTATTCAAAATTAATGTACTTGTGTGTCTCTCCATTACATAAACTTATACTACCCCCTATTATTAGCTTACCCCTAAGTTGGCTATCCATCAATTCGAATCCTTGTATGAGTTGCTTGGTCGTATCATTAACATATGAATTGATGAATTTTTTAAATTCATCCTTATCATCCATAACTTCAATAGGTGCCAAGACCATGCTCTGATACAAATGTAATGTCCCCTTTTTGGAGATTTGAAGAAAATTAAAAATATGGTATAAATATAATTCAATATTGAATCCAAAGTCCATACAAATCTCTCATACAAATCTGGTATAAAACTACTTCAAGATTGAAGCCAAAATCCATGAAGACTAGTGATACAAGGGAATGAGTATGCAAGCACTTCATACATGTCTTTATGATATTTCAACTTATAGAGCATGTGGAAATAATGTAAAAGAGCCATAAATCATATATTTCTTCCCCATCATCATAAAACTCATATCAATTTCCTCATACAAATATGATATAAAGCTACTTCAATATTGAAGCCAAATCCATGAAAACTAGTTATTCAAGAGCATGGGGAATGCGAGCCTTTCATACATGAATTTCAGAGATTTTGAATTACAAAGAATATGGAGATGATATTATAGATCCATAGATCATAAATCAAATCTTGGCCATCAACTATCCTCAACAAGGATCAAGAATCAATCCAATAAGTGCGCTATCAAATGAGAGTGGTGGGGAATGGAGAAGAAGGAAAGAGAGAATGGGGAGATACATGAGAATTAGAATATATGGACCTTCAATTTGCAAATAAAAATCCTTCATTAATCTCCCATGAGATTTCTTAATGGCCTCTCCATCAACAAACTTGGTAAGGAATCCAACTCCCTCGAAATTGGCTCACAAGCAAGGAGAGTGAACACTCACCGTGCAATGGACAAGAAAACGCTCTCCAAAATGCCAAATGACAATTAAAAAATGATAAAAATATATTCTTCTTCCTCATGACATCCTTTTATTAACTTCATTAGGCCTCCTAAGGTCGAATTTCCCTCCATGAGATTCCTCCAACTCATCTTAGTGGTTTAGTAACTATCATGACACTTGTCTTCCTCTTCATGCTCCAATTATTTCCACAATACGAATGGTTTCCTCTAACTCAAAAAATCGACCTCTTGGTGGCTATTTTTATCCCTATCATGTCATATTTTTCATATCTCAGCAATCAGGTCTGAATTTTTCATACTTGTCATAGAATCTTCCACCATTTGTTGTCATAGAGTGCATAGAATCTCCTTCCAAGTGGAACACCTTGTCTTCTAGTCTCTTCCTTTTCCATGGGAGTTACCCTCATTTACCAATTTGAATTCCTTGGATCATTATATGATATATAACACTACATAACCATCCAATAATGTTACATTACCCATGTGTTCGAATTTGTATTAATACCATGCCAAGTGTGCGGGGAATCTAATCACCTAAAGGCTCCACAAGCTTCCAAGTGTCTTCATGAATCGATGCCACCTTATTTTCTTAGAATTTATAATTTATGTGACCCATTTAAATGTGAATATGGTAAAATAAAGTCCTTTTGGGTCCCATATCCCCTAATTACAAAATTTATATCTCCATCTCAACCTAGGGAACTAGTAGGTTGGTGAAACATTATTTGCAAATAGTCTTATTTGGAAATTATTTAATTGGGGACATGACATGCTTTGTCAAGGTTCATTTCACATAGGCATTGTTGAATAGGTTTAGCATCAGGATATGTTTTTATCTCATGTTTAACATTGCAACGGTCAATTTTCGGCATCTCTTTATACAACCAAGCAAAGACATCACATAATTATTTAAATATATCGGTGTATCTCTTGATTTCATCGGGTGAGCATTCTGCACCGATGTAAACGTTCTTGATTTTACCAGGAATCTAAGAGATTTTGATTGAAATCATAGGAGATAAGTTTTCCATTTTCCCTTCGGCATATATACCATGAGTTCCTAGTGGGAACACAGGATGACCAACACTCTATCTTAAGTTCGTCCTAAAGTCATCATGCTAGATCCGTTCAAGCTCTGGGAGGAAGTAATATCAATGATGCATCTCCACCCAATGCTGTTATGGAACAATCATGGCCTCGAGAATCACTTCATCTAAAGGAAAAATCCCCTCAAGACAATCATGCGAGCACAATGATGCAACTTCCCAAGCAGGAAGTGCAAGGAGATCCTCCTCCTCCCTCCATGAAGAGGAAGGACCATGGTCTATAATAGGCTCAAGTGTAGCTTGATACACAACATCTACTCCAGAAAATGACATTCTCATCCTAGTTGGTCTAGAATCTTCATCCGAAGTGATTAGAGAAGGAAGAGTCCATGGGTTATCCAAATACATAGTATGAAATGGGACCGAACTCAAAGGTGACGAATCACTGCTAGGGGTAGACCTAATAGCTAGAATTGGTGAGGAAATATTAGAATTTCCCATTAACGATGGATACATTCTAATGCCAACATTATAATTTTCTGGTTAAGAATTATCAATAGTTCTGATCATCGATACCGATGATGCATAGGAACCAAAATTATTGAAATACATTTGGTCGATTGTCACAATATGATCCTCAAAAGGGAAGCATACCACTAGAAATAAAAATGATACGATCGCTTTCATATCGTAAATCCAGTTCCTACCCAGTAAATGGTTGTAGTTAAGGGGCACATCAACCACCTCAACCTCAACTGACACGGTCTTCCTTTCCAACTGAACCTAAAAAGAAGGAAAAATGTCATGCGGTCAAAATGAACTTCCATCAAATGGAGTCAATATAGTCATAGATTTCAACAACGTGGGTGAGCTAAGGCCTTATTAATTTGTCACAGTGGTCTAGGAACTAAAAACACAGTCTCCCAAAGAATACAGACAAATATGCATAAAATTGGAAAAATGGTGCTACAATAGAATGTTACATCTCTGTATAATCAATGAATAATGAATAATACAATACAATTATCATGCAATATGCATGAATTCCAAGATAATTTGAATTCCTAAGGAGGTCATTCGAATTGAATGAGTGGGTGTAGCTTAACTAACTGTAAGCCACAGTAAACACACTAGTTAACCAACTGATCAAGTCATGTTGACTCAACTGAGTCCTAATTGAAGTCAGAGTGCAATGGATGACTGAGTCTAACTAAAAGTAGCTTAGACACATGTCACTGCATGCCAACCAATAAGTGGTACTGCATCATTAACTCCAATGAACCTCGATGAGGTTATTTGAAGTCAAACTGGCCATCAGAGGTGGTTGGAGGCGCCCCTGTTGACTCCAGTTCATTAAATATTAATAAAATAATCAATATAGTGAATGGATGTGCCTTCACCACTCATATTAACTGATTGTAACCATAAATTAGCAATTAGGATCATTTATGACACTTAGATCACCCCCGGAGTGCTCCAGTTATCCTCCCTAAATGAAGGAGAAGGCTTAGTTGGCCTCCTCGACTAAAAGTAGGTGTGGGTGTGCTCATGCTGATGTCATACAATGCTCCTCTAATACCAATTAATTCAATAAAACTTAGGATGGTGTTTTAACAAGGCCAAATTGACCAAATTAAGTGTGCATGGTGGGTAAATGTCTCCAACACCCCCCTTAAGCTATTCTTAGGAGAAGTACAAAAGTGCATGAAATTCTAGGGCCTCCGCAACAAAGGCCATAGGTCACCCTGTACAATAATGAAACTCAAACAATGCTCAAAAATAAATCTAAGTGAGGAAAAGAGGGAAAACCTAGTGGGAACCCCCCCCCCCCCCCACCCCCC
>LPNX010058247.1:557701-598542 GCA_001517045.1 Pseudotsuga menziesii
CAACTCGTTGGACCTGGGAGAAACAATTTGCTACCAGCCTTGCCTTTTATTTGTAGGTGCTTCCATCAGAATCAACCTTATTTTGAAACACCCACTTTCATTGAACCAATTTCCTCCCCGGAGGGAAACTAGCTCCCAAGTAGTGTTTTTTTGAAGAGAATTCATCTCTTCATCCATGGAAACTTACCATATTAGATCCTTCCAAGCATGGTAGTAAGACTTAGGGTTTGAAATTATCATCAAATAACAATATTCAGATAGAAAATGATCAGTACAAGAGAGCACAATACCTGCTCTTTGGAAATAGGATCGGGTTCTCCTTGGATCATCCGAATTTCCAATGTTATCTCCTGCAGAAGAGAGTGTCTGTCAAGCCCAAGTTGGTAGATGATTTTGTACTTCAGGTTCTGATTCAGAATCTGATGTTTTCTATACACTAATATCAGAAATCATAGGATCCAAATCAGGTTCATCACCCTCAATTACATCATCCAAATATTCAGTAGAATAGGAAGGAAATTCAACAGTTTTCTCCTTCACTAGTTCTACCTCCCGAAGAGGCTCATCGAACTTGACACTCCTTTCAATGATGATCTGTTTTGCTTTTATATCCAGCAGCTTGAAACCTTTATATTCATCAGGATATCCTATAAACAAACATTTGATGCTTTGCGGTTGCAGAGCCTTCCTTTTATCAAGCAGAATTCGGGCCCATGCAGTGGACCCAAACACCCTCAGATTCGACACATCCGGCTTGTGTCCAAAATATGCTTCTAAAGGGGTCTTCCATTTCATAGATGAGTGTGGCACTATGTTCTGAATATATGCTATAAAATTCATGGCTTCAGCCCACAAATTTGCAGCCAACTTCTTTGATTCCAACATACAGGTGGTCATAACCTTGAGAGACCGATTCTTCCTCTCCGCTACACCGTTATGTTGGGGAGTGTTGGGGACTGAATGCTGGATCTGAATACCAATTTGGGAACATATATGTAGTAACTCATTATTGACATAATCCCTACCATTATCAAATCTCAAAATATTGATCTTTTTTCCATACGCATTCTTAATCAAGGCCTTCAATTCAGTGAATTTTTCCAAGACTTCCGACTTCTTTTTGATAAAAAAGACCCATGTATATCTGGAAAAGTCATAAATGAAAGTCAGAACGTACCTTGATCCATTCATGGATGTGATAGGCATGGGACCACTGATATCAGAATGTATCATTCCCAAGATGCATGATGCAGGCATGTTCAGGGTGGAAGCCCTTCCCGTAGTATGAACACTTGACTTTTTCCTTCCCATGATGCCCTTTGCCTTTGTCCTTCTTTGAGTTGGAAGGCTCTTCATGCTGCTGGTTTTCAAGTTTAGGCTTAGGATCTTAGAATTTGGTTTTTGGGTTCTTCTACTGCTTTCCTTTACCCTTCAGATCTTTGGGCCCCGAGACATAGAGGGCTTGATCACGGGAGGATCCGATGATCCCCATATGGACAAGCTTATCATGTTCACTTGTTAGGGACTCAATGAAGGCATTGAGAGAAGGCATCTTCCATCCAGGGGTTGTGAGATTCCCTGCATGGAATGTAGAGACAAAAACCAAATAATCAGCTCCAAGTTTGGAGAGAATGGAAAGGATGAGTTGATAATATTCCTTCTCCACCTTACACTGCTTCAACAGTAAGACAATGTGCTTGAACTTTGTGAAAAAATAATTCAAGGTCTCGAAATTGGAAGGTTGGAGAGACATCAACTCATTTTCAAGCTGGTATACTCTCAAATCATCTTGTTTTCCATATAGGGTTTCCAATTTGTCCCAAATTTCCTTTGGAGTCTTCAATCCCGAGAGATGAAAAAGAAGATCTCGAGAAATAGGGAGGCACAAGAATATGAATGCTTCATATTTCTTGTTCAAGAATATAGCTTTGTCTATCACATGAGTAGGCTCTTCTTCAGTGTCCATAGTGACCCTATAGAGTCCTATGGCATGTAGCTGGATCTCCATATCTCCTTTCCATGAATGGAAATTGAACGGAGTCAAGAGTCCTATGGAAGAATCCATTTCAAACTACTGGAGCGAATGATTTCACCTGTTAAAACCTGCAAATAACAACAAAAGGGGCACTGTAAGGTTGGACAACCTGCACATTTTAGGACTTCATCACACCCAACATAGTTGATCAAGCAAGCTTGATCAACAATTCCTTTACTTGGGGTATTAAGTGGTAAGCCTTGGCTTCTGGTTGAGTGCTGGAATTTTGAGCTTTTGCTCAATTTTTCATGCAATATCTGTTAAAAACCATGTTTTTGAGAGATATGAGCTTCGTCTTTCCATGAGCTTTGATACCATATTAATTTTTCACAGTGGTCTAGGAACTGAAAACACACTCTCACAAAGAATACAGACAAATATGCATAAAATTGGCAAAATGGTGTTGCAATAGAATGTTACAGCTCTGTATAATCAATGAATAATGAATAATACAATACAATGATAATGCAATATGCATGAATTCCAAGAAAATTTGAATTCCCAAGGAGGTCATTCGAATTGAATGAGTGGGTGTAGCTTAACTAACTGTAAGCCACAGTAAACACACTAGTTAACCAACTGATCAAGTCCTGTTGACTCAAATGAGTCCTAATTGAAGTCAAAGTGCAATGGATGACTAAGTCTAACTGAAAGTAGCTCAGACACATGCCACTGCATGCCAACCAACAAGTGGTAGTGCATCATTAACTCCAATGAAACCTGATGAGGTTAACTAAAGTCAAACTGGCCATCATAGGTGGTCGGAGGCGCCCCTGTTGACTCTTGTTCATTAAATATTAATAAAATAATCAATATAATGAATGGAGGCACCTTCACCACTCAAATTAACTGATTGTAACCATCAGTTAGCAATTAGGTGCATTTATGACACTCAGATCACCCCCGAAGTTCTCTAGTCAGCCTCCCTAAATGAAGGATAAGGCTTAGTTGGCCTCCTTGACTGAAGGTAGGTGTGGGTGTGCTCATGATGATGTCATACAGTGATCCTCTGATGCCAATTAAGTCAATAAAACTTAAGATAGTGGTTTAACAAGGCCAAATTAACCAAATTAAGTGTGCATGGTGGGTAAATGTCTCAAACAGGCCTTTCCAGCAAGCCAGAGACATCATGTAGGTTGCAACGCCTTCATCAATAATTGTACATTTAATGGTGTTGTTGAGACAGTCCACATGGACTAGAAAGGTCATATGGTAAGGAAAATGAGGCTGGACCTCATGAGTTTCAAATATAACTATGATGCAGGCATTAGGATCAAATACTATGAGAGTAGAAAACAAGGCTCTCCGTTGCGAAGGACAAGTCTGAAGAAATTATGGAGCTGACATCGAACAAGGATTTTGGCCCAAATCCTGAACAATAGAGTAATGTTGGGTAGATTTCAAATTAGGATTGTGCCTCAAATGCTTGAGGACTCCCTTAGGTATATGAGGTATAACTTCAGGATTATCAATATGCAAAGAAATTTCAGGAGGTATAGGCTCCTTCCCCATGTTGGGTTGTGACGAACCATAATCTTTTGAGAAAGTCACAACATTAGTAGCTAACATCATGTTGGTGCAACCATGGCTAATTTCAGCAGCTAGCGGGTCTTGATTCCTACCAGAACTACTTTCGCTGTCCATGGTCCTTGAAGCCATATTTTTATTATGAGGCAAAGGGTTGGTCAACACAGCTGGGCTCTGTGTGATGTACTTTGAGGCATATTTGATACGAGGGAAAAAGTATGTCAGATGGTCTCTCCCACAAAGTTTGCAAGGGAGTTTAACCTTTCTCTTAGGCTTCTTGTCCACCCCAGAATTATCCATATTCATGTCATCATTCTGATTCTCCTTCCTATTCCAAAACTGTTTATTATTTCTTCCCTTTCTTCTATTTCTTACAGGATGTTGGTTTCCCTTCTGATCCAATGAATGCACTGAAATTACATCCACCTACTAGGTGGGAATGGACAAGGTCATAGCATGTCTAGTCGTAGAATGATTAATAGAAAAATCTCACATTTGATGTGTAACCTGGTCTACGGACTTGGTACTTGTGGAACCAATAATACCATCAACAGGTGGCCTAGGTTTGAACTTAGGATCAAAGTTTGATCATGGGGCATTAAGGATAATCTCATATAAAATCCTAGACTGATCACAAATTAAATCCAACTGTCGAGCCCTAAATATAGCATGTTCCTCATTACACACTCTAGATGTCAAGACACATTTCATGATATAAGGAAATAAATATTTGAGTAACCATTCCAATAAAAAATTGGGTGGAATTTCAGCCTTAATCAACCTCTTTCATCGGTGCCACTCTTGAATATGGTCAGAGATATGCATGGATTTATCCTGCCAAAATTTCAACAAGATATTTGTGTCGTCATCATAACATATCAGTAGTTTAAAGTGGTTAAGAAAGGTCATGGCTAAGTCATTAAAAGTCTGATAGGTGCCCCTAGGAAGCTCTATATACCATTTCGCGATAGGACTCGTGAAGGTGCATTGAAACAGTCGTAAAAGAATAGATTCATGGTTGAATTAGTTCGAAGAGCACCATAGGTAGAAAATAGTAACATGATCTCTATGGTCCTCATCATTCTTACCTTCAAACTTTGGAATGTCCGAAGGAAGTTTGGCGAGAACAACTAACCACATCGGATCATGAGATACCAGATCGTTGGTTAGCTTCGAAAGGTCAGGTAGGTTTAAAGTAGCCAAAAAGAAGAGCTTAGGATGTTTCATTAGATTTCATGCACCTTGAATAGGATGGTTCACATAGGGTTTATTATGATAAAGCCTTGTATCCTTGACCGATCAGATAATAACCACCTCCCATATGGCCCATATAAGGCTGCACAGGGATTTGATGATTAGGTACTCCTCGAGAAGGAGGCACAATATAACCATAGTTATAATATTGATAGGTTGGCTCCACCCTAGACATATAAGGAGGCATGTAACCTCTGGATACAACTATAGTGGTTGATAAGGATACAATGTAGTTACATGGAGCACTACTTCCCAAGGGACCGTGCATGACATAAAGAGGGTGCGACATGAGAAATGAATTTAAAAGGAAAGGGTGTGGTGGACGATGGGACATAGGATGGAATATAAGAAGTGGCCCCAAAATTCACCCATTGACTATAACCCCTAAGAGAATGAAACATAGAATCAATATCGGATGAATAGAGAGAAAATACCCCCACAAATGGAGCAGAGGGTGCAATATGACCATTCCCAAACCTATGAGCAATAAAAGGAGTTGTGGTACCCCCAAGTCCAATGCCAAGGTCCACACTGGGACCAGTGGTGGATGATGGGATAGATGTAGTGAAATCCAACATGCCGAATGTAAACATACTTTTGCTAGAGGGAGTATGTGGAGTCTCAACACCTGACCTCTCCTAGGAAAACCTCCTATATGCAGTTGTAAAATATGACAACTGGGGTCATGAAGTATGGTAAGTACCATCCCATGAAGGGTCGGCATAAAAAAGAGTTCCATGTATCCATACAGTTCCCCTCCCCATTCCATATTATGGATACAGAGGGAACTCCAGGGTCTCATATGTAGTACTCATGGTGAGAAATGCATGTGAATCGAAGTGCACTAAAGGTTTCCTAGAACATATAGTCCTCTTCAGAGGAGGAGGAGAAGGATTCCAAGGACATATTCCTACTAAGGTCGAGATCAGTGAGGTGCCATAAATCAATCCATAATGACTCAAAATAACAAAGACTCAACTAATTACGATCCCTAAATCCAACTAGAACACAAAGAGCACACCCCTAAGCAAACTAGGTCAGATGCAAACAAGAAAAGATGGAGGATAAATGAGATCCCCAATGCAACAAGTATGTCTCTCCTAGCAAAGTCCTAAGACTACCATACACTAAAAGAGGAGGTGTGTAACCAAATATAGCGGCCCTCATCTTCAACGCATGTAGCGACTGTGTTGTCTGACCCCTACCTTGCCAAGACAATCGCATAATAACCTCTACAAGTACCCCATGAAATACATAGGTAAGGAAACTAAGGTCACATCAATATAACCAATGCTCATGCAGATAATCACAAGCAAGATCTACCATATGGGCATGGTAACAAATATCGAAGCTCGAAAGCACCAAAGGTACCTCAAAATCCCCTAGATATGAATAATATCCTGGAAATATCTCTGAAAGTCAATAGAAAGTGCCAAGGGGCTATCCCCACCACAAACGTGTGTGTTGCCTCATTCTTAATTCTTGTGTAAGAGGAGCCTCCAGAGAACACTAATTATACCAATAATTTCACTTCTCACCTAGACAAACACCTAGTTGTTTTGTTTTATAGTCCTAGAAATATTTACTCACGACACCCTATTCCAAGACTCTACAATCCTAAGCTTGTTGGTGCACGTCTATCAAATAAAAAGTGTAATCAATTTTAATTTAAGCGTTAATTTTAATGGTTGTGATTACTCAATGGTAATGACCGTGCAACTGGGGATGATAAAACTCAGCAATGAAGTAAATATGCATACCTAAAAAACAATGCCAAGTGCAATTTGTTTTTAATTATGAAAAATGGGGTATTCCACTACATGCAATGGAACATTTCATTTCAAACGCCCATGCAATCATTCCTCTATGAAAACCTGATCACTAATTCCATCTTAGAAAACCTAATGCAAGTACCAAATCAATGCATATGCACAATGCAATAAAATGCAAAGACAAAATATTTTTGTATTTTCACTATAGATGCAATGAAAATGAAATAAGAAGACCCTACAAATTCTGATACCTCACAGCAAGAAACAAAAAAGCCAAGTAAGAAACTAAGACCAAGAAGGACAATGCACTAATAATAAAACAAAAAGGAGATAAATGGAAAGAATAAATTTCAAATAAAATCAATAAAAGCATGTCTTAGGTCACAATAGAAGCAGTCAGTAGGCAACATAGGCACCCAGGAAGACTCAACAATATCTATAACCCACCCAGAACCTCCACACATCAAGATCTCAAGAAAAGGGAGATATGTACACGACTATTCAAGGAAAAACAATGTATGTACGTGATTGTATACATTATATCCCATGTATATACGTGACTGTAAGTTCTATGACTCATGTATACAAAGGTGTTGAAATATTGTAACTTCAAAGGATATTATGAATGTATTTTACTGGTGTAACCTAAGGGAAATGTTATTATTCCTCCATCGGGGTGTTACTATTGTCATTGGTCATCATCATAGTCATGAGGTAAAGCCTCCATTATAAGTCTGGTCATTAGTACCCTAATGAATAATCATAAAATATTGTTTTGAGTCTTCCTAGGTGAAGACAACCTAAACAATTTAGTGGGTCCGACTTGTTTAGGGTAAAATTCAGTTGGCTCAATATGTATAAATAGAAGAGTTGTGCTTATTATTTGAACATAGACTCACTCAATTGTGTATCACATAGGAGAGAGAGAGAGAGAGAGAGAGAGAGAGAGAGATAACAACAAGGATTAGAGTACCTATTTTGGGGTTATATTTTATACATCTTATACATAGGAAGTTTTGTTGGGTTTTCTTCCCCTTGAGGGTTTGCTGGGATAAGTACCATGTCTATCTTATGATTGTGTTTCTTTCAGTGATTCTGCATATGCTACTGTTTTGAATTTGTATTGAACACTAATGATATATAGTATAGCATATGGAATCTTAACATGGTATCAGAGCTATTCTGAATGGGAAAAATTTCACAAGGTGAATCTCTCCTCCCTCTACGAAATAAATTAGGGTTTCTACAAAATTTAGAATTTGGAATATCTACTTGCATAGAAAGTTGCGCCTCCCTAGAGCACATCTATTGAGCACAGGATCAATTTTTTTGGGTGGTTGAATCTCTGGAAAACCCAAACCTGGTTTGTCCCCGAACCAAAAAACTGCAGAAAACTAGAACCAAAACTTTTGCAGAGCTGCAACCTCATAAGTAGGATTTGAAGGGTGAAGATTTGGTATTTCCATAAATCAATTGGAACAAACAACTAACCTCAGTCAAGCACATATCCTGGTAAGGTTAGCTTTTCATTTTAAAAAATTTCAATTTTTAGTGAACTACTGTATAGGATGACCCCAAGCACTAAGCTTGAGGATAAAATGGAAGGCATAGAAAAATTCCTAGCATAGGAGTATAGGATTGGTCTCATTCTCAGAGAGAATGGACATGAGAAGTACATCAAGGATGAAATTGCATAACCAACCGAAGTTGAAGCTAAGGAGAAGCATGAATAAAACCTAATCATGGAAATGAGGATCATTGTTGATTCTATTAAGTATCACTCGATCCCTCACGTGTCATTTAAGAAGACACCAAAGCATATTTATGATGAAATTTTTAGAATGTATGAGCTAAGGAACATCAATAGAAATATAAATATGATAACTCAACTAAAGGGAAGCAAGATGAGCAAAGGAGAATCAATTCAATATTACTTCACAAGGGTTTCCCAGTTTAGAGAGCAATTAAGTGCTATTGGAGACACCCTGATGAGGATGAAAAAGTTATGAATGTTCTCAATGGTATCACTAGACCTTGGGATTCATTCATATAGACTCTGTGTTCCAGAAAAGAAAGTATGAATTTTTACATAGTTTGGGAAGATTGCATTCAAGAAGAAGCTAGAGTAGACAACAAAGAAGCTCTACTTAGAGAACATGATCAGGATCTAACCATCCATACTAAAGGAAGAAAGAAATCAAACTTCAAGAAAGGTAACCATAAACCTTCAAAGAAGAAGTTTCAAAAGAAAAGGAAGGATTACTCAAAGTATCAATGCACAACTGTCACAAATCTAGGACACCTAGCCAGAGAGTGTCCATCACAAAAGAAGAACAAAAACAAGAGACATCATGCTCATATAGATGAAGACGAGTATGAGGTATAAATACCTCGAAAGAGACTAAGAAGATAAGAATATGTAGATGAATATGTATTATTCTCTGCACTCTCTGGGTTTGTAACACCTAGAGAAGATACATGGCTGATTGATAGTGGTTCCTCAAAGCACATGACAGGGAATAAGCAAACTCTCTCAAGACTTGAAGAAAATAAACATCCTAAAAAGGTATCATTGGGAGATGACTATCAATATCCCATCAAAGATATTGGTGAATCAAGATACAAGCTTGAATCTGGGGCTTCCATGAAGATGAAGGAAGTACTATATGTACCGGGTTTTAAAAAGAAATTACTTTCCATCTCATCTCTAGATAAGAGAGGATATAGAGTTTCTTTTATAGATGGACAAATAATTGTGTTCCAAAGGAAACACACTTGAAGATGTTGTGGTCATTGGAGAAGAAGAAGGAGGACTGTAAAAAATCAGAGGACATCCAGAGACAACCCTTGTCCATGTGACTACCAGCTCAAGTGAATTGTGACATAGGAGGATTTCTCACATAAACTACAAAGCACTACCCTATGTTATGAAGGTGGTAACAAGGTTACTATATGTAAAGATTTATCACAAGGGAACTTGCAAATGATGTGCAAGAGGAAAGAACATCAAGAATCCCTTTTTGAAAAGTGAAACAAAGACTACATGTACATTAGAACTAATTCATTTTGATGTATGTGGTCCTATTCCCTCCATATTTTTAAGTGCATATGAATATTGTGTCACATTTATTGATGATTATTCAAGAAATACATGGATATACTTCTTGAAGAACAAGAGTGAAGTGTTCGGGAAATTCAAGGAATTCAAATCCTTGATAGAGAAACTTTTGAAAAGAGAATCAAGACACTAAGATCATATAATGGTGGAGAATACATTTAAAAGGAATTTGAAGCATTCTATAAGGAGGCAAGAATAAATAGGGAACTAAACACTCCCTATAATTCCCAAAACAATGGTGTTTTGAAAAGAAAGAATAGAACTATTATGGAAGTAGTGAAAACAATGATTCATGAGAAAGACCTCCCCATGCACCCGTGGGCTGAAGCATCAAGAAAAATTGTATATGTACAGAATATATTATCTTACCATGCGCTTGGATTCAAGACTCTTGAAGAGATGTATACATGAAATCAACCTGAAGTGAGGCATCTCAATATATTTGTGTTTTCTAGTATATGCACATATTCCGAAAGAGAAAAGAACCAAGTTGGGTCCTTCTAGAAAGAAGGGAATATTTATTGGATACTGTGAAGTCTCCAAATCCTTCATGATATACATTTCAGGATTCCATCATATCGATATTAGTAGGTATGAAAAATTTGATGAAGAGACATATCTTAAGAAATACAAAAGGTTTCAACTTGAAGAAGTACATGAAGAGGATGTACCTCCTAGAATGGTAGAAGCTGAACCCTCTCCTGAAATAGTAGCATCTAAAGACCATGATATTCCAGAACCTCAGGAAGCCCCTACTATGGATATCTCACGAAAGACAAAAATTGATTGGGTAAGAGAAATCATACAAGAAGAAGAGAGATATGGAGCTCTAGAAGGCTCCACAATAACAAGAAAAAGATCAAATGCATACTCTAGTTATGTAGCTTTAATGCGTGACCTTATAGATAAAGAACCCACTAACTATGATGAAGCTGCATAGAAGAAATAATGGGTTTAAATTATACTCAGTGACCAAGGTACACATTTTTTTAACAAAATGATTGCTGAGCTTACTACAGAGTTCTAGATTCAGCATAAGAAGATGACACCCTATCATCCTCAGGCGAATGGAACAGTTGAAGCCTTCAACAAGATTTTGGAGAATGCATAAAACCAAGGTATGCAACGTGCACTGAGATGACTGGGATAAAAAAGTATCAGTTGTGTTATGGGAATACCACACAACTTGCAAGTGATTGATAGGGCACACCCCATTCATACTAGTGTATGGCCATGAAGTTGTTGTGCTAATGGAGTACATCATGTCGAGCCTATGAGTTGCTGTGCTAACAGAGATGACCGATAGAGATATTGTCAAGCAAATTTTGTCGCACCTTGTTTAGATGGAAGAAGAACGCTTTGTTACAGGATTCCATTAGACTATCGAGAAGCAAAGGTAGAAAGCATGGCATGATCACCATATCTAGGTTAAGCTATTTAAATTTGGAGGGCTTGTGTTGTTATATGACAACAAATTATTCAAACATACAGGAAATTTAAAAACACATTGGCTAGGGCCATATAAGATCGCACACATCACTGATGCAGGCACAATAAAACTGCAGAAACTGGACGGAACATACGTCGCAGGCATGGTGAATGGCAGTCGCCTGAAACCATACTATGATGGTCACAAAATGCCTAGATAAGGTTGTGATGCATGAAAAAAAAAGAAAACAAAAAGAAGATAACACAAGGAAATTGATCTGTCACATGTCTACGACAGACCAGGAAAAATGTAGGAAAAAGTGGGAATGAGAGGCTGTATGACATTAAAGTGAAAATATTCAACGAATATTGAGGCGGTTATGCCAATTAAGTGTCATTAATTGGACAAGATACGAGGAGAATGACGACGTGATTTTTGGTCCCATCAGTCATCCTCGTCATAACTACCATAAATTCCCTGACATGTACAACTCAAAACTCAAGTAATCGATTTGATGAGGAACACGTTAGCTAAGAAGCCCACGTGATCAACGAGACCTCAGCCTCCCATCGCATGATTATTGCAGGACATGAAGGCACCTATAAATATGAGGCTTCATCACTAAGAACTCTTTTATGCGAAAATAGATACCAAGAGAGAACTAGAGCTGAAGCCTATAATAGATATCGAGCCAAAACCCATGGTTGTAGAGATTTCTAGTGCTAGTGATTTATTGAACGTAACTATTGCCTTGTCATGCCCAATTAAGGAAGAGATTGAATCACCCGAGGTCCAACAACTAGAACTCGAATCAATGGCATGAGAAAGAAGGAAACCTATCCTTACGGCCGGTTTGGCCCCTATTCCACCCCCTGGTTCAGGCCCTATGTTGAACCCTGTTCATAATCCACTAGTTGCATGCCCATAACCAATTGTACCACTGAGACAACCTAGAGAGAAAGTGACTAAAGAGTCATCCAGGCTGCCATTGTCAAAGAAACGCAAGGCTAAGGTCGTTGTGGATTCCCTTGAGGAGGATCTGATGGAGGAGGATGCACCAGAATCACCACCCAAAGATGCTGACGCCACCAGGGAAGTGGAAACCCCCCTCAGTATGTTCAGCTGAGGAGAGATGACGTGCAAATGGAGACGCCCCCGAAGAAAGCGTGCACAACCTTGTTGACACCCCACATACCTAATAACATACCCCTGTTGGTGGACATAATGCCAAATATCGCCAAGTTGCACTTCGAGGATTGCGACAATCGCCAGCAGGTGGGATTAGAAGGAAAAACTATATGGTTACGGTTCAAGCCGGGATGATTGATCCACATCTCTTAGTACCAATGGAGTGGGCTAGCGGTGTCGATAATGAGAGCTTGCTGAATCTGTTGTTCATGCTGCAATTTGGGAAAAACACACAGGTGACCACATATGTGAAGCAACTCCTTGTATACTTTCACAGAGGATGTCTATGGATCAACTGACCCTACCCCATCGACGTCGAGCTCATCTCTTCGATAACGGGTCTGTCGAAAATTGGAGGATACCCTTCACTATATTTGCACTAGAACAAAGACACCACCAAGATGAAGCATAAGTATAACCTGCAACATGCAGGTAGGGGATTCCTCACTGGACCTATAAAGGACAATATGGTAAGGTTTGCAACCAGAATCTTATCTTGCAAAATATTGTGCAAGATAAGACCTGTTGAGTGCATTGTCAGGGAAATAGAAATCGTAGAGCAATGCACACAAGGAGTCACCTTCAACTGGTCGCAGTTCCTGCTGAACGAACTGATAGATGATGCAGAGCAAGAGAAGGAGGAACCTAGGGCCAAATTTCATTACTCCTAGCTGCTCATCCTGATCTCTTTCATTTTTGGTCCAACCCACCACACTACCAGTCGATGGATGTCCCAGTGCTTTTCCTAGGTGCAAAGTATCAGAACCTATGGGAGAACAAGGAGGACAAGATCCACTAGACAGATAATAACATCGATTTCTTTCTGCATGGTGAGACCATGCACGATGTTATCAGGCAGTCCCATAGAGTAACGAATGCGGTGGTGCACATATATGCAGGATTCATAAACTTCCAAGCTAGTGCACATAACACTATTTTGAAACTAAAGAAAGACTCAACCAAGTAAGCGCACCAGGAAGGTTTTACGATCACTAATGAGGATGTAGGGATTGGCCACCAGAATGGCGGCCCACTAGCACAGTGGATGGATGAATGAGGGAACCAAGAAGACCCGCCAGTGAACCAAGGTGGAAATATTGGTGCATGCATTGATGCACAAAACCACCAAGGGAATGGTCATGAAAATG
The DNA here is from genome assembly GCA_001517045.1 of Pseudotsuga menziesii. Taxonomy (NCBI): domain Eukaryota; kingdom Viridiplantae; phylum Streptophyta; class Pinopsida; order Pinales; family Pinaceae; genus Pseudotsuga; species Pseudotsuga menziesii. The sequence goes on from LPNX010058247.1 coordinate 571,173, forward strand.
ATCAGCAGGAAATATCGGAGGCGACGACCCAGGAAATCAGACGCCAAGCTCCAACAAGGATGGGGATGATGAGGATGACGATGACAAGGATGATGATTCAGATGGTACTCCTACTGATGAGGAGGTGAAGAAGGCCTGAGAAGAGGCACATCAACCACAACACAAGAAGAGAAAAGCATACAAATCAACTAACATTGTTAGCTTAGTTGAGGAGGACATCGGCTTGTTGTTTGATGTAATCGCACAAGTGGCCAAGTCCAGCTTGAGAGGGATAAAAAAGAAACAACTACGACTGACCGACGAGCTTGCTGAGCATATCAACCAGCTAAAAGAAGCCATAAATGAAGTAAAAACCATGGTCGAGGTTGAGACTTGAGGCGTGGATCCTAGTATCCCGTTGGTCACACTAGAGCTGGTGTCACCAATCAAAGTAGAAATCTAGGCACGAGTAATGGAGACAGGAATGCCTAAATATGATGATGTTGTCCACATTTTTGAGACATTGAGCATCGACTTCTCTAAACTCACATTAGCTAAAGTCTATGCTGTCCAGTGGGAGGCTGCGACTGAGGTACTCCTTAGAGAAAATGTGGCGTCATATTAGGAGACCAAGCAGAAAAGAAAAGTGACAATGCATAAAACCCTCCTTAGAGAAAAGGAGCAAGAAATTGTGGCGCACGATTAGAGATGGTTGCACTTGCTGAAGCCATCAAAGGCGCGGTCGCGGAGTACCCACTGGAAGCAGGCCAAGAAGATGAAGATTCAACTACTAAGGTTTCCAGGATATCATAGATTGTGGTGGAACTTAAGAAACGGGTTAAAGAACTGCAGGAAAAATAGGTACCAAGCACACCTCCCAAGGTGCTTGAAGAACGTAGCAAAGCAGTTTTTGCGGCAGAAGAAAGGATAAGGGAAGGAGAGACAATCTGCATTGAGGAAGTGGACGCCATTTCCATGATGTGGGAAGCACTTCTGGAGGATGAGACTGGGGAAAAGATTAAGGAAAACATGCGGCAAGTTGATGAGAAAATCATTGCGACAACAATAGAGATGAAGAATCTACTACTTAAAGAAAAGGTTATAAAGATCGTAGAGATAAAGCAGCTCCAACAGCAAGTCCAAGATCTTCGAGATCAAGAGAGGACTAGGAACGAGGAAGTGGAAGCCCACTAGTAAGAAGCAGTGTCAGCTAGAGGTCTTCTTCAGCCTATCCAACAAAAGCTCTAGACTATTACTCAGTCATTGGGAGAGGGATTGTCAGAACATATCAGTTCTGATCATCTGGGAGAATTGGTTGCACAGGCGGAGGAAGTAACAAAGGAAGTTGTAATGGTGCAACAAATTTTTAAAGAGTTTCAAGACAAGGTTGGTCCTATAGCGCAGCTCGCGCCGGAAGCTTGAAATTTTGCAGAACACTCAATTTTTGCAGAGAGAGACATTTTTTCTTAGTGGCTCGGGACAAGCCACATGTGAGTGTTGGGGGCTTGTTGGGATAGGAAAAGTCCATAAGGAAGAATCCTCTACGCAAGCATAAGAGGAAAAGTGGGCACATGACAGAGGAAAATCAGGTTGAGGAAGCTGTGACAGGCATATCTGTGACGAGGAAGGCAGATCCAAGTTGGTGGAAGAGGAAGGTAGAAGAGTTAAAGTGGAATGGGTACAAACCAGTGGAAGACTACAGAAGGAAGAATCGACAGAAGGCTAAAGGAAAATTTTGTGGCTAGTTATGACCAGTACAAGAGGCTGAAAGATTTTTTCGTGGCTAGTTATGGCTGTGGTTAATGTCATGTAGGACTTTCGCGATTAGTTTGGTTTGTCATTAATGTAATTGCAGATATTTTGTAAGCCACTTGAGTCTGTAATAACTGAGTAGTACTCAGTTGACCCTGCATGGTCTGGTAAAAGCTATAAGTAGGAGGAACCTGCTCTGTATAAGGGTTCGGTGGATTAGCTTCAGTTTTGTTTAGTAAGTTAGATTCATTTTTAGTAGTTTATTGGTGACTCAAAAGAAGAGTCTAGGAGAAGGCTATTGAGCCGTCTAGGAGAAGGCTATTGAGCTGCAGATCTTGCAGCTGAGTGCGCAGACCACTAGTAGTAGAAGGAATCTGCAGCCAAGTGCATAGACAATCAAGTAGAAGAGTTGATCCAGGCTGTGAGCGGATCGATAGGAGTAGATAGAAGCAATAAGCCAAAGAGCATGAGAGCAGGATATTGAGTCAGACAGATATATCTTAATAACAGTTTGCAAGCCATAGACTACAAGTTGCTACATATATTTCTCATGTCAGATGAAGAGCACCTTGGTGGTTTTTCCACGGTTTTTTCTAGATGGGTTTCCACGTTATTTCCTATGTCGAATGAATGAATGTTGTGGATATTGGAAGTTATGTGAAAGTTTGTTTAATCTATATTGTTATAGTTATTGTTGAATGGATGTCTAGATATTACTGATCAGTTAAGGAATGAATGAATGATAAGCACTGTTGACATGTTATGTATGATTTCATGGCTAATATACTAAGTTATAATATAAGTCACACACTCTTCTTTATTTCTAAGGAATCATCTATGTCGCACAGTTGCGCTAGTTGTTAAGTGGTTAAGGACAAAGTTGTGTTGCGTGTAGATTGTGGCATGTAGTTGTGCGTCTGTCACGTAGCAATAGAATCCATCCTCCTATCTTTGTCAAGTGCCTTGGCTGCGCGCCAAGGGACTATAATCCCTCGCCAACTACAAAAACATGGTTATGTAGTTACACATTAAGATATCTCGGGTGATACTGCACCTACCTTGCGGGTGTTACCGACCGAGCTTGCTTTGTCAGGACATTGTCTTTTGGTGTCTTGTTGGTATTGTGTTGTTGTTGAAACCTAGTTTGTGTAAGTAAGGAGATAGAGGCCAACACCTCTATCTAGATTAAAGTTTGAATATTTCCATGACAAGCTTGGTATAGTTCTAAATGACTTTCCTCGCAAAGAGGAACAGTGATGGTACTGCAAATAATGAAGATATGGAATCTCTTTGAAAAGGAGGAACAAGACGAAGATATGGACTCTCTTCGAAAAGGAATAACAGGTCGAAGATATGAACCCTCCTCGAACAAAGGGGGAGTAGGTTGATAATATGGATCCACTCAGAAAATGGGGAGTCATGATGAGACTGAAATTGATGATGGGATGATAATGATGCTCTAACATGAAAGCGGTCAAGTGCGCCTAAAGATGCTAACAAGGTCTGACATTAACTTGTGGATGATAGTATCCTCTCTTGAGGATTGCAGGTATAACACTCTATTCATGAGAGTGGTCCTTACTAGCTAAGGATGGCCCTATAGATGTTACTCTTGCATGGAGAGTACCCACATTCAATTTTGGATACCTTAGAATAACACTCACTTAGGAGTGGTCTATGATGATTTCTCACGGATGACAGGGCTAACATTTACATGCGGTCGAGATATGATTTGTAGAAATTAATCTTGTATGGAGAGTATACCTACATTCATATGTATATGCCATAGAATAACACTCGATTGGGAGTGGTCCTAAAACTATTGGTAAGGATTGTCTATGATGAGTCCTCATGAATGTCATAGTTTAACACTCACTTGGGAGTGGTACTATCCTTGGTGGCAAGGATGTTCTATGATGAGGACCGACATTCATCTGCAGTTGAGATCTTCTTTACAGACAATACTCTTGTATGGAGAGTATGCCTACATGTATGTGTAGATGTCGTGGTATAGAACTAACTCAGGAGTGGTCCTAGCTCTAACATGATGAGGATGGTATACAATGAGTCCTTACGAATGACAGGGCCCGCATATAGGTGCAGTCAAGATCTACACTTTGTTGTAGATGATTAAGGTGGTTGATACTATGGACCCTGCTCGTTAAGGGGGAGTAGGTTGATGGAGGATTGCATCATCCTTGGACGTATGTACTAAAGTGATAGGGATTGATCATTTCACAAAGATATCATGTGTACTGCAGGTAGCATTGTGGAAAAGGATCAAGTAGATCGAAGTGCGGCTACAAAGGATCAAGAAGATCTAAGTACTACTGCAAAGGATTGAAAGGATCGAAGTGTTGCTGCAAAGGATCGAAAAGATCAAAGTGCTGCTGCAAAGGATCGAAAAGATCAAAGTGCTGCTGCAAAGGATCGAGAAGATTGAAGTTCTATTGGAAAGGATAGAAGTGATTGAAGTGCTTCTACAAAGGATCGATAATGTCGAAGTATTGCTGCAAAGGATTGAGAAGATCATAGTTCCACTGCAAAGGATTGAGAAGATCGAAGTGTTGCTGGAAACGATTGAGAGGATCAAAGTGCTGCTGCAAAGGATCGAGAAGATCGAAGTGCTACTGCAAAGGATCAATAAGATCAAAGTGCTGCTACAAAGGATAGAGAAGATCGAAGTGTTTTTGAAAAGTATTGAAAGGATCAAAGTACTGCTGTAAAGGATTAAGAAGATCGAAGTGCTGCTACAAAGGATTGAAAGGTCAAAGAGTTGCTGCAAAAGGATCAAGTGATCGTGTGAGGCAGAAGATGAAGACATTGAAGAGTAACTATTCTAGTTACTGATTGTAAAAATTTCCTATGACGTATAGATGTATTACCTCGATACTGCTGAAGATATTGTCTCTCACTTCTCCTATATTCTATGATGATGTTGTGAGTAGAATAACCTTCTCATTAAGGGCGTGTGTTGAAATATTGTAACTTTAAAGGATATTCTAAATATATTTTGCTGATGTAACCTAAGGGATATGTTACTATTCCTTTGTCGGGATGTTACTATTGTAATTGGTCATCATAGAGTCATGAGGTAAAGCCTCCATTGTAGGTCAGGTCATTAGTACCCTAATGAATAATATATAATATTGTTTTGAGTCTTCCTAGGTGAAGTCAACATAGATAGTTTAGTGGGGATGACTTGTTTAGAGTAAAATTGAGTTGGCTCAATGTGTATAAATAGAAGAGTTGTGCTTCTTATTTGAACACATACTCACTCACTTGTGTAGCGCATAGGATATATAGAGAGACATAATAAAAAGGAGGAGAATACATGTTTTGGGGTTATATATTATACATCTTATACATAGGAAGTTTTGCTGGGTTTTCTTCCCCTTGAGGGTTTCCCAGAATAAATACTGTGTCTATCTTGTGATTGTGTTTCTTTCAATGATTCTGTATATGCTATTGTTGTGAATTGGGATTGAACACTAATGATATTTAGTTTAGCATATGAAATATTAAAAAAATGAAGAGGTGGTAAAACATAATTTAAGACTCATTTAATTCAATGGACTGCCAATAGCTCAACAAACTATTGAACATGACACATAAACATAGAGAAGCATAGGGAAAATCAATCCAATCTTGCACCCAAACCCCAACAAAAAGGAAATACCAATTATGGTCACTAATTATGTTACAGAGAATATCTCCTATGGCTTGGGGTGGACCAAAACAAACAGGATGACACCAGAAATAAACCCATTTCCAAGCAAGCTAAATATATAAACGAAACTAACACTAAGGGATAAGAGGCGTACCTTATTCCAGATGTTCAAAGTAGATCCTCTTTGAGCTTTCAATCAAACTTGTACTTACACATTGCCATCATCAACAAAAAGATATACAAGCATGATATATGTAACGAGTTATAATCTAATCTAGCATGTTACATTCCAATACATAAACATAGTAATTACATCCATGGATAATAATATTCATAATTACACATGCAATGGCCTAGAAATGGATATTTCTATTAATATGACAAACTCTATCGACACCTCATCGAAATCGATAAACTGAGTCCATCACCTAGGCCTCCACCACTTCAATCCTCCATACAAAGGAAAATTCACAAAGATCAAGGCAAGCTTGGGAAATAACACTAATGGTTGCTTCAAGGACAAAGGGATGCATATTAAAGTACATAAGAATGGTGCACAATTCCACTATAGTGTCTTTGGTCTTCAAAGTTGTCCTCTAATTCTTAATTTAGCTCAATATATATCCCCTCAATGGGAAGTGAAGGGTCGAAATAGAGTGTTTCCTATCATAAGGAAGGCTAAGGGACAAGCCATTCATTATTGATGGGGAAAAATCCAATTTTTTTTTTGGAGCATATTTCTTGATGTACACAGGTGATAGTGGTGCAATATGCATATACACAGGTTGTATACTTGTGACCCATGTATATATGTGTGTGTATTTTAAAGGTTCCACTGGAGCATCTGGGTCATAGCAAGGAAATGGGGTAAAAAGAGTCTGCATAGGGAAAGCGATAGGCCATCAAAGCATGATATATCAAGTGTGGCAAATCATGCTATAACAAGCAACTCAAACAAAATATATGTACTGCACCAGTACTTGTGTTATCTGATTTGCATAAGCCTTTTGATATTGAGACAGACGAATCAGACTATGCCTTGGGTGTAGTGATCACTAAGCTTGGTCACCCATTCGCTTTTCATTCTGAAAATTTTAACGACATCGTTAGAAGGTATTCGATGTATTAAAAGGAACTATATTCCATTGTGCAAGCCCTTAAGAAATGGAGACATTACATTATTGTAAAGGAGAGGGTATTTATTACTGACCATAAAACTTGACAGTTCGCCCCATCCCAGTCGAAGTTACAAACAACTCGATAAATCAAGTGTATTAATTACTTGCAACAATTCCAATTGGTAATTAAGTATCGAAAAGGTAAATCCATTGTCACAACCAATTGTTTGAGTTGACCACCCATTACTTTCCTTTTTACAGTGATGAGTATGCGAGGTGATGACACCACTACTTGGCCTCAATTATATTCAGTAGACTGAAAATTTTCTGTAATTTATCAACAACTTCAAACCGACCCGTCGTCCACTACCAACTATTTCTTGAAAGATATCTTGCTATACAAGCTTGGACAGCTTTGTGTACTGACAGGTGAGCACCGATAAAATCTCATTTGGGACACACACTACAATAAGACTGTAGGACACTTTGGAGTAGAGAAGACCCTTGCCATCCTCCAAAATTATTTTTATTGGACTTCACTTAACTATGATGTCAACAAGTACATTCGATCATACATGGTTTATGCATTTCTAAAATGTTCAATCAACGACAAGGATTGTACACACCCTTTTCGTCTCCTAGTCGGCCATGGGAATCTATTTATATGGACTAATTAACGGGGTATCCTACTACCAAACATCATCATGATGCAATATTAGTAGTAGTCGACAAATTTTCCAAGATGGTCATTCTCATTCCATGTAAGAAGAGTACGACAACACAACAGACCACTCAACTTTTATTCGAACATGTCTCGAAACATTATGGCTTACCAACGACCATAATTTATGACAGAGATGACATATTTTGGAAGAATATTTGGTAATAGATCGATACAAGATTCTCCTTATCAACATATTTCCATCCTCAGATATACAGACATACATAATTTGTGAATCACTTAGTAGTATAGCTGCTCTTATTCGTAGTACAATTGCTCTACATGTACAACCACAAGCATCGTCAAACACGGGATGAAAGTCACCCATATATACAACACAATTACAATCGTGCTCAGCACAACTCTATGGGAGAGAGTCCATTTGAGATCTATTATGGGTTTCAACCCTCAGTGCCCATTGAATTGATTAGTTCATGAACAGAGTCAAACGATACCGACTATGATCGGTGAGAAGTTGAAAAATCATTGAAGTTTATATATCAAATTTGTAACATTCAGAAACAAACACATGAAATGTTGCAATAAGCTAATGTGAAAGTTGAGGCCAGACATGATAAGCATTATATCCCTCATTCATTTCAAATTAGGGATTAGGTCTAGTTGCATCTCAAGAAGGAACACTTCATTGGTCCATACAGGAACCTAAAGCCTTTGTGATATGGTCTATACATTATTCTTAAGAAGATTGGAGAAAACACTTTCCATCTCGACAATCCTTCATGCATGGGCCTGAATCCAGTATTTAATGTGGATCTACTTCGACCATACCATACACCATGGTTGGAACAGAATGACTTGCAGAAAACAGAACCCAAAGACATCCATCCAGATGTTCAAGATCCTCTTCCTTGCGACACCATTATGGGATGACGAATATGCCATACAAGGACGAACCCAATTCCATTTTTTCAGGTCTCTAAAGACGGATAGATTCCAACACAAGGGAAATGTTACTCTGGAACTGAAATAACCAACAAGTTTCCTCATTTGTACGAGCAAAATATGGGGACCACTATTTCTTAAGGAAAAAGGTATGATCCACCCAATAGTTCGCATTTTTTGTTGGAGACAACAGATGCCAACATCGACCTTGACAAGTTCGATATCATCTTCGAAAAATTACACACCTTAAAAGGTTCAATATTGAATTCGACAAGTTCCACACCTCGACAGGTTCAATATCGACTTCGACATATTCAACACCTCAACATGCATCGTCAACACCACCAACTGACGAACTAAAACAGATTGTCTTTCTATCTTCCAGTCGTCTATAACGATTGAACTTCTGAAACCATTCCAACTTCTCTTGTAACTGAACGCAACGGGCATACAACCCAATAGTTCTCAACACTCTATTTAAGCATGTACATTATTATAATATACAATAGTAATGAAGTAGTAATGAAGTAATAATAAAGTAACATAGTTTGGGTTGAATTCTTGCATATTATTTGTGTGTGTATGTATGTTTCTCTATGTAGTGTATTTCTTTCTTTTCTTATTATTAATATGCTTCCGCAATAACGATACTCGATTCATACAATCAAATTGTTGTCCTCGTCGTGCACTTGGACGTGGTCTGATCACTTTGGAATTTTTTTTATTTGGAATGGTATCCTCACTCAGGACTTCATGCATACTTGGAATGATAATAAAAATATCTCGGACTATTTTTCTCTCCCATGCATCATTATTTGGTTTGTTTGGTATGCCTAAAATAGGAAAATATTGAAGTTTCTCATACTGCTCCATAATTTTATGGAAATATGAGTTTAACCACCCTTAGACCCTTCCCTCAGTCTAAATTCGTCAACAACAAAAGAGTGGTGAAGGTTGAAGTAATTGATAGATCCATTTGCTGGGCATATTTCGATGGCGCATCACAAGGGAACCTTGTTATAGGAGGTCCATTTGGGATTGTTCATAGTTATGATTCACATTGTTTTAAATTTATAGTTGGCCTTACTCGCTGTACAAACAACAATATTGAAATGATGGAACTAAATTTGACCTTATTAATTGCTCTTGAACTTGAAATATTGATTTACAAGCGTTTGGGGACTCACATCTAGTTGTGGATTGGATGATGAGGACGAATCCTCAAAAGAGTTTACTTCCCTTAGCTCTATATGGAGAGCTAATCAAATTTTCAAATAGATTCTAGAACATCGATTTTCAATATATACTCAGAGAAATAAATGCATTAGTTTACAATCTATCAAAATTGGGTAGTCACAAGATTAAAGGATTGTGGAATCAATAGGACTAAGACAACGTCAACATGATGGAATATGATCTAGGTCCTTTTCTGACTTAATGTTAGTTATATAACACTAACAAAAGTTCCTATAAGGAACTCTTTTATGTGAAAAAAAAGAATATCAATGTTTGAGAACATTTTTTTTATGATCTATAATTTATTTATCGATGGTTAGTCACCCTTCTGAAGATATAATTGCATATCTTCTCTTGATGAATGGAGATTGTTTGTAACAATCTGCCACATTTTTTTAAGATCAACTTAGTGGGATCAATATGTTGACTGATTGCAAACATGTTGTAACTTTTTATATGCCCCACTTAGGTATATAAGGTGAAGACATGGATATTAAGCCTCTCTACAAGGTGTTTTGTTTCAACGAATAGAATGCAATATTTTTTTTCTAAGGAAAAAAAAGTGTTGACTACAAACATTTAACCCTTGTATTTATTTGATTGGACTTTATTTCTTTATCTTTTCTTGACATTTATTTTTTATCTTTTCATCAATATAAATTTTTATGCATTATTCAATATTAATTATGTGAATCCCACCAGGCTTAGAGGAATTGGTAATGAGTAATTAAGATGAGAAATTGTAAATGAAAGATAAAGATACTTACTTTAAAAAATATTAATTATAATATAAGTATTTCTATCTATTTTATTTTCATATTATTTTATATTTTTATATGTTAATTAATAGTAACTATGTGATTATTAATTATAGGTACTTAATATTAAAGTATTATAAAATAACATTTAAAAATTAAAATATTCAAAATTATAATCAAAGCTATAAAATACAATTAATTTAAATTAATTAAATATAATTTATTTAAATCATACTTGATTTAACTATGGAACATGTATATTCTATGAAATATATTTAATTAATTATTATAATCATTAATATTAATTAACATTAAAAATAAATTTGAATAATATTAATTAACAGTACAAGTAAATTTAATTGATGAGATATAGAACAATTTATTATAATCATTAATATTAATTAACATTAAAAATAAATTTAAATAATATTAATTAACATTAAAAGTAAATTTAATTCATGAGATGTAGAACAATTGGTGGCGGGGTATGGGACGTCCTCCTAAGCGAAAAGGTCACTGGTTCTAATCTTGTGGATACAAAAATCCAACCATGTTAAGGGTTGGTGCAGTTAGTCAAAAAAGTTCCACCACTTTACCATCAAAAAATAATATTAATTTTTTTTAAATAATATTCAATATTTTTAATTAAATCTAAAAATATTAATTTATAAATAAATAAATTATAATAATAAATATAAATTTAATTATACAATAAAGTTCTTTATAATTCATTTTTTAAATTTACTAATAAATTCATATTTTCTATTCTTCTTTGTATAAATTTAACTAAATGGAATATAATGAATTCATACTTTGTGTTCTTATTTCTATAAATTTGACTACAATGGAATATTGTTATCTACCAATTTAGTCAATTTAGTATGTAACATTTTTTATTCTATAATAATTTATTTATTTCCATTTGAATTTGTTTAAAACAATAATATTTAAAGAAGAAAACTTAATGCATTTTATATTCAAGTTTCTATAAAATCAAATTTATTTTAAATATTTGTTTAAAAAAAATATTTAGATTCGATTGTATATAAAATGTGTAAAGTTTATGATTCGATTGTATATAATGTGTAAAGTTTATGAATAATATTTTCTTCCCAAAAAGTTTATAATAATATTTATAATGAAAAATAAATAAAACTTACAAAGTAAATTATTGATTGTCAAAAATTTAATTTTTTCTCTACTTTACTTTTTTGGATGATGGGGTAATATTTTTTAAAATTCATGCTTCAATCATGATTATTAGTCCTAATGATGATATAATATTATCAGTTAATGATGAAGTACAAACTTCTTATTCATATAGTAGTTATCTGCAATTTCATGAGAAAATTAACATAACAACTAAAACCAACATGAGAACATGCCATGACCATTACATTAACCAAACCTTTATCCAACTTCATACTCAACTATTATTGTTTAAACAAAGATCATATGCATGCTTTTGTAGTCATCATAATTCTCATTGAGATACCTTACTCAATACAACATTACCCATTAAATCAAAGTGAAAGCACACATTTACACACCTTTTGCTACATACTATAATCTTCTGATTGGAGCCACTCATAAAATCAAAACCATTATATATTTCACAACTATTAAATAAAGCAAAGATGAAACCCATAAAGTGCAAATACAAGAAGGACAACAATATACATGGTTTGCTCCTAACATAAGTAATTCATATCATATTATTATAACATATGCATAATCATAACATTCTCACATTTTCTGGAACATTTAATAATTGAAATCAATTACTATAACAACAATCCTTTTATCACATTTGTCACATGAGGATTCACCTCCTATATAACTTTGTAGGCTAATGTTTAATCATTCATCATATCATGGTGCATTAATTACCAAATCTCTCTCTCTCTCTCTCACACACACACACACACACACACACACACACACACACACACACACACANGCTAATTCATGTGTAGGCCTCCTCAACATGTATATATAAAATTCATCCAATATAAGAACAATACCCTTCATCAATTTTTTTAGAGCTCTCAGGCGTATCTCCTACATAGAGTTTGAGATATTAACATCACAAAAAATATCACTACATAATCTAACACCTCACCTGGGTGCTCTCTAGCAGTTTTGCTTAAGATCCTAACACCTCCTCTGGGTTCTCAGTGGTAGCTATTTTTCTAGGACTTTAATATCATAGAGCGCTCAATAGATCCTAACACCTCAAAAGGGTTCTCACCAAAAACTCTATACTTACTTATCAAAATTTTCAGAGCCTAAACAGTTTAGGTGCTCCAGATCCAACATGCTCAAAATCAAACTAATTTTCTCTTGCTTAATCACATAATTTAAATATTCATTTTTCTTCTTCCACTTCATGAGTTGGTTAGTACTGTATATTCTATATTAAAGAGATAATTTTAGTGTAGAAAGGTTTCTTAAAAATTTTAAGAGCCTTATAACCCAAGGCGTCCTCCATGGTTAACTCACAAGTTTTCAAAAATATTTATTTGATTTGTCTTTGGTTATATTGAGAGATATTTTTTTTTTAAATTGTAGGTTTCATATATTCATAGTCAGTTCTCTAGTTAGGGTCTTATTGGAACTGCCATAGTTTATTACCTACAATAATCTAAAAGAATTGTCAGTTACTATGACATGCATTTAATATCATTTCAAAACTAACATTGAAGGAAGAAAACAACATAATAATTACTGAGCATACTCACTATTCCAGAGCCTACCAACTCCACATCAAAACAAACTTTTAATACTTTTGAACATACTTGATGTTCCTAAGCCCACCAACTCAACACCATATCACATGGTAATTTAATAACCTTGATGCTCCAAAGCATACTTGTGCCACATCAAGGAATATTTATCTAATTCTTCCACGACTTAAATAAAAATATTACACATCCAATATGTTTAACAATACATTATTGCATTACATATCTTAATACTTATAGTATCTATGCATGCACAAATCATTCAAAATTCTATGAAACAATTATCTTATCATGATATTCCATATACACAACTGATAATTCTTAATAGTGTTATAGTTACCATACTCAAGTATTTCAGTAGAATTTTGAGAACCTAGTATAACAAGTATATTCTCTGCATGTCAAGTTATCTAAACTATGTTTTTGCCAAAATGTTTTTGTTTCATCAAATGATAATATCTTCCTAACTTTTCATAATAATTCAGAAATTATATTAACTCTAGATGTTACCTTCTTCCATCACGAAATTTATCTTTTGCTTTCGACTACCTTATTGCTTCCCCTTCAAAAATACTTCTTGCAGTCATGTGCACATGCATTCCTTGCAACTTCTTTCTAGAAATTAATCGCATCATAATCTCATAAAGAAAACTATAAAATATAATATCAAGTTTGTGATGCAACAAGTTATTCTTTTAAATAAACTCAATCAATTACTCACTCGATAACTTATTCACAATTATTTTTCATTGACTTATACCTTAATAAAAATTCATACCTTACTTCTACCAGCTTGAATTTACATTAGTCATTTATCATAAATAAAGTACCTACGCTTTTGAGTCAGCATGATGCAGGTATAATAGCTTAAGCATATCTTTACGCATGTATGCTAATTTTTATTTTATCATTAACATGGTAATGAGTTCATTTCCTTATTTACACACCTTTAAAATCCTAATGAAATGAAACATGTCGCATTTTCGATCTTCCAATCAACACTTCATTCTCCGTGCATATATATTTTTTCATTTCATTTTAAGCGACTATCTTCATGCATTCAGGTACAAGATTCTTAGTGAACTAAATCCTATACCTCATGATCATGACATTAAAACACACTTTCAATAGCATGCATACTAATATGTAAACATAAATTCTGGTATTCAAATCATAAATTATTCACAAGGTTCAGACATACCTATAGGCAGGTGAGTCCATTAGGTCCGAGTGTTGAGAACCTGCTTTGATACCATTTGTAACAAACTCAATCTCCTCTTTACCCTTTCGGATGATGGGGTAATTTTTTTAACTTCGTGCTTCAATCATAATTATTAGTCCCAATGATGATATACTATTATCAGCTAATGATGAAGTACACACTTCTTATTAATATAGTAGTTACGCACAATTTCATGAGAGAATTAACATAAAAAACTAAGACTAACATGAGAACATGCCTTGACATTTACATTAACCAAACCTTTATCCAACATCATACTCAATTATTATTGTTTAACCAAAGATAATAAGCATGCTTTCGTAGTCATCATAGTTCTCATTGAGATAACTTACTCATTGGTAGTATAGATAAAAATATAAGTAAAGTATCAATACACCATTATCCATTAAATCAAAGTGAAAGCACACATTTACACACATTTTTCTACATGTAATAATATTCTGATTAGAGCCACTCATAAAATAAAAAATTATTATATATTTCACAACTATTAAATAAAGCACAGATGAAACCCATAAGGTGCAAATACAAGGACACCAATATACGTGGTTCGCCCCTAACCAAGGACTACGTACACCAAAATTATTGATATTATATTAATTCTTCAACAAAAAGTTACAAATATGCAGCGCCACTACTGCATTTCATCTGCCTTATCCTCAAATCTCTCTTATAGAGAACGATATCATCTTACTAAAAGACCTTATTGTGGGGCTTTTCTTTAAAAGGGAATAATACCGTCTAAAACAATTCAAAATATTTCCACTTGAACTATCCAAGTGAAATGATTAAGGACTACAATTATAAACCTACTTGGCTACGTTGTCTCTATTTAACATATTTATACTAAATTATTAGCCATCGGTTTCGAATCTGAGGCCACCCGCATGTTGGGCATAATCCACTAGACGGAGAAAATAATAAGAAATCTTCTCACCAAGGTTGTGTGATAATTTTAGAATCACTCACCTATTTTAGATACAATCTCAGCGACTTAATTAAAAACCTTAGTCGTGGAAATTATATTGAATTTCAAAGACAAACATATAACTTAACTTTTAACTCTCAACTTGATGCTCTCCTCTCCAACATTTAAATATCAACATTTAAATATCAAAAACTTGGTATAAAAAGTCTCTAAATTTCAAGTCAAGAGAGTCATGATCCTTATTTAAACTACAAGAATTAATATTAAAAGAAAAAGGATTAATCACCCATTGACTAATCCATTTTTATCTTAATCAAATAATTTCATATTACATTTTTATATGATGGAGTGCCATTATTAGATTTGTTAGAATACGTTGCTCCCTTCAAAGGGAAGTTAAAAAATTATTCTTAATGATCACTAAAAAGTGATAATGTAACTTATAAGAAATCTTTTCATAGTTTATAATGCAAGAGATTCTTGGTATACTTCTCCACCAGAGAAGGAATCTGTCGCCTTTATTTGTCACATTTTATATTCAACGAAAAAACGAACGTATACAAGTTCCCTTCTACAAACTTTCTCAGCTATTCCGGGATAAACAACATAAGTAACACCATTATTATACCTGTCGAAGGCACAGGTATATTGTTTTCGATTTTGCGTTGACGAAGCATTAGTTTGTTAGTTGACTTCAATTTTTTCACAAATTTCCTATCTTTTATTTTACAAGTTGATTTTTTTAATTTTTACACATTAATATAAATTAATTTATCTTATTGCCTAAGAGCTGCTTGTTTACTATCTTATTGACCAAATAATTATTTGGTTTTGTACTAAGTTTTTTCATCCAAATCACATACCCTCCACTTTCTCTGCCCCTAATGCACCATCTCTGCCCCCAATGCACAGGCTTTGAGTTGTCATAACTAACTATGCAGTGCTTAGTAAGATAAGCTCAAATAAAAAGGAGAAACATCAGTCTATACGCCATTCTACCAATGCCTTCACCGCCAAACAACATCGGTAGGCAAAACCGCCATTCTACCAATGCCTTCACAGCCTAACATCAATAGCCAAGCCAGTATGGCCGCCCACCCAGCTATGACTGGCATTGCAACCAGTATCGAATCAACAACATCAACTAGCATTCGACCGGCGAAAACCTTAATATATGAGCGGCCTTCTTTTCCCACGTACTTCCATTCTATTTTTTGGTCGAGCCAACACATTGTTTATCCATTGGAATCAGGGACTCAACATTCAATACGGCATTTAATGATTTCATGCACAACACAGTTTTTTTGGTCGAGCCAACACATTGTTTATCCATTGGAATCAGGGACTCAACATTCAATACGGCATTTAATGATTTCATGCACAGCACAGTTTTTTGTGAAGCTTCCTGCCGCCATTGACAACTGCCACCACTCCTAGTATTAATTAATGCCATGCATGTGCATTAAATTACCTACATCACCACCCGCACTACCCCTGCCATTAATTAATGCCATGCATGTGCATTAAATTACCTCCATCGCCACCTGCACTACCCCGCCAGTGCACCTCCACCTGCACTACCTTTTCCTGCGCTGCCTCATTCATATTCCTTTCTCTAACATTGTAAGAATGCTCTCTCCCATTAGCACTCCACCTTTCTGTGCGCATATGGACTGGGTACGCTATGGACTGGTTAAGCTAGGTGCGGCTTCTACTATGATCTTCTCCATTCTTCCAATGTTTGGCAGAGCAAAGGCAAGCATATGATGAAGTACTACTTGCTACAACATCTACGGAATTTATCGTCTCCATTCTTCCATCAAAGCAAATGATCATCAAGCGGTAGAATTTGGACAAATTTGCATAGCTCAATTAAGCAAATGGTCTTGATTATTTGATTCAAGAGTTACAGTTACATTGGGCTTGTGCTTATTTGTCTCAATAGAAAAAAAACAAATCAAATAGAAAGAGTGAAATTGTTCAATGAACAAACCTGAAATTGCTTGATAAGATCATGAAAAACTGCAGAGGTAATATTGCTTGATGCTTAATTGTTTCTACTTTTTAGCATATTGCATGACTATTATCTTTAAATCTTGTATGCTCTTGCATGACTATTATCTTTAAATCTTGTATGCTCTTGCAAATTATCCTTTACAAGTTTTCCAGTAATCAATTTGCCTAGCTTTTAGCTTTCCAGGTAAACGGAACATCAAGTCCTCCTTTGGGTTGATCTTCAATACTGTATGCCAACCAAAACATTAGTTGATAACATGTTATGGAAATTATAACCAACCAATGCTACTATCAAATTTAAGGTGACCCATGTAGCATTTAAACCAATTCTCGCAATTTATTTAATTATTGGTCCCTCTTGACTAAATCTACGCAATGATTTCTGTGTTGTGGACATGTCTGCAAAGTAAATGAATTGTTTTTACTGGTTCACGTTATGTGCCTACTTAGTGTACTTAAACTAGAAATTTCTCAATGCGGAAGATGGGATAGAAATCAATCTTTTAATTCCCTCCAAAGAACACGGGGAAGCCAATCGATAAGCAATTATTATTTTTACCAATTTCCCTAGGCGAGATCCCAAACAACTTATTTCCAAACATTAATTGTGCATGGACAGGGGATCGATATATTGATTGGGAGGGTTGTTTTGAATGGTAATTCCCTTTACACAATACGGATTACACAATGCATGTAGATTTTACAATAGCTTAAAAATCCCTATTTTTGCATCGATATTAAAATTAAAAGATGATCTATTTCTTTCTAATCAGGTGGTATGTTCGTTTCATCAATCTGAAATCAATGCATACAAAAGACATCAATTCTAATAGTTATTAACATAGAATAATAGACTAGAATACTTTTATTTACATAGCACATGAGAGACCCTGTAGAATTTATGGGACAAGCATGAAATGCACAAAGAAACCAACAAACCAACAAGAAACTGAAACTGAACAGGTACTTCTACTATAGATGAGTCAACATTATAGGTTGCTTTCTATGCAGTCTGGAAATCCTGCTAGTTTCAGTGAAAACAAATTTCGAGTCTCAGGTCTCTGGCCATTCTACGTCATCCAAATCCAATTTCTATTCTCTAGCCTTCGCCTCAGCAGCTTCTGCATATCATTTTCAAAGAAAAAAAATTGCAGCATTGCAGCTATATTGAATCCAAGTCGACAATGGAAAAACCAAGTTGAGCTACAAGTGTCTTAATAGTTGCATGCATGTTGTCAGGTGTCTAAATTGTTTCATGCAGGGTCCGAGGATAATGGATTCAACCCACTACAATCCATAGGGTGACGGTTCCACTACATTGTCATCGTGCCCATAAATGATCAATGATTTAATTAAGTAAACATATTTCCACTTTCCAAGAAAGCAAAATAATGTAACTTTCATTTTCTGCATATATGTGACAAAGTTAGTGGACCTTTTACTCAACTGTTGTCCACAAAATCACTTTCATTTTCTGCATATACGTGGCAAAGTTAGTGGACCTTTTACTGAGATGTTGTCCACAAAATCAACGAGATTTGTTGATTTCCTAATCCTTTCACGAAAGCTGTAACGCTATGTTCATTTTAGCAAGACGACCTGTGGAATGTATAAGGTGAGCAGGTAGCTTTAAAACGAATGTTCTCAGCTTCTAATTGGTAGCTCAATGCACCTATTCCCATCAAAGCACTTTGCAACTACTATTATGCATAGCAATCACTGCTGAAGGAAGAAACTATCACAAAACTTACAAGGAAAGTGGCAGCATACCTGCCAAGGGCTGCAGGTATCTGCAGGTATCCGCTGCCACGCAGCACTTTTTCAACTAAAAGGGAGACAAGAGCTCTTGGCTCTTCTCAACACATATAAAGATAGAATAGAATAATTTAATACAAGAATATATTATTATTTACGCAATCATAGATGTGCTCTCTTAATGAACTCGTAAGGGTAGAATAATGCAGATAAAACTTATGCTATCTACTAAGCCGACTTCCTGTCCGAATCCTCATCTACATTTAATATTTATCGATCCAAATTCCTGCAGGAATCAACATCTAAGTTATAGTAAGAAAATTTTCAAGTATTCAATGGTTTGGTTCACCATAGAAGAATATGTAACAGATTACGTCTTAATGGAATGCCATGTTTTCTTACACAGTCAAACCAAGAAGGAAGCGCTCACAACATGAATCAAACTTTGTAGCAATTTAATACGGGGTTGTGCTCTGCCACAACCAAGCTCAACATATATTCAATAAAACAAAAGGAAGGTAATAAGGTTGTGCATTCTCAGTAGTGCCCTAACAGGTTTTGTCACTCAAATTTGAAACTCACACAAACAAACTCAGTCTAGTTTTATCATATTGGTCCTCTCTTTGGAGGCATCCATGATATAACAAAGAAAAAAAAGGATAACTCAGGGCGATCTTCTCCCAACGCCGCCACCACATTTCTATCCAGAATTATAAATATCAATCGAAGGAAAGAAATAATGACTCGCATGTCTAATCCTAGAAGCCGCCATGTTAAAATTTAGAATATCAGTCAAGGAATGAAATAAGACTCGTCAGTTTTCTCCCAAAGGTCGCTAACAACTTTCTTACCCGTCATGTACAGGAATGTCATGCAAGGAATACAAACTTCCTCACCCTCTCTTTTCCTTCAACTCGACGATCTCCATCCAAGAGAACGGTCCTCTCCTCCATCTTGGCGATCCCTTCGCTAGAGGACGACCCTCTCCGGAATCTCGACGAATTTCTTTTTTAATTTAGAAATTGTATGCATATATTCGTATACATGTACATAATGGATTTAATACATAAATTGCTAATATCTATATTTTATATATTTGATGGTGATTAAAATATTTGTATTTAGAATCTTCTTTCACCTAGCAAAATCTTAGGATTCTATATTAATAAATCATCCGTTTTATCAATATAATATGAGAAAATCACATAATAATTATGTGTTAGTAACAGAAGGTTATAATTAAATGCACCACTTAGAAAATTCACAAAACATTACTTACAATGTTTCAATGACTTTGTACATTGAAACATTTACAAAGTCATCTACTTCTTTCCGGATAGTTGTACATTTACATCTACTTTTGTAGTCTCCATTGCAAAAGAATTGAAATTAAAAAAGGGATGTTACATTCTTCCTCCCTTAAAGGTACACTGTCCTCGGTGTTAGTTTCTTCCAAAGTGTTTATTTTCTCCATACATTTTTCAAGTTTACAAATATCAAGCTTCATCTATCATTGTTTGCTTTGGAATTTCTTGAGAAGTGTCTCTAATGCACCTTGTCTATCATAACCCGTGGTTTTCACCAACAATACAAACTATTTCTACAATTATCACAAAACATATGCACATATATAATTCATTTAAAATCAAGAAAAACATAAAGAGCAATGGCTTCCATAATTAAAACAAATCATTCATGCATTTCTATTTCTTGGCACATAATTTTGTCACTTTAACATCATTATCTATCCATTTTGTATATTAGTACATCTCTCAAATACATTTAATCATTTGCACATTGTGTTGCAACATAAGTAATTCATATCATATTATTATAACATGTGCATAATCATAACAATCTCACTTTTTCTGGAACATTTAATAATTGAAAGCAATTGCTATAACAACAATCTTTTTATCACATTTGTCACATGAGGATTTACCTCCTATATAAATTTGTATGATAATATTTAAAATCATTCATCATATCATGGTGCATTAATTACCAAATCTCTCTCTCTCTCTCTCACATATATAATATATAATTATTTATGGCATTTAAGTTTCAAGCATTTCTTGCATAAAATCTTCTTTTGGAAGTTTTGATATATACATGAGGGTCATATCCTCACAGATTCGCTAATTCACGTGCAGGACTCCTCAACCTGTATATATAAAATTCATCCAATATAAGGACGATACCCTTCATCGACTTTTTAACAACTCTTAGGTGTATCTCCTACATAGAGCTTGAAATCTCAATGTCACAAAAAATATAACTACATAACCTAGCACCTCACCTGGGTGCTCTCTGGCAGTTTTGCTTAAGAGACTAACACCTCCTCTGGGTGCTCACTGGTAGCTCCTTTCCTAAGACTTTAATACCATAGAGTGCTCAATAAATCCTAATGTCACAAGCTTGGAAAATCATAAATAAATAAAAAATTATGTTTATATTTATCATTCCTACTCGTCACAAATGTCCTTATTTGTAACATATTTCTTATTTGTTTAACTAAACCTTTTTTAATTATTTGATGATGGGTTTATCGTTCGCTCAACGTGGCTTCAAAAGACATCTTGGTCGTAGCCCTTCCCAAGGTGATGTAAATGGTTTAATTCATTGAGTTTGTTTGTCTAGGATTTAAAATCCTAAACCTATGGAATTAATCCTAACTACACTTGTTGTGCAAAAGGTTTAAGTGCTCAAGCTTAAGTTCTAACTTTATATCGCAAGGTAAGATAAGGGGTGCAACCTTATGCTTTACATGTGATGGGGCGAAAGTATGATGAGATGACTTAAAGATAAAGTTTAAACCATGGCATAAGGGTCTTAGCCCGCAGGCTTTACAAGTAAGGAGGTGATGGTGCAAGGTTTGAATATTGTTTAAAGTTTATGCTATGATATGGCATGCGGCCATGGGAGACATAAGGTGGATGCCAACAATTCTAATGAAGGGTTTTAAATCGGTTTTAATGACGCTATCATAAACCATGGCTGCGAGTTGACAGTGCATCAAGGTAATTTAAAAGACAAGGTCGCTACACATGCGTTTTGGGGAGAGCCCTATCTTGACCCTCCACTTGTCCTTGATCCGAAAAGTTTCAATGCAGAAGTTTTGTAGGGTTTAATACTGCATTCATACTATCGTAAGGTATTTTGTCTATTTTTTTGTAATGGTGATTTGGAGGTTTGTGCTTGACCGCTCCATGATGCTGCGTTGCCACCAAGATTTCCCTTCGGGTCTGCAATAATTGTTTTGGTTGTAACAATGCGACTTTGAGTTGTTTTTAATGGTTTTTCATTTGTGTTTTATGGTTTGTGGCTTCTTTGCATAGTCTCATACATCCTTTGTTCGTCTTGTGGATTTTAAAAGAACTCAGTTGCTCGCCTTCGGTTTCAAACAGAGAACTTCCAAGCCTACAAGGTTTATAGCGGGTAAACAGTTATAACATCATCTTCTAAACTTTATTTTGTTAATGAGTTTTCTTATAGATTTAAATGAATCTAACTCAGTTTTGTTTGCGCAGGGCAAAGGAAGATAGGGTAACGAGGAGGAGCAAACCCCTGGCCCTCTACGCAAGTAATGAAGGTAAAATTTCTTGTCTCTATGCACTGGTTTTTTAATAAGAATTGATTTCATTTTTAGGATTTAAGAAAGGTTTTTAATTTCAAGATTTTGTTTTGACAGGTGTATTTAGGGTGCCCACGAATGGGTAGCTAAGATGTTGGGGACACAACTGAAATTTCCTAGACAACCGAAGTCATCCTTCAAGGTAAAATTTGCACATTACATGGTTTAAATTTTTTGTACAGTTGTTTACAATTTGGTAAATGTAATGGGTTACTTCCTTTACATGTAGATAAAAGAAGATTTATCATTCGGGCCATGCATGGGTGGCGAAAGGGTTGACTCCTCTCAAGTGTTGTCCTTCTCATCCTTGATATGAGAATCCAAAACCCTTACTTTGTTCCTTAAGAAGTTTGATAAACCAACCAAATGTGTTATGCTCTAAAACTAGTGATTTATGTGCATGCAAACCATGATGCAACTTCCCTCACTGTGCACTGGATCTATGCAATAGCCTCGAGGTATGCCTCCATTAGATTTTATGTAGGTTGAAAACACACAAGGTTACTCTATTTTTTATTAAATGGGGGAGGAGAGGGATTCACTGCCTCTATCGTTGAATATTTGTTGAAAAATTGCAGTAATTGATTGGTTCTGTAATTTGGTTTGCTTCCAAAACGATTTGATAAATTGGTTGTAAACTTTAATTAGATGAATGGTAACCAACCATCATAGATTTTGTTGTTTGTATTTAATTTTCAAATATGAAATCGATTTAGTGTATAATATTAACTCCGCGGTTATAAATCCTGGATCTTAACTCAATTTGATTATCGTTGAGTTTGGAAACTTAGATCTATGAACTTGACATTTTTAATTAGATTGGTTAATTGAATATTTTGTTGGTAACGGTTTTATCGAATGTGGTCTCTTAGTTCGATTTTTAATTAATTATTTATCTTTAGACCTGTCCAGTTCTGGGTATGGAAGCCCAAAACAGAGACTAGGGACAGTATATGTGTTTTTCCTAGGTCTTTCAACTATTTTCCCTAGGCCTATCTTTCTACCTTAAACATTTTTATCCATTTTTTTATTTTCTTATTCTCCTAAGTTTGGGCTGCTTTGATTTCGTTTTAAAATATCTTTTTTCATTTACACATATCTTAGTTTAAGACTTAAGCTCCTTGTAGATGAATAAATGTATTTTCATATCATAAAAATAAATGCAATGTTAGGGTTTAATATCCTATGTTTTAACACAAGCTGGTAGAGCATCTCATCATTCATGTACATGCGAGCTGCCAGCTTACCAAGGTTAGGATTATGTGCATGATGATCAAATAATAATGAATTTGTCCAGTCTTTGGGGTTTTTTCTGGTTAACAAACCGATAATTGGCTCTGAGTTACACTAGGAAGAGAAGCAGTACTGCTCCATGTTCAAAGATCATTTTGAACACAATGCTCTGTACCCTGTCAATTTGGTATCAAACGGTGATTTATCTCCAAAGAAAGAGAGGAACGTTCCTGCAACTGCTGCAAAAGAAACCATGGCCATGATATCGTGTTTTCAAAAGGAGAAGGAATCTATTGAGATGGAAGCATGCCAATTCAAGAGAATGGCTAAAGAGAAATCAGTTTATGATGAAGAAGCAATTTAAATTCTCAAGGAGATCCTAGTGAGGAGAGAAAGAAAAAAGATTGATCTAGAGGATGAGATTGATATGTATCGACAAATCTTTCTTAGAGGGGACTTCAGTAGGGAAAATACTTCGCAGAGAGGAATGGATTTGAAATATTATCTCAACTTTCTTTCCTTTTCCAGCC
Organism: Pseudotsuga menziesii; assembly: GCA_001517045.1. Lineage (NCBI taxonomy): Eukaryota > Viridiplantae > Streptophyta > Pinopsida > Pinales > Pinaceae > Pseudotsuga > Pseudotsuga menziesii. The sequence goes on from LPNX010058247.1 coordinate 595,393, forward strand.
CCAGTGGGATTTGACCTAATGACTTGTTTGCCACTGAACTGGGTTTCAAGTTTCTTTATTTATTTATTTTTGGTTTTTCCGGGGATTTTTTTTGCAGAGATTTCTATAGTCATCCTAATTAAATTTAAAGGATAACTGCTGAAAACAAAACGGCCTGGAATGAAGACGCGAACGATGTGGAGAAACTGTATGAATACAGGGAGCATCTCAATGAAGCCCAAGAGAAATCCAAGCATGAGAGCGACTACATTGGGATAATAGAAGCAACAAAAGGAAGTAGCAAAGCAAAGTAGTTGGCAGCACAACTTATTCCATGCTTCTTCAAGTATTGAATCCATCAATGAACATTTCGATCTGTGTGAAGAAGATAAGTAGGGGATTAGAGTGCAGACAATTCGTGGACTTCCCCTTCTTAGTAAGGAAACACTAGAGCATGCTCCCAAGATTGTTGATGTTCTTCGACAAATCCTTTTAGTAGAGGAAAACTTGGAGAGAGATGTCGTGTAGAAAACACTAATGTCATTTTTAAGGCAGGACACTAAAGCATATTTAACAACCCTTTCCAAGCACATTGAGAGTTTTGATGAGAAAATTCGTGAGAGAGTAATAAATTTTGAGAAGGACAAGTATGACTAGATTATAAGTGAGGCATTCAACGATGACAAAACCTTCCAAATGCCTTAAATTAATATTTTGAGTTTTTCATCAATTTAAATGTAAGGTCACCAGAGTTATTTCTTTGTTTGTTGATGACAAATTTTGGGAAGGCCTCAAAGGGGTTAATGAAGGTTTGGACAAAGTGATGATGTTGTTTCGGTATATTCAAGTGAAGGTTGTCTTCGAAAAGTACTACAAACAACACTTGGCTAAGTGACTTCTCTCAGGATAGAATGTTTTAGATGATGCGGAGAGGAGCCTAATTGTAAAATTGAAGAGAGAATATGGTTATCATTTCACATCAAAATTAGAAGGTATGTTTATAGAAACGAAGAATTCTCATGACACAATGCAAGTTTTTACTGCAATGTTTGCTACATCCAATGAGGGCAATGAAGGCCCTATAGTGGTTGTCCAGGTTCTCATGATAGGTTCATGGACAACACAAACTGGTGCTAGGTGAAACTTGCTTAAAGAAATCTTGGCAGTGTGTGACAAGTTTAAGGCATACTATCTTAGCACTCATACGGGATGTAGGTTGACATGGCAGACTAACATGGGAACAACAACGGTTATCTTAAGATGGTGTGCTAGAGGCTTACACAACACAACTAGACAATGCATTCATTCCACTTATTTTCTACAGTCTACTCTGTCTCCAAGTTCAACAGGAAATACATCAGAGTTTCTTATGGATTTGATTTTTGTATTATGTGGGAGAGCTTGGAGCAATATGACATATTGATGAAGTGCTAAACAATGCACGAAAATCAAAGAAGATGTTTTGTAGCAGATGAAGCATTGAAGAGAATGAAAATGGTACAAGAATAGAATATTCAGCTTGTTAAAGATAAAGAACAACTTGAGAGGAGGTTGAGTCAGATGCAGAAAGAGTGCAACAGATTGCAAAGGAATGGACATGCGTTGGATGGATTAGCTATGCTGGCTGAGGCAGCTAGAAGACTTTGATATTATGTCTAGCTTAGTATAGATTTGACACTTGTCATATTTTGCTGAATTAGATCTTTTAAGATAGATACTTTTCTATTTTTGGAAGTTAAAGCCTTAAAAGGTGGATCTACAAACAAACTTTTGATCTTACCTTTTTTCCTATATATTGTAATATTTTGTTTAAACAATGGGAGACACATGAGGGTCGACATATGCTGGAAACCTGTGTATAGTTTTGCAATACTATGTTTGTGTAAGAACTTCTTTTCTAAATGAATGACTTTATTATCTATTTGGAGCTAGGTTTAAACTATATATTATGTTGGTATTTTGTGGTTCTGTTTGAACCTTTGTCTGCATTTTTATTTATATAGATGTCTTCAATATAGATGCTTGTGTTGGCAAAGTGTATATTAATGCTAAATGATGTTTGAAATGTATTTTTGAGAACCTATATTTTTACATATGATATACTGAATGAATTGTTTGTTTATTCTTTGTGTTTATGTGATTTGAACCTATCTCCTGTATCCTGAAAAGTTTTATTGTTATTCTTTCTTTAAAATCTTGTCCTTATGCATATATTATCTGATATTTTCAGATATTTCTTTCTCTGTACCTGTTTTTGTTTACTTGACTTTTATATTGTTATCCATAAAAAAACAAAAAAAATCCTTGATTTTTGAGGTGCTTGAACCCTGCTTGTAATCTAGTTAGCATACTTTAGGATAAACAATATACATATTAACTTTAAAACAGAGGTAAACTCTGTGTAGAAACCTTCGGCTCATAGAGGAATGTTGGCGCAAACCCAACCAACAAAACCCTAGGGGTTCCCACTCTGTTAACTCTCAACTCACCATGATCTCCCTGGGCATCGGCCCAGACAGGTTTTACCCCGTCTGGAAACACCCGCGAAGCGAATGAAGTATCACCCGAGATGTTCGAGGGAGGGATGATAGAACCAAGTTTTCGTAGAATAGAAGAGGACTATGGGAATCTATAATGCATCAACTTATCTACCATATCTAACCAGTTACTTAATCATCAATAGAACCATTCATCACTTCTATATGAAGGATTGCATCATTTATTCATAACTGAAATAACCATACTATTGCACAAATAGATCTAAGAATATAACATTACTCATAATCAATAAACATTGTTAGAAGAAACAGGACCGCAGAGCAATAACAATTATACAGTTAAATCAATAAACAAGATGCAAAAACACATTAAACATTACAGAGAGACACAGATATAACGTGGTTCACCCAAACGATGGGCTATGCCCACAAACAAATTTGCTAGTCCTTTTATTTTAGTCTAGAAAGATGAAGGGATACGCCCTGGAGCAAAACCGCTGCACTTCCTCTTCATGCTCTCACAGTCTCTCTTCCAACACAATACAATGCCCACATCCAGTACCATACAGTACTCACATCCAGTACCATACAGTACTCACATCCAGTACAATACAGTACACAGTACAATTCACAATGGAGCCTCCTCAAGCCTTATAAAGGCTTAATCACATGC
>LPNX010058247.1:598909-647606 GCA_001517045.1 Pseudotsuga menziesii
AATCACAACAACTCTACTTTTGCTGCACTTGCTGGACCTTGGACTTGGAAAATTTATTCTTTTCACCTTCATGCTTTAAGGCCAACAGAAACCGAGCAGGAACTCAGTTTCTCTCTGGTTACTCCCTTTGTCAACATGTCTGCAGGATTCTGGCTAGTGTGAATCTTTTCCAGTTTTAATAGTTCTTCATCTAGAACAGATCTTATGAAGTGGTACTTGAGTTCTATATGTTTAGTCCTTGAATGAAAGACTGAGTTCTTTGCAAGATGAATGGAACTCTGGCTGTCACTGTACAACCTAATATTCTCCTGTTTCTTACCCAATTTTTCCATGAACCTCTGCAACCAAATAATCTCCTTACTAGCCTCTGTAGCAGCAACATACTCTGCTTCCATTGTTGAAAGTGCAACAACCTGTTGCAGTTTTGAAATCCAACTTATTGTTGTTCCACCTACAGTGAACACATACCCCGTGGTGCTCCTCCTGCTGTCTTTATCACCAGCCATATCTGCATCAACATATCCCTGTAGAACAGTGTCTGAAACTCCAAAACATAATGCATGAGAAGTGGTACCTCTCAAATACCTGAGAATCCATTGTAATGCTTTCCAATGCTCTTTACCTGGATTATTCATATACCTGCTCACAACTCCCACTGCATGTGCAATATCTGGTCTTGTGCACACCATGGCATACATCAAGCTCCCAACTGCTGATGAATAGGGAATCTTGGACATGTAATCTATCTCTTCCTGTGTCTCTGGACACATATGCTTGCTTAGTTTGAAATGGCTTGCCAAAGGTGTGCTGTCTGGTTTTGCATTCTGCATTCTAAACCTTTGCAACACCTTTTCTATGTACTCACCTTGAGACAATGTCAATTTGCTATTTTTCCTGTCTCTTGTTATTCTCATACCAAGGATTTGCTTTGCAGCACCCAAATCCTTCATCGCAAATGATTTAGCTAGTTTTCTTTTGAGCACATTTATATCCTGCATGTTAGACCCTGCAACAAGCATGTCATCCACATACAATAACAAGATAATATATATTTCGTTATCTAGCCTCTTGAAATAAACACAGTGGTCAGAATGACATCTATCATAATCTTGTTCTGTCATAAACTTATCAAATTTTATATACCATTGCCTTGGAGCTTGCTTCAGGCCATACAAGCTCTTCTTCAACTTGCAAACCAAATTCTCCTTCCCTTTGACCTCATACCCTTGTGGCTGCTGCATATAAATCTCTTCCTCCAAATCCCCATGGAGAAAGGCCATTTTTACATCTAATTGTTCAATATACAAATCTTCTACCGCCACTAGACTTAAAATAGTTCTAATTGAAGTCATTTTAACAACAGGAGAAAATATTTCATCAAAGTCTATACCTTTCTTTTGTGCAAACCCCTTTACAACAAGTCTAGCCTTGTACCACTTATTTCCTCCATCTTCTTCCTTCAACCTGTAAACCCATTTATTCTGCAATACCCTTTTTCCTGCAGGAAACTTAACCAGATCCCAAGTCTGGTTTCTTACCAATGAGTCCATCTCCTCATCCATGCCTTGCTCCCACTTCTTTCTAGTTTCTACCTGCATTGCTTCTTCAAAACATTCTGGCTCACCAGAATCAGTCATCAATAAATAATACAGTGAAGGAGAGAATCGTTCAGGGGGTCTACTTAACTTGGTAGACCTTCTTACAGTTGTAGGAGTTTCAGGTACCTGCTGCTGCTCTTGATTTTCTGGTGCTTTTGGAACTTCATTTTCTTTGATTTCATCAAGCACTGTGTACTCTGTGTTTTCCTTTTATTCTTTCTTTCCCTGCAACTGATCTTTGTACATGACCTTTTCATTGAATACTACATCTCTACTCATAATGATTTTGCGATTTTTAAGATCCCATAAGCGATAACCAAAATCATCAACCCCGTATCCAATAAAGGTACATATCCAATAAAGGTACATTTCTTGGATTCAGCCTCAAGCTTTGTTCTATCATCTTTATCAATATGGACAAATGATTCACAACCAAAAGTTCTCAGAAATGAGTATTTTACCTATTTACCTATCCATGCCTCCTCTGGAATTCCACCATCCAAAGCGCTTGAAGGACCTCTGTTTATTAAATAAACAACAGTGTTTACAGCATCAGCCCAAAACTGTAAGGGCAACCCTGCATGCAATCTCATACACCTTGCACGCCCCATGATCGTTCTGTTCATCCTTTCTGACACGCCATTTTCTTGGGGTGTTCCAGGGACTGTCTTCTCTCTGCGAATCCCATTGTGTGAACAGTAACTATCAAACTCCTTGCTGCAGTACTCGCCTCCATTATCAGATCTGATACATTTCAACCTTTTTCCTGTCTCATTCTCAGCCAAAGCTTTCCACTTCTTAGAAGTATTAAACACATCAGATTTTTGTCTAATGCAATAAACCCAAGTTTTTCTAGTTGCATCATCAATAAAAGTAACATAATAACGACAGCCACCAAGAGATTGTACCTGAGCTGGTCCCCATACATCTGTATGGACAAGCTCTAACTTTTCACTCTTCTTTTGTTTCCAAACCCTGAGAAATATAACTCTCTTCTGTTTTCCATAAACATAGTTCTCACAAAATTCCAAACTTACCTGCTTCAGATCTGGAAGCAGTTTCCTTGAGTGGAGAATCTGCATCCCCTTCTCACTCATGTGGCCAAGCCTATGATGCCACAACGCTGCACCTGTTTCTGTGGAAGCTACAGAAATAGAATAATCAGTGTTATGAGGACATAAATATAACGTACCTATCCTATTTCCTTTTTCAATTACCATTGATCCTTCAGTGACCTTCCACCACGTTTCTCCAAACGTAGACAAACAGCCGCCATCTCCCAACTGCCCTGTTGAGATCAGATTTCTTTTCATAGCAGGAATGTGCCTTACATCCTTTAGCAACCAGTCATTTCCATTATTTAGTTTAATCCGTACCTTACCCTTTCCAACAATTTTACATGGTTCATCATCCCCCAATAACACATGCCCAAAATCACCTTGAACATAATCATAAAAGAATTTCCTATGGGGTGTAGTATGACATGAAGCCCCTGAATCTACTACCCAGTAATCACTAGTATTATCTAATGCAAGAATCAAAGCATCTTGTAACACATCACCTGCTACATTAGCTTCCTGGGTAGTCTCTTGCTGCCTCTCACCTTTTTTCTTTGGTGCTCTGCAGTATTTCTTTAGATGTCCTTTCTTATCGCAGTTCCAGCATTCTATTTTTTTGAATCTGGACTTGGATCTTCCCTTTTTAGACTTTCCGCGATTTCCTGGGCTCCTTCCTCTCTCTTTTTGTCTCCCTCTGCTCTCCATGGTCAATGCATTACCTGATGTCTCACCTGTGCTTTTCCTTCGTATTTCCTCGCTAAGGATAACACTAACAACATCATCAAACTTAAGAGTGCTTGAACTAGGGACAAAGTTACTTACAACCATGACCAAGCTATTCCAGCTTTCTAGTAATGAGCACAAGATTAGAAGATCCCTAAACTCATCATCAAAGTTCACTTTTACAGAACTTAACTGACTGGTAAGTGTATTAAACTCATTTAAATGGTCAGCAACAGATCCACTTTCTGACATCTTCATATTAAATAAACGCTTCATTAAAAATACCTTGTTAGAAGCTGAGGGTTTTTTGTAGAGCTTACTCAATGCGCTCAGCACACCCTCTGTTGTTATTTCTTTTGAAATATTGAAGGCCACCGATGAATCCAGGCACAGTCGTATTGTTCCTAGTGCCTTTCTGTCAAGAACCTCCCATTCTTCATCCTTCATAGCTGCTGGCTGTTTTGATTTTCCGCCCAACGGAAGATACAGATATTTCTAGTACAGATAGTCCTCCATTTGCATCTTCCATAACTGATAGTTTTGGCCGTTAAATTTATCGACCCTAAACTTTCCTTCTTCCGCCATTGCTCCCACTCGAACCAGGAACCCTTCTTTCCTGCGAGTTTACAAACCAAATAGACCTTTTGGCTCTAATACCAATTGTTAGAAGAAACAGGACTGCAGAGCAATAACAATTATACAGTTAAATAAATAAACAAGATACAAAAACACATTAAACATTACAGAGAGACACAGATATAACGTGGTTCACCCAAACGATGGGCTACGTCCACAAACAAATTTTCCAGTCCTTTTATTTCAGTCCAAAAAGATGAAGGGATATGCCCTGCAGCAAAACTGCTGCACTTCCTCTTCACGCTCTCACAGTCTCTCTTCCAGCAAAATACAATGCCCACATCCAGTACCATACAATACTCACATCCAGTACCATACAGTACTCACATCCAGTACAATACAGTACACAGTACAATTCACAATGAAGCCTCCTCAAGCCTTATAAAGGCTTAATCACATGCAATACCATGGGACAATACCATGGGCTACAACAAACCATGTGCCCAAACCATGTGCTAGACCTAACCACCTTTGACTCGATCCTAAGTCAAGGTTAACACATGCAATACCATGGGACAATACCATGGGCTACAACAAACCATGTGCTAGACCTAACCACCTTTGACTCAATCCTGAGTCAAGGTTAACCCTAACAAACATCGCATCATAGATCCATGTCGCACATATTCACCATTGGATTCACAGAAACAAAAAGATAAGAAAAGAAAAAAATATAACAATATTCAAATCAACCTTCGTCTTCTCATATTAATTCTACACAATCAATCACAGATCCAAAACAGACAACAATTCAATAGATTCTCAAGTTCAAAACTCTCACCCTATGGTTATGATTATTACATTTACAATTCTACTTCTATTTACAGGCTTGCTCCTTTACATTCATGGCCCACTTCTAGCTAACTCCTAACTGATTCTACCAAATCATGACCAATATCCACAAAATATGGTCCAAAAGTACAAAAAGTGACATAAAATATTCAAAATGGTATATCTTCCACCTTGTGCACCATATTTCACTTGCGTGGTGTCTTCTGAGCTTGCGCAGCATCCACGATGCTGTGCAATTGACTTATCCCCAAACCCCTACCAACAGGCCCCAAACATAATCTAATGGCTCCTCCTCTAGCCACGTCAGTTGGACATGGTATACTCATTGATTTTCAGTTTGAATTTGTCATACTACTGAGTGATATCCTTTACCTACGTTTTAATTTTCTCAACAAGGTCCTGACTTCCAAGCAAATCCTGCTTTAATGGGTGCTCCACCAACTTTTCATTTGCTTCCTGATTCCCCTCTTGCATAGCTTATAGCGCAGCGAGTGCTTTCACCGACAATTGGGCTCCAATTTCTTAGAACTTGTCGAGCTGGTCATTGCGCTTCCACTGTCACTCCCGAGCCTTTCCAACTCGTTGCTATAGCTCCTTTAACTCTACTGACCGCGTAATGGAAACAATTGGTGGCATTTTCCTCAATGTCGTCTTTAGTGTTTCCAACTCGCCCTCGGCTTCCTGCAATTTCTTTGTCAATTGCTCTAGTAGTTCATATTGAATGACACTAGCCCGAAATTGTGTCGTCACTTCAGTAATATTTTTGGCCTCTTTTTCCATTTCTTCAAATTGTGCTGGTATCTCCTCAATGGCACCCTTCCGTTCTATAATTTTCTCTGGTGGTGTGTTTGGGTAGACCAGAGCATTCAAAATACAATTGTCTAGCTGCAACTGCGCAATTACTTCCTCGAGTCGCTTCGCCTTTGCTATTGCATCCAAATATGCAGTGCTTTCATGGATGTACTGGGAAGCATCCATAACAGCCTCTTCCACTTGCGCCCGACTAGAAAAAAGATGTGCCTTCTCAATAACAAGGCAAACAATTTCTTTCTTCAGTTTTGTGATCTCTATTTCTGTCTTCGCCTTTAGATCCTCTTGTGCCTTCTTTAGCGCCTCAATTTCCTGTGCTTTGTCTACCATCAATGTTTCCTTTTCTTGACAAAATTCCTCTACCTCTTTTTGTAGCACCTCCTCTTCCTCTTGTGATCATAAGTACTAGTCGCTGATATCCTTCTGTTAATCAGCCAACTCCTGGTTGGGGACTCACTGCATGTGTACTAAGGTCTGGGTGGACAACTTATTGATATCCACCGCAATTCTTTGTAGCTGCTGCAGTGAGGAGTTCACATCCTCTCCTACAGCGTTAATCACATTCGGGGGAGTCTAAACATTCCTAACCCACGGATCGATGCTAATTGACACATAGTCTTGCACAGCTACACTTTATGGTGCTCATTGTAAAACAACATTATGTACAGAATCCAGCTTTGTACTTACCTCAAGGAATCCTTCCTCAATGAAATTCTTCATTTCTCTTGTTGTGGTATTTGTGGCATCATTAACGGCCTTAACAAGTCATTGTAGCAACACCTCCATTGTTGAGATTGTGCTGCTGCTCACATTTTTCTCCATTCTCCTCTTATTCCTTATCTCTTTAAGGATGCATTGTGCCTCTGGGTCAGTCTCTATCAACAATTCACCATCGAAGTCATGGTGACTCCGCTGGTCAGCTCTTTGTACCGGATCGTCAGGAGCATCTGCTAGTGGTCCAGCTGATATTTTGTTGGCATTAATCGGCTCTCGCCATGCTGTAGGCCAGCCATTAATCGTCGCATCCAATTTGTCATCCGCCACCTTATAAGACATGGGTAACCATTGGTTATCTGGGTTGCGTCGAGCTTGCACATGAATGGTGTGAGGTCCTATGGTGAACCGAGCAATCCTCCAATATTTAGGTGCAGCCTCATTGGACAGTCGAGGAACTTTAACATCTGCTTCCTGCAGTGCTTCCTAGTAGACCCAAAAGTGGATTGTGCAATCCTCTTGTCTTGTAGGTTCCTTGACCCACCATAGGTTTTGATACCTTGCGCCTTTACATACTTTAACTGATTCAACCTCCATCCCTTGGTAATCCACTGGCTCCATCCAAGCCACTAATGCGATGAGGATCAATAGCCATAGTATAGGTGAAAGGCTGCTCTCCGGATTGAATGGCTACTGCGTCCTCTATTAATTGGTTTAGCAAGAAGAGTGACCAATTCATTCGCACCGCTTTTGTGCATTGTTGTGCACACGCAATCACCCATGAAGTGCACTGGATGGAGTGGTTCTTACGGACAATCTTGGTTGCTAAGATCCTGGCGTCGATACGTATCGTGCGCTCATTGATGCTATCAATGCGATATGCCTTGCCATTGCGCTGCAAGTCATACTTCAGCTTCAACCGTGCAACAAGCCGCTTATCATTATCCCTGCCTTTGAAATATTGGGATGGGTCTATCCCATCCTTTGGAAACCCCGTAATATTTGAGATCAGATCCACCGTGATTGTGTCTGGCATGTCCAACCACAACATCCCTCCATGAAAGCAAGCTAATATTTGCTTGACATAGGCATTTGGTTCATTCAACAGCCCAAAATGTGGCATGTTGATGAGCATTAGCAACCCAGCTTTATCCAACCCATGCGCCCATGGCTGTGGGATACGCACTATGGGCCCACCTGCGACTAAGGGAAAAGACTCATAAGGCTCATTCACCACATCTTGTAATGCCAACAAGTCACTGTTGTCATACTTCATCTTCACCAATGCTGGTACAATATCCATGTTGCACACCATCCCTTTTGGCAGCGGTGGCATATTTGGCTAATACTTCTGATTTTTTGTTAGCCCTCAAGGCTGCGCACCTGGTCTTGTGGGAGCAATGTAGCTCGGGATGTCCTTAATGGAGACCCCGGTTCAGACCGTTGAAACTATAGCACCAGAACTAGATGTCCCCATCTGGGTGGCTGCATCTTCTTGCACTCTTATAGATGTTCTTGTCTACCTCTTTGTCGGCGCCGGAGAGCTAGGATTTTTCCCTCGCCGCTTCTTTGTCGAGATGGATGACAATCCGATCTGCATACTGACAACTTCCTTGACAATGGTGACTGGTTTGATTGGCGAGTCTCACTCACTCAAAATATCTACTGTGTTTGGGGTACTCTGCATGCTGCAACAATTCCCCATAGTCGTGATGCACCCTCTTCTTCAATCTGCAACTATCACAATGCACTCAGGAGATCTGGAACTTAACTTCAATTCAACAATATTTGAAACTCAATATTAGCACAATGGTGCTTTCAACCCGCGCCGAGCACCTTCTTATAGCATCCAATCGATCCATTCTAATAATTACCAAATCAACCACGACCATCATGACCAAATTATGCATTAACCATCTGAATCTGTTGTTGATCCTGTCAACCCAATGGTTGGATCAGCCATCAATACGCATTGCTTCAACAAGCATCTCCGGTTAACTGCTTTAACTATTTTACATTTATTGTTGATTTGACTATGTCACAAACCTATAAATGTTGCGACAGATCTTTCAAACTGTGCTATTGACTCCCCTACTTGCGCATCGACTTCCTCTTGGTGCGCCCTTCCTCTGTCTATCTATTCCTCCTTTTTTTCTTCCATTGCACAGTGCCTTAAGCACTATGCGATTCTGGCCATGTTCTATAGGGCTTTAGGCGGCTACCATTCACCAGCTTTTGTAGCACCGCTACATCTAGTTACTGTAGTTGAATCGCCGCCCCCCCAAAAGTAATGGAATTAACAAGATATGGACCTAACCAATACATTTGTAACTTACTTGTATGCTTGAGGAACTTTTTGTCATATACCAGCACCAAATCTCCTTGCTGAAACTGTTTTTTCTTTACGTGGCGATCATGCCAAGGATTATGTCAATATTATTGATGCGCTGATGGAAACCTGTGATAAATCGGTCCTCTTCAAGATGCATCAACTGTGCCACATGATCCTCTAGCGGTGCTTCATCATCCATGCCCGTCGCGGATGCAATGCGCATACTGGGAACAATGTACTCCATAGGCATGATCGCCTCTTTCCCATATACCAATTTGAACGGTGTTTTCCCCGTCAATCTCTTACAAGTGGTGCGATATGCCCACAATACTACTGAGATCTTCAAATCCCAGTCATCTCAGTTAGTGTTACATACCTTTGTAAGGACATGCTCCAATATCTTGTTAAAATATTCTATTGTTCCATTTTCCTAGGGATGATATGGTGTACTTTTCTTGTGTTGTATTTGCAACTCCTCCATCAGTGTGCTTACTGTGCAGTTGATGAAGTGACTACCCTAGTCACTCATTAGTATCCTTAGACATTCGAACCATGTCATGATTGTTAACACCCTCTATGTTGAACAATTGACGAAGGATATGATCAAGAAATGATAAAGGCATATATTAAAAAGTTGGAAAAATGTTAGTATTCATGAGTCTTTGTCAAAATGCGCACTTTGATTAATCTACTGCACAATTGGAGAGTGTAGATTTGTGATTGTGCAGATCTACAGTTGAAAATTGATCTGATGGGAAAAGTTGCATGAGAAAGAAGTTTTGAGGGAGAGCGGAATGGGTTAACAAGATAACAAGATCGACGGCCAAGAGATAAAGAAAATTAAATCTATGGTCATAAGGTAATCCACGATGTGAAGATGCAAGGTTGAATGAGGAGATAGGCCGACGGATTGCGTAGAATGGATTTGATCCAACGGTTCAAATAAGAGATGTAATATTATCAACGGGTATAGTATAATCCGAAGCTCAAACTTGTGAGATAATTAAAATGGATGAGCAGTAGCAGAATTCAAACTGCTTTCCACGTGGCGTTTTTCAGTGAGTTCCGCTGAGGAAAGTGGTAAAGGTGAAACAACTTGTTGGGGGTCCCAAAATCATTATTCGTTGTATAAAAGGTGAGTTGACCAAGGTAAAGTTATTTTGTTTGCATGCTACCGGTGAAAAGAAGAAGGGACAATGCCCCATCTTTTTCTGAAAGTCAACTTTTACATATCTGACAGTTACCAAGTAAGCCTCAAAACCCCGAGACTCTTGTTGAAGACTAATTGCCGTTGTTTTATTATGGAGAAGGAGTAGAGTTCAGGGATATTGTGCAGGGTTCTGAATGAGAGAGAAGAAGTGGTTATTGATAGAGAAAGGAATGTGTTTGACCCTATTCTGTTAGTATGTAGTGTATCATTCTCAAAAGAACGTTTATGGCAGTATAAGTCACAGGGAAATGATATCCTAAATGTCTGCAATTCCTTTCTGTATTACTTTGATGTCGAACAAACCCTACATTTCCTTGAATTCGTCGAGTCGTGTGCAAATAGTTATTCATCTTCTAAAAGAGTTATTATGAGTCATACAACTTCAAAAGTCCTCTGTAGAATTGACGCAAAATCTGTTCGCGGGATGTTAAGTCTGCATGATAGTTTTCCTGTAAACCCTGAATCATTCAATGAGCAAGTCCTAATTGAATTGTATGAAAATTGCAAAATTGACGTCAGATGTCAGTTCTTATCCAGTATTTTAAAAGTTGGTCAGTCGTTAGAGGGTTTATTTTTGCCATACAATGTCAATATTTTCAAAGATGAAGTCCAATTCGTCATGTCAATTGTTAGTCAAGTTTTGGGTCTGGATGATGATAAGCATGTCAATGTCATTTTGGGTTTTTTACTAATTATAGGTTCGACTGACCATGAATCCAATTCAGTTCGTTGTTTTAATCTTGATGAGTATTTAGCCGAAGTAATCCATACCCAATTGGTTGAATTTCCTAAAGTTAGGTTCTTCAAGTACCAATCATATTTGTTGAACATGTTATTGTGTTCAAATGTGTCAGAGTTACAGTTCTTATCTACCATGTTCTCTCCAGACCCTCCAAAACAGATCAATATGTTCGAGTTCGTGAATACGATTATGGATGAAATATACAGAATGTTGTTCGATGATGTCTTACCGAGGGTATTGGAATACATGAGGATTATGTTGCAATCTTCATCAGAAGACAAAACAGGAGATTGGTTTTTGCACAAAGAATTTACTGTTCTAAGAGTGTATGGGTTCACGGGAGAACCATACAGGTTACTTGCTTTCTTGACGCCAAGAATATTTGCATTAGAGTTCATGAGAAAAAGGTTGTTTGCAGAAGAGAAACATTTTAGAGCGTTTAAAAAACCTTCTGATGTTAAATTCCCTCTCAAAGTCGGTCCTTTCATTTTTAAGAATAAAAGCACTTTGTTAGTGATTGAGAAATTATTAGAAGTTATGGATTTTCAAAAAGAGGAAAAAGTGAATTATGACCCACACCAGATTATTTCTCAGAGAAGGCAACTGAACAAAAACAAGCCATTTGATCATCAAATTCTTGAGGGATTAGACAAAATGGTAAATCTATCTAATTTTGAAGAAAATACAGAAGCTAATGAAGATAAGAGGGACAGATTGGCTGTAACAGTTCAAACATCTATTAATTCCAGTGTTATGAATAAAAGGACTCTTTCTGAACCAGATGGCATGGATGTAGATGAAGAGATTTATAATAAAAATATCAAAACACATCCTCAGGATGAGCTAACTATTTCAGAAGATTTAAAGAAAATGGTTATGTTTCAGAAAAATTATGTGCTAATGCATCAATATTCTTTTGGATATGAAAGTAAAACAAAGTCCAGTTCTTGTTACAAATCGAGGACAGAGTTGATGTCGAGTTATGCTGATAAAGAAATGTAGTCATTAGAGGAAACTAATAATTTTCTTCCCTGAGTTAGGAAATTAATCAATAAAAAAAATTGATTGATTTCTACTCGAGATGCAGAGAGGAATACCCTAAAATTTGTTGTGGTAAGTGATAAGAGAGATGTCAGACTATGACACTCCAAATATAGAACAGTGGAAAGTCGTGGAGAAATTTGGGAAAACCAAATACATATTACATTCATGAAGATAGGTGTTGCAGTTTTGGGAAGCTGTTTGTTCGTGATGCCTTGCAGTTATGGATTTTGCTATAATAAAGCAATCTGTTATTTCGATCAAACCATGTAATTATTATTCCTAGTTATTAGGGAAATGGTTACAAGAAATTATGATTAATATATTAGTTGGTTATTGATGTTCTTGGAAGAAACTATTTTGTATATATTTGAATTTTATTGATGTATCAAGGGTTGGAAGCCGTAAGGTTGGACTGATGTTTTGTGAGAACATTTTTTGAATAAAATTACAGAGCCGAATGCTAGTTGATATTCAAAGATTCATGTGTTGTTTATGTTACAGTCCGTGCTCTCTTTCCCTTGTGATTGTTTTCTAGGTGTTTACCTTCCATTATGTTTTCTTTCATGTCTGAACGTAGTGTTTACTAGTTTCAGAATTCATACATGTATGCTATGGCTATTGTTTCAAATATTCACAAACATTTCTTCTAAAGTTGATATGGAATTCACCTTGTGATGCTCTATATTGATGGACTGTTCATGTTTCTTTCTTATCTCCTAAAAATCAATGAATGATTGTAGTTGAATAATTATCTTGCCTTTGTTGAAATTCGGAGTAGGCAACTTTGTATTATCTTTATCTATTTTGACTCCATAGCCCAATGGTTATATGTTTTGTTTCAACCATCTGCTTAAGTTAAGATTGTTGACTCCAATATATGGCCTTGTTAAATTTGTATTTGAGAGATCCTTCTCTGGGAAGAAAATCCAGTTTCTTTCTAAAAGTGGTTTTTGTTGTTACCTTGAGATTACCTTTCACAACCTTAGGTATATTTTGAGTGATAACAAATTGGCGTTGTTGCCAGTGAGAAGGGTGCAAATCAACCCTAGGAGGAACGACAAAGTTTATAAAGGATCAACAAAAAGATTTATGCAGGAAAACATAAATTTTTGTGAGTGAGGAAGGTTGTACATTTCCCCTGGCGATTCCAATTTAAATTATATCAATATTTCAAAAGACATCCTGGCTTCGAAAAGACAGACACGAGGTAATTATGATACTGAATTTTTACGAAGTTTGGAAGATCCAGAAAAATTATTTAGAAAAAGAGACAAAGAAAAAATAGATATTTCTCTGTTTGGTGCATTGTCTTCTCAAGATTTTCATATCACCCTTAATCAAGAATGGGAAATTAATGTTGAAAAGGGTTTGTTGAAATCTAAATCTAAATCTGATCCTTAAAAATATTGAATTCAACCCTCATAGATTAGAATCCTATTTACTTGATTCTCTTTGGAGAGATCTTCAACAGTCTGCAAAGGTTGAAGAAAGACCCGTTGTTCAAACTACTCAAATTTCCTCAATTCATCCAAACCCACCTAGACCAATGGCAGCCATATTTGCTCCTTTACGTTTTCTTGCTGTATTGCAAGACCTTCCCCAAAATTATTCCCAGAGAATCTCTTTATTTGATGGAGAGGGAGGTATAAAAACAAAACAACATGTGGAAAAATTTAAATATTTTATTGACTTGGAGGAAGTTGATTATGTAGATGTTAAAATGAGGTTGTTTGCTCAAAGCCTATCAAAGGAAGCAAAGAAATGGTTTAAATATTTTCTAGCTCCATCCATTCTGACATTTCAAGCTTTTCAAAATGCATTTCTAGAAAGATGGGATGATAAACAAAGCCCTTTACAGCTTCTGTCCCAATACAATAATCTTAAGAAAGGAGGTTTTGAATCTGTTCATGAATTTTCAAGTAGGTTTATGAGAGTTTATAATTCCATTCCAAAAGATATAAAACCTTCTGTAGCTACTGCTAAACTTCATTATGCTGAGGCCTTTGACAATGACTTTGCATTTTCATTAAGGGAGAGAAAGTTAGCGAGTCTTGCTGCTATGTTCACAGATACTTTAGAAGTGGAAGCAAATATGATGGCAAGTGGAAAGATGAAACAAAGATATATTGATAGGAGGAAAATTAGAGAAGAAAATATGCCTTCTACTTCTTCTTCTACCAATGATATTAAATTTGAAATGATGTTAAAAACAATGGAGAAGTTAATGGATAGATTGACTATGGACAATAGATCATTTAATAGAGAATAGGCTGAGCCTCAAATCAGAAATCCAAATTTTAGAAGGCCAAATCCTCCTATACCTCCACAAAATAGGCAGAGAGATATGAGAAATCCAAGGAATCAAGAATAACAACAGATTCAACCACCTTTCCCTGAGAATTATGTTGTAGATGAAGAAGAACCCACTGAAAATGAAATTCATCTTTTTGGGGAATTAGATTCCGAGATATACCTCACTGAAGAAGAACATCATACGTTTGCATAAGAAGATGGTAATAATGATTTTGAGAAGGAATCAGAGCAGTATCAGAGGGGTTATTTGCATGCTATGGATGATGTACAAAGGATGATTAGGTTGAGAAACAGAGATGTTGTTGTAAATAAAGGGAAGCCAAATTCAAACCAGCTTTCCACTAGTTCATTAAATACAGAGAAAGGAAATGAAACACAAAAAGTTCCTATTGTGAATAAAGAAGTTGAGAATAAAACAGAAAAAAACAAAAGAAATGAAACAAATGGCACCAACGGATGTAGAGAAAGTTACTTCTATCTTCAATCTGCAGAATGAAATTTCAAAATTGAAGATTTTTGTTCCTTTTAATGAGTTGTTGAGGAATAATGAATACAGGGATACGATAACAAGAATGGTTAAAGGTCAAGGAGAGTTTCAATCAGACATTTTAGAATTGACAGATGATAATCCTACTATTTCATTTGGGCCAAAGGTTGAAAGTATAGATGATGAAGAGGTTCCTCCATTTTATTTGAGTTTGAATGTGCATGATATGGTTGTACATAATGCCATGTTAGACTCAGGTGCATCACATAATTTAATTCCTAAAGGAGTGGTGGAAAGTTTGGGGTTGGAAATTACAAGGCCATATAAAGATTTGTATTCCTTTGATTCTAAGAGGGTGAAGTGTCCTGGTTTGATTAAAGATATGGTGGTATCCTTAAATAAATTTCCAGACAAAATGGTAGTAATGGATGTTGTAGTAGCAGACATTCCACCAAAATTTTCCATATTGTTATCAAGATCATGGACTTCAAAGTTAAAGGGTAGTTAACAAATGGACATGTCATATGCCACTATTCCTGTCCAAAATGGGAGTAGGAGGTTATACAGTGAGAAGAGAACTCCTTATGTAGTAAGCAGCCAAGATAGACCCGATATTCATCATATATATGCTGTTGATATTGATTTGGGCTCTTCTATTTTCTTTAATGATATTGTCCCAAGTGATCTAGAATCTACATTGAAAACTAAATCTGAAGAGAATGAAGAAGGAGTAAAGGAGCAAGATGTTTTAGAAAAGAAACAGAAAAGAGAAGGGTTGTGGACTATGTATTTTGATGGGTCCGTGGCAAAGGTTGGTGTTGGTGCTGGAGTACACATAATTTCTCCTATTAGGGATTTTAAAACTTTATCATATAAACTAACATTTGAATGCACAAATAATGTAGCTGAGTATGAATATTTATTACTTGGGCTTCATGCATTAAAATATTTGGGAGCACAAAGGATATGAGTTCTGGGAGATTCGGAGCTTGTAATAAACCAAGTGAATGACAATTATCAAACCAGATATCCCCAGATGAGGGCTTATAGAAATGAAGTATGGGACATGTTTGGTAACCATTTTACAGAACATACAATTAAGGTGGTTCCTAGATATGAAAACACAGTAGCTAATTCTTTGGTAGTTGCTGTTGGTAAATTTAAAACTCCAAGTGCTGGTCAAAGAGAATACCAAGTGGATATTGTAAATAGATCGTCCAGACCTGATAATTCTAAATATTGGCAAGTATTTGAAGATGATATGCAAATAAACATATTTTTAGAATTATCTGGGGAATTTGTGAATACTCATATTGATGGTGAAAATGATAATTGTGAAAATTTCCAAGATGCTGAAGAAAGTGAAGAAGAAATGATTAATACTGAAAAATTAAAGGGAACTCTAGGAGGAAAGGATAACGTTCAATTAAAAAGTAATTTTATCCCAAAAGGTTTGATTCTCTTAGAGAATTTTTTTTATCAAAATGATGTTGCTAAAGATTCAAAAGTGAAACCTACTGATAATGCTATTGAGGATAGAAATATTGGTACTAAAGAAAATCCAATGATTGTGAAGCTGTCTAAAAATTTTCCTGCCAAAGAAAAGGAAGAGTACGTGAACTTGATGAAGAAATATATAGATGTATTCGCTTGGAGTTATGAGGATCTCAAGGAATATGATACTTCAATAATACAACATACTATTCCATTCAAACCTGGAGAAAAACCTTTCAAACAGAAACTCATAAGGATAAATCCAAAGTTGTTGCTAGTTATTGAGAAAGATATAAAAAGATTGATTGATGCCAAAATTATTGTGACTTTGAGATTCTCAAGGTGGGTTGCTAATTTGGTTCCTATCAGAAAGAAAAACTGAGAAATAAGGCTTTGTATAGATTTCAGAAATTTGAATAAAGTCTCAATGAAAGATAATTATCCCTTGCCAAAGATGGATTATATTTTGTAGAAGGTGGTTGGAGCAGAAAGAATTTCAACTATGGATGGTTTTTCAGGATACAATCAGATCAAAGTGTTAACTGAAGATCAAGAGAAGTCTGCTTTTAGCACACCATGGGGCACTTTTATGTATGCGAAGATGCCTTTTGGTTTGATGAATGCAGGGCTACCTTCTAGCGTACCATGGATATTGCTTTTGCAGGAGAAATAGGTAAATATGTGGTAATTTATATGGATGATATCATGGTATATTCAAGATCTGACAGGGAGCATATTCACCATTTGGAATTTTTTTATATAAAATGTAGAAAATTTGGTATATCATTGAATCCAAAAAAATCCAATTTCGCATTAGAGGAAGGGAAGTTATTGGGTCACATCATTTCAAAGGATGGAATACAGATTTATCCTGATAGATTCAGTGCAATTTTGAAGGTAGGAGAACCAAGAAGCAAAAAAGAAATACAATCGTTCTCGGGGCAGGTAAAATTTCTTGAGAAGGTTTATTCCTAGTTTTGCTGAGATATTAATGAATATCACAAATATGCTAAGAAAGGGTCATGAAATAAAGTGGACAATAGAGGCTAAGAAATCTTTTAAAGAAATAAAACAATCCATTTTAGAAGCTCCTATGTCGGTGAGTCCAAACTTCAATAAAGATTTCTTAATATTTTCATATGCTTTAGAACATACTATTGCTATGGTCTTGTTATAGAAGAATGATGAAAATATGGAGCAACCTATAGCCTTTTTCAGTAAGATGTTGAGAGATGGGGAATTAAAATACGATATTATAGAGAAACAGGTGTATGCTTTGGTTAAGGCCTTAAAATATTTCAGGGTGTATATTCTTCATTCACATATAATTGCTCATGTTCCAATTAGTGCAGTAAAATGAATTCTTACACAGCCTGATCCAGAAGGAAGAAGAGCGAAATGGATAGCAACATTATTGTTGTATGATATAGAAATTAGGCCTACCAAGTTGATTAAAGGGCAAGGGCTCGCAAATATGTTGATGGATTCAAATTGTGAATCTTTACAGCTTAATTTCTTATCCAGTCAATTTTATCAGTTGGACACAGGGTGGAGTTGATGATTGATTTCACTACATCTTCGTGGTATTCTGATATAGTTCATGTTCTTCAAAAATTACAAGCTCCTACAGGATTAAGTAAAACTAGAGCAAGATCTGTGAAATTGAAAGCTGCTAAATTATGTATTTTAAATCGATATCTTTATTGGAAGGATCCTGGGGGTTTGTTACTTAATTTCCTTTTGGAAACTGAATCCCAGCAAACGGTGAAGGAATTTCATAAAGGAGACTGTGGGGGACATCACTCTTGGAAAGTGACAGTAAACAAAATTTTGAGAGCTGGTTTTTATTGGCCATCATTGTTTTCGAATGCATACAAAGAAACTAGTACATGTCACCAATGCTAGATTTTTTATGGTAAGAGAAAGGTGATTCCACTTCCTCTTAATCCAATAACAGTAGAAGCTCCTTTTCAGCAGTGGGGTTTGGATTTTATTGGAGAAATAAACCCAAATTCTTCAGGACAACATAAATGGATTTTAACAGCTACATTTTATTTCACGAAGTGGATTGAAGCAATACCTACCAGGAGAGCTACTGAGACAATGATTATGGATTTTATTGAAGAAAATATATTGGCTAGGTTTGGTTGTCCCAGAAGAATTGTGACTGGCAATGGAGTAGCTTTGAAGTCCAAAAAGATGATTAATTTTTGTCATAAATATCATATCAGTCTAAATCATTCAACTTCTTACTATCCACAGGGAAACAGACTGGCATAGTCTTCTAATAAGAGTTTGGTAAGAATTATTAAGAAGTTGTTAGAAGATAATAAAATATCTTGGCACACCAAGCTTAAGTATTCTTTATGGGATGATAGAATTAGCACAAAAAGGGCAATAGGAATGTCTCATTTTCAATTGGTGTATGGAACTGAAGTCATTTTTCCAGTGTCGTTGGGTGTACTAGTTATGAAATATTTCTAGGAACAACAGGACGAGCCGAACCATATGCAGAGAAGAATAAACCAAATTATTGAATTGGAGGAGCAAATAAATAAAGCTTATGATAAAGTGCAGATACATCAAGAAAAAATGAAAAATACCTTTTATAGAAGGGTAAAAGAAGAGCAGTTCCAAATTGATGACATGGTATTAAAATGGGATGCTCCTAGGGAAGATAAGCATGGAAAATTTGACAACATGTGGGTAGGTCCTTATGTTATTATAGGTCACAGAGGGGAAAATGCATTCATTCTAGAATATCCAAATGGGGTTTTGCTGGATAGTGGCCCTGTTAATGGAAGATTTTTAAAACATTACCTGTCGTAAGGTGGAAAGTAAAATTTGTACCATAGTTTGTAAATATTTATTTTCTTAAAAGCAGTACAGATGGAGAACTGAATATATTTGAAGCCCAGAGTGAAGGCCCTAAGATTTTGGAGGGTAGCCATTTTCTTTATTTAGAAAAAATATATATTTGAATTTTTTTTTTGGAGGTTTGGATACAAAAGTTAGAAGTAGGCACCTGGTCTACGAGTTCTTTGATACCTCACAGGCAGGATATCATCCCCAGTTGGAGCCAGTTGTTAAAACCCTCTATGTTGAAGAATTGAAGAAGGATATGATCAAGAAATGATAAAGGAATATATTAAAAAGTTGGCAAAAGGTTAGTACTCATGAGTCTTTATCAAATTGCGCACTTTGATTAATCTATTGCACAATTGGAGAGTGTATATTTGTGATCGTGCAGATCTACAGTTGAAAATTGATCCGCTGGGAAAAGTTGCATGAGAAAGAAGTTTTGACGGAGAGCAGGATGGGTTAACAAGATAACAAGATTGATGACCAAGAGATAAAGAAAATTAAATCTATGGTCATAAGGTAATCCGCGATGTGAAGATGCAAGGTTGAACGAGGAGATAGGCCGACATATTGTGTAGAATGGATTTGATCCAACGGTTCAAATAAGAGATGTAATATTATCAACGGGTATAGTATAATACGAAGCTAAAACTTGTGAGATAATTAAAATGGATGAGTGATAGCGGAATTCAAACTGATTTCCACGTGGTGTTTTTCAGTAAGTTCCGCCAAGGAAAGTGGTAAAGGTGAAACAACTTGTTGGGGGTCTCAAAATCATTATTCGTTGTATAAAATGTGAGTTGACCAAGGTAAAGTTATTTTGTTTGCACGCTGTCTGTGAAAAGAAGAAGGGAAAGTGCCCCATCTTTTTTCGAAAGTCAACTTTTACATATCTGACAGTTACTAGGTAAGCCTCAAAACCCCGAGACTCTTGTTGAATACTTATTGTCATTGTTTCATTATGGATAAGGAGGAGAGTTTAGGGATATTGTACAGGGTTCTGGATGAGAGAGAAGAAGTGGTTATTGATAGAGAAAGGAATGTGTTTGACCCTATTCTGTCAGTATGTAGTGTATTAGTCTCAAAAGAATGTTTAGGGCAGTATAAGTCATAGGGAAATGATATCCTAAATGTATGCAATTCATTTATGTTTTACTTTGTTGTTGAACAAGCCCTACCTTTCCCTGAATTCGTCGAGTGGTATGCAAATAGTTATGAGTCATACAACTTCAAAAATCCTCTGTAGAATTGATGCGAAATCTGTTCGCGGGATGTTAAGTCTACCTGATAGTTTTCCTGTAAACCCTGAATCCTTCAATGAGCAAGTCCTGATTGAATTGTATAAAAATTGAAAAAATGAAGTAAGATGTCAGTTCTTATCCAGTATTTTAAAAGTTGGTCAGTCGTTAGAGGCTTTATTTCTGCCATACAATGTCAATATTTTCAAAGATGAGTTCCAATTGGTCATGTCAATTGTTATTCACATTTTGGATTTGGATGATGATAAGCATGTCAACGAAGTCATTTTGGGGTTTTTGCTAAGTATGGGTTCAACTGACCATGAAACCAATTCAGTCTGTTGTTTCAATCTTTATGAGTATTTAGCTGAAGTAATCTATACCCAATTGGTTGAATTTCCTAAAGTTAGGTTCTTCAAGTACCAATCATTTTTGTTGAACATGTTATTGTGTTCAAATGTGTCAGAGTTGCAGTTCTTATCTACCATGTTATCTCCAAACCTTCCAAAATAGATCAATATGTTTGAGTTCGTGAATACGATTATGGATGAAATATACAAAATTTTGTTTGATGATGTCTTACCTAGGGTATTGGAAGACATGAGAATTATGTTGCAATCTTCCTCAGAAGACAAAATAGGAGATTGGTTTTTGCACAAAGAATTTATTGTTCTAAGAGTGTATGGGTTCACGGGAGAACCATACAGGTTACCTGCTTTCTTGATGCCAAGAATATTTGCTTTAGAGTTCATGAGACAAAGGTTGTTTTCAGAAGAGGAAAATTTCAGAGAGTTTAAATTATATTCTGATGTTAAATTCCCTCTCAAAGTCGGTCCTTTCATTTTTAAGAATAAAAGTGCTCTATTAGTGATTGAGAGATTATTAAAAATTATGGATTTTCAAAAGAGGAAAAAGTGAATTATGACCCACACTAGATATTTCTCAAAGAAGGAAACTGAACAAAAACAAGCCATTTGATCATCAAGTTTTTGAGGGATTAGACAAAATAGAAAATCTGTCTAATTTTGAAGAAAATATAGAAGCTAATAAAGATAAGAGGTACAGATTGGTTGTAGAAGTTCAAACGTCTGTTAATTCCAGTGTTACGAATAAAAGGAATCTTTCTGAAGTAGATGGCATGGACGTAGATGAAGAGATTTCTAATAAAAATATCAAAACGCATCCTCAAGATGAGCTAACTATTTCAGAAGAAATATTTTTAGAAGATTTAAAGAAAATGGTTCTGTTTCAGAAAAAGTCTGTGCAAATGCATCAATATTCTTTTGGAGATGAAAGTAAAACAGAGTCGAGTTCTCATTACAAATCCAGAATAGAGTTGATGTCAAGTTATGCTGATAAAGAAATGTAGTCATTGGAGGAAACTAAGAATCTGCTTCCCCAAGTTAGGAAATTAATCAATAAAAAAACTTCATTGATTTCTACTCGAGATGTAGAGAGGAATACCCTAAAATTTGACGTGGTAAGTGATAAAGGAGATGAGATAGTACGACACTCCAAATATAGAACAGTGGAAAGTCGTGGAGAAATTTGGGAAAACCAAATACATATTACATTCATGAAGACAAGTGTTGCAGTTTCGGGAAGCTTTTTGTTTGTGATGCCTTGCAGTTATGGATTTTTCTATAATCAAGCAATCTGTTATTTCAATCAAAGCATGTAATTATTATTCCTAGTTATTAGGGAAATGTTTACAATAACTTATGATTAACAGATTAGTTGGTTATTGATGTTCTTGGAAGAAACTTTTTTATATATATTTAAATTTTATTGATGTATCAAGGGTTGGGACCCGTAAGGTTGGACTGATGTTTTGTGAGAACCTTTTTTTAATAAAATTACAGAGCCAAATGCTAGTTGATATTCAAAGATTCATGTGTTGGTTATGTTACAGTCTGTGCTCTCTTTCCCTTGTGAATGTTTTCTAAGTGTTTACCTTCCATTCTGTTTTCTTTCATGTATGAATGCGGTGTTTAATAGTTTCAGGATTCATACATGTATGCTCCGGCTATTGTTTCAGATATTCACAAACATTTCTTCTAAAGTTGATATGGAATTCATCTTGTGATGCTCTATATTGATGGACTGTTCATGTTTCTTTCTTATCGCCTGAAAATAAATGAATGACTGTAGCTGAATAATTATCTTTCCTTTGTTGAAATTATGAGTAGGAAACTTTGTATTATCTTTATCTGTTTTGACTCCATAGCCCAATGGTTATATGTTTTGTTTCAACCATCTGCTTAACTTAAAATTGTTGACTCCAATATCTGGCCTTGTTAAATTTGTATTTGAGAGATCCCTCTCTAGAAAGAAAAGCCAGTTTCTTTCTAAAAGTGGTTTTTACTGTTACCTTGAGATTACCTTTCACAACCTTAGGTATATTTTCAGTGATAACAATAATGTTGTCAAACAAAAATATGGTTGTTGTTGCAGCGGTGCAATCCATGACTAGTGTAGCCTCCGCCCATCACATCAAGTAGTTTGTTGCTGTGATTATGTACCATGCACTAGTTCTCTTCCTAGGTGGATTGATTGGACCTACAAATCCACTGGCCATTTATCAAAAGGTTGCAGGGTTACTTGCGGTACTGCGGCATCTCATCTTTCCACGATGGTTTTCCAGTGCATTGACATACATTGCAGATTTATGCATAATCTGTCGCATCATTATGTAAGGTGGGCCACTAGAGCCCTACGCGAAGCACCTTTCTCGCAATAGCTCATCCTCCATAGTTTCCACCAGCAACTCCTACATGGGCTTCCTCTAAAATCTCTCCTTGTTCATGGGGTAGGACACAATGCTGCAAAATTTCATCTGGTCCAAGATTATATAAGTGTCCAATAATCAACTAGAAATCAGAAGCTTTAACCACTAATTTATTCTTTTGACTTGTTGAAAATTCCTCTGGTGCAGTTCTCACCGCTAAGAATTGGATTATTTGAGCATAGTAGTCATCTGCCATGTCAGCTCTGAATAACTGTGCATCGAGAAATCCTTCTTCAATATTGGTGGGCTCCTCGCCTGTCTTAATTTAGGATAAATGATTAGGGCCAGCATTCAAGCGACCTGACTTCACAGTTATTTCAAAATCAAACTCCTAAAAGAGAAGTAGCCAGCGACATATATTCCCCCCCAAATAAAGGCTTATTGACTAGGTATTTCAAAGTAGAAAGGTCAGTAAACATGTTAAAATTACCACCTAAGAGGTAATTCCTGAATTTTTGCAACGCATATACCATCACCAAAACTTCTCCCTCTATGGTCATATAGTTTTTCTCAGCAAATGACAACTTCCATCTAGAGAAAGCGATTAGGTGATCGAGATATCCTTCTCCTGGCTACGTGAGCACCACACCTAGTGCAATAGACTATGCATCCACATGGATGTGGAACTCCTTGTTCTAATTTGGAAATACGAGTATTGGTGCTGAAGCCATCTTGGCCTTCAGTGTGTCGAAGCTTCCTTGACATTCTGGACTCCATACAAATGCAACATATTTCTTCAATAGTTTCTCCATAGGGGCAGTAATCGCAACATATCCTCTTATGAATTTGTGATAATACTCGGTGTGCCCCAGTGTCGCCCTAAGAATATTCACATTTGTCGGTGGTGGAAAGCTCAAAATGAGCGCTATCTTTGCAGGGTAAACCAACAATCCTTACTTGCACACAATGTGACCCAACAACATCCTAAATGGTGTGCAGAAAATACACTTCTTGGAGTTCAATGTGATCTGATGCTGTCGACATATTTCTAGCATTAGTCACAGGTTTTCTAGATGATCCTTAATTAGAACATACATTGTCCAATATTCTATATAAACTTGCAAGAAATTCTGAATGAAATATTTGAATGCGACGACTACAACCTGAGAAAATATTGCAGGCGCATTCTTCAACCCAAAGGGAATCACTTTGTATTAGAAGCATCCCCATTCAGTGAAAAATTTCATTTTATGCCGATCTTCCTTTGTGATTCTTATCTGGTGATAACCAAAAAATACATCTGTAAAAGAGTACATCTCTTGACCGCATACTCTTTCGAGTACTTCATCTATGAATGGTGTTGGAAATAGATCACACATACACGCACCATTCAATTTTTTGAGGTGGAAACACATTTGAACTTCACCGGTTTTCTTGTCTTGAACCACCATAGGACTTATCCATTCTAATTCTTCCATTGGATCAATGATTCCAACATCCAACATCCTATCTAACTTAGATTTAACCCTCTCCTTATATCGTGGATTCAAGCGATATAGTCTCTATCGTACTAGTTTTGCATCGGGCTTTAATGGAGTATTTATCTCTCCTAGATCACCTAGTATTCCCTTCATTTCAGAGAATTTGGTTGGAAACAGATCTTGGAATTCATGCAGTAGATTCATGATTGTTGCCATAGTCTCTTCTTCCTAGTAGTCCCCAACATTTGCAAACTTTGGGTTCTGCTCTGTCCCAACGTTAACTTTTATAATCTTCAATGGCTAATTCATGGGATTAGTTGGTATATCTGGTGCTACGACATCCCTACTCCCTTCTGTCTCTGGAATATTGATATTCTAGATCTCATCATCATCCTTAGGTCTGCCCGACACATTGTAGAATTCCATCATTGATTGCATGTGGCAGTGTGCATGTGGATCCCCTGGATATGCAACTGGTACTACCTTTAATACCACATCCCAGAGGATCTAAAGTGCATTGTGGAAATCAGGATTGACATCCGAGAAACTAGAAGTATGAGTAAAGAAACCCGTTTGTGCAGTCCCTTCACTTTGCACTCTAGTCGAAGTGTGGGTATTCCTTTTCTATGGCGGTGTGGAACTAGGATTCTGAGCCTGCCGCTTTCTCTTGGGGATGGACGATGAGCCAACCGACATGCTCATGACTTCTTCTTTGATGGCCGTGGGCTGAATAGGGGACTCTTGTTCACTAGAAATCTCGATTGTGTCAAGGTTGCTCAGCATGCCTCACACCCCAAACCTTACACTGCACTTGATGAATCTACCCTTCTACTCTGTGACTCACCAAAGACTCACAACATAACTGCACAATTCACACTCTACTCAACACTCTGCTCACTCAACCGAACAATGCCTTCCTCCCGTATCCCGCATGCTTTTTATATGAACCTCCGATCTCCATCATGACTAAATCCAGCAGTAATGATGCCAAATTCGTCAGCAATCCTACTCGTCTAACGGTCATGTCAGCCATTAATGCACGTCGCTTCAACATGTGCTGCCAGCTAACTGTTTTAACTACCTACATTTATTATTGATTTGATCAACCCACAGCTATGCAGCTGTCGCAAGTGATATCCTGACCGTCGCTACTAACTCCTATCCTTGCGTAGCCTCGTCCCCTAGGATTGCCTGGCTGTTAGCTAACAATTTTTTTTTTTACACGGTGCCTCAAGTAGTGCGCATCTATGGCCCCATCCTATAGGTCTTTAAGTGACTCCCATTGACGAGCGTTAGCAATACCACACCATATAATTGTTGTAACTAAACTGCACCTCCAAAAGTAATGGAATGAACAAGATATGGTCCTAACCAGTGCATCTGTAACTTACCTGGATGCTTTATGAACTTGCTATCATATAACAACACCAAATATCCTTCTGTAAATTGTTTTTTCTTAATGTGGTGATCATGCCATGCCTTCTGTCAATCCTTCGCAACCCGTTGGTTAAATCCTACAGCAAAGTTGTCTTCTTCAAGTTGTACCAACTGTGATATGTGCTCTTCTAATGCTTCTGCATCATCCATGCCCGTCGATGTAGTGATATGCAAAATAGGAACAATGTATTCCAGGGGTATGACCACCTCTTTCCCATATACCTGCTTGAATGGTGTTTGTCCTGTCATCTATTTGCAAGTAGTGCAATAGGCCCATAGCATTGCTGGATTTTTCAAGTCCCGGTCATCGCAATTAGTGTTACATACCTTTGTCAGCACTGTTTCCAAAATTTTGTTGAACGCTTCGACAGTCCCATTCGCTTGCAGATGGTATGGTTTACTCCTCTTATGTTGCACATGCAAATCCTCAGTTAGTGCTCTCACAGTAAGGTTAATAAAGTGACTACCATAGTCACTCATGAAGATTCGGGGACACCCAAACCATGTCACAATGTTTTCAAAGATGAACCTCGTTGCTATCACAGTAGTACAATCCATAACTAGTGCAGCCTCTACCCACCTGGTCAGATAGTCAGTTGCAGTAATGATGTATTGCTCCCCAGTCCTCTTTCCCAGTGGATTAATAGGACCCTCAAAATCCATAACCAATTTATCAAAAGGTTGCAGAGTCACCTGCAGCACCGGCGACGTCTCATCCCACCGTGATGGTTTACCGACACGTTGGTAGACGCCATAACTCCTCGCATATTCTATGGCATCATTATGCAATGTAGGCCACCATATCCCAGCACACAATACCTTTCGCGCAGTAGCCCTTTCTCCATAGTGAACTCCCATGATTCCTACATGTGCCTCTTCTAGAATAGGTCCCTGCTCATGCGGTAGGATACATCGTTGCAAGATTTCATCTGGTCCAAGATTATATAACTGCCCAGGAATCAGCTGGAAATTGGAAGCCTTTAATACCAACTGCTTCTTTTGGCTAGTCGACATGTCCTCTAGGGTGACACCAGTAGCCAAGAACTGAATGACCGGGGCATAGTGATCATTTGCGATGTCGAGATGGAACAATTTTGCCTTTGGCAATTCGTCATCAATATTGGTTGGTTCTTCACCGATCTCAATGCGAGATAGATGATCAGGACTAGCGTTCAGTTGTCCTGGTTTCACAACTATTTCAAAGTCAAATTCTTGGAATAGAAGTAGCCACCGATAGATTCCCCCCCGACATAGGCTTATAGACCAAGTATTGCAAAGCAGAATGATCGATGAACATCTTGAAATGACCACCCAACAAATAGTGCCTGAACGTTTGCAAGGCATAAACCATCGCCAAGCCTTCTCTTTCAGTCGTTGTGTAATTTTTTTCAGCAAATAATACCTTTTTGCTGGCATATGCGATTGGGTGATCCAGATTGCCCTCCCTTGGTTGTGCAAGCACAACCCCTAGTGCAATAGATGAGGCGTCAACATGCACATGGAACTCCTTATTCCAATCAGGAAAAACCAGTATGGGAACGAAGGCCATCTTTGCCTTCAATGTGTTGAAACTGCATTGACATTCTTGAGTCCACTCATATGCAACGTCATTTTTTAGCAGCTTCTCCATAGGGGCAGTAATCGTAGTGTATCCTTTGATAAAATTGCAATAGTATCCCTTACGCCTCAACATTGCCCGAAGCATCTTCACATTCGTCAACGGCGGCAAACTAAGAATAAGTGCAATCTTCGCTGGATCAACCAACAAACCTTCCTTACATACTATGTGTTCGAGTAGCATTCCAAATGGTGCACAGAAAATGCACTTCTTAGAATTTAATGCAATTTGATGCTGTCGACACCATTCCAACATCAATTGCAAGTTGTCAAGATGGTCCCTAATTAGCCCATAGACAGTCCAATCATCCATATATACTTGCAAGAACTTTTGAATAAATTGTTTAAACATAGTGACGGCTACCCGAGAAAATACCATGGGTGCATTCTTCAGCCCAAAAGGCATGACTGTATATTGAAAATAACCCCATTCAGTGACAAACACGAGCTTATGGTGATCCTCTTTTTCAATTGGGATCTGGTGGTACCCCGAAAAACCATCTGTGAAGGAATACATCTCATGGCCGCCTACTCCTTCAAGAACCTCATCTGTAAAAGGAGTCAGTAACAGATCATGCATGCATGCATCATTCAACTTTCTTAGGTCGACACAAATGCGGATTTCACTGGTCTTTTTATCCTAGACCACCAGAGGGATTATCCACTCTGATTCTTCTACATGCTCGATGATCCCAACATCTAGCATCCGGTCTATATCAGCCTTCACATGGTCCTTGTATTGTGGGTTCAGTAGATACGACCTTTGTTGCATTGGTTTTGCATCTGGTTTCAACAAGATTTTCATCTCCCCCAAGTCCCCTAAAACCCCCTTCATTTCTGAAAACCACATCGAAAAAAGGTCCTAGAATTCATGTAGCAGGTCTGTGATTTTGGCTATTGTCTCCTTGTCCCAGTAGTCCCTGACATTGGAAAATTTGGGGTTCTCTTCCAACCCAATATTGACTTTCCTGATCCTCAACGACTGACTCATTGAATCCGTTGGCATGTTGGGTGCTGCAAGATCGTGACTTCCTTCAGAATCCGCAATATTAACATTCTACAACTCATCGTCATCTTCAGGTTCCCCAAATAGGTTGTAGCATGTCATCATGGATTGTATTGACTAGTGTGCATGTGGATCAACTGGGTATGCGACAGGGACAACTTTCAACACTACATCGCAGATGATTTGCAATGCATTATGAACTTTTGGGTTGGCATCCCGGAAACTAAACATTTGCATAAAGAAAATGGACAGCTCCTCCCAAGTGGTGATAGTTTTGCGCAATTCTGTGGCTACATACCAGGATCTTGGCATCTCATCCAGAGTGTGAACAAAAGCATGGACCCACTCATCTTTGGGTCACGATGCCCATAAGGCCTGACATTCTATCAAATTATTGGTGGGGTCATTTCACCCATCGTATCTCCCAGCATGATAGACCTCTGAATCGCTGAAGCACACCATCATCAATCTTCGACACTGTCCCCTGTCATGGATCATCTGCTTGTGTGTCGCCCACCATCGAGCTAGAGTAGCCTTCAACATGACATTTAGGGCCAATATCCTTTGGGGCTCAACCACTTCCACTTCAAATTCCTGAAGGAATTATGATAATGCTGGCATCCCTTCGTAAATTGGAAACTCAACCACCTCAGTTGCTACACGATGGAGAGACTGTGTAATCAACCCGCATTTCCTGAATGACACTTCATGCAACCTATTCTGCCAATTTTCTAGAGCATCATCGGAATCAGAGGATGCAGAACTAGCAATGTGCCATCCAAGTTCACCATCGATAGTAGGATGGATATATTCTTCAGATATATTATAAGCATGATGCCAAATTCTACTAAATTCATCCTTCAGTAGCTCAATATACCGGCGGCCTTCCTGAGGGTCCATGGGAGCGATGACCTTGACATCCTGGTTCTCAAACGTCATGACCCGTTTCTTGAAATTGATGACCACCATGATATCATTATCCCATCCAATCCCGAGTAGTATGGGATAAGAACCTCCATCTTCAAATACTTCTTTCACATCAAAATCAACATGCGTTTTCATACCTTCAGTATCGACGACTAGGTTTGAGATGCAACCAATGGGCTAAAATTTTTCCTGATTTGTGAGTCACAACTGCATCAGCGACCATCCCAAGGTCGGCTTCCCCATCAACTTCTAGGTTTGCTTGGTCAGAATGTTGACATCTAATCCAAGGTCCAGAATAACCGAGTCAACCTCAAAATCTCTGATATGGATATTCATCCTCATCTCCTTGCTTGTCTTCCTCTTTTGCAAAGAGTTCACTGCAGAATCCTTCAATGCCTTAGCTGGTGGTACAATAACGTCTCAATCTCGGTAAGGGCTTTGGGGTCCCTTGCCAACGATAGACAACTCTCAAAGAACTGCTGCAAGGTACCATTCTGTCGCGATGGTCCTGCCTCTACAGATGGATCAAAAGCAAATGGCATGTCAATAATTGGTAACTTACCTAGATTTCTCCCGATTGCATGCTTCACCCCAAAGAAGGTGTCTTTCTCCATCGCAATGTCGAATGCTACTTTTTTATTTTCAGCAATATGAACTTGCTGTCACGGTCCATCTTCTCCAGTCGTCGTACCGGCGAGAGTGAAAACCCCAACATTGACATCCTTCATTCGTGGTTCGGCTTGAATTCTTGCAATTGTTGATCCTTGGTTCAGGTTTTGAGCTTGATTCAATGGTGGGTTCTGATTCAATGGCTGATTCATTGGCTGATTTTGAGTTTGGGGCAGGTTCTGGGTTTGCACTAGGATCTGATTCTGCATCGTTGGCTGGTTTTGTACTTGGAACATTGGCCGGTTCTGAGTCTGCACATTTTGCAACCGAGGAATGGTTCTAGCCTGCCATTTTGTAATCAGCTGAGAGAAATTTTCAACATTATGTTCATTGCTTGCACAGTATGTACACTACGCATGGGGGAACACCCTTTGATAGTGCCTGAATACTCCACAGGTATAACACTGGATTGATTCGCAACCTTGTCCTCCTCCTCCTTGACCGAAGCCTCCTCCTTGTCATCTGAATCCTCCACGAAATCCTCCTCAGACTCCTCCTTGCTAAAACTTAGGCTGGGCCATCTGTTGTTGTGGTGGGTTTGGTTACTGCTGGACATAGTGTGAAACTTGAACATATTGTGGCTAAGACTGAATGAGCGGTGTCTGATTATACTGTGGTCATGGTGCATACTGCAGTTGTGCTACAAGCTGCGGCTAAGGTGCAAACTGTGGCTGCACTATAAACTGCTGTTGCGGTTGCACTGGGATAAACTACATCTGTGGCGATGGTGTATACTGCACCTACGCTGTTGGTTGTACCATTTGTGGTTGTGCTTGCATTTCCTGGGGGTCCTCACCTTTCACAAAGTATGAATCATATGTCCTTTCCTAGAGCAAATCATAAGCTCGACAGTTTTTTTCATCATGTCCTACTGACCGACAAAAGGTATAGTACATATTTTCTGCCTTGGTAACCATATTTTGCATGTATTCGTAGTTCTTGTGTCTATGCCCATAAACCTGACATATGCAGCACCATGGTATACCAGCGCATCTCAAAGGGTTCGGGGCTCCTGAAAGCAAATAATTCTGGAACGTCAGACATGTATCCTTGGTATGTTCGTCTGCATGACACTGGGTGCACCAAAGGCTGTCACGATCTTCCTTATCCTTCTTAATATCTTGTGGTTGGAGCGTCAAATTGGCCAAGTGTTCTTGAATCTGGTTCATTCCAACCGCAGTTTCTCCTACCGGCGATGCCTCCAATTTCATCGTGGTTTCCAGAGCCTCGCTCTATGTTGCAATCTTTTGCTACATTAGTGGTTGTTTGATATGTGGGATGAGAACAACGATGAACCACTCCTTATGCTGAACATCACTCATCTAGAAGCCGACTCGAGCCATCAACTCCTTAAATCACTGGTTGAAGTCCTAAATTGTTTCATTAGGAAACTGCTTGATTTATTTTAACTCGATAATGTACTGAGCCTCAAACTTCGGCTTCTTGAATTCTTCAAGCAATCCCTCACAGATCTCGTCTAATGTTTTCATTGTGCCTCCCTGAGGAACCAGCATGAATCTCATATACCACTCCAATGCACGACCCATGAGGGTGGTTGCCAGCTGGCTTTTCTTGACATCATCATCTACAGTCTGTCGGGTGGTCCAGATTGCCTCACACAAGAACCAGTATTGCTCTGGGTCATCAGTGTCATTTCCATGAAATAGCAGTAGCTTCATTTCATCACCCGCCATTCTGGGCCTTCTTCCTCCTGCTGGTACTCTATTGCTAGACTGCTGTTAACACGTCGAAAAAGTTGATGTAGAATTCACATTTCTTCTTAGTGGTGGAGTAGTGTGCGGAGGTGTGGGCACGTTACTATTGGGGTTCGATCCTGTTGTCATCCTTGTTGTCACTAAAAGTTCACTTTGTCCCATGTGGTTGTTCCTCGTGGCATCGTACTTCGATCGCAGCAGGACCTTCTCATGTCCTTTGCCTCTTCTCTTCAAACCTTGCTCCTCCTCTTGTACAACCACTTGTTTCCTCGATAACCTTCACACTTTCACCAGAACTCATGCCCATCTATGCTTTACCTTTCCATGCATCCCCCCCCTTTCGTCATGGTGCCTACATCCTCCGCACACCAGAGTTCTACTACTCTTGGTCCATCTTTAGAATACCTTTTTCGCAGATGAGCTATTTAATTGACAACTGCAGAGACAACAAGAATCTACCTCATGGTCTGCTGAAGAACTCCCTTTCTACTTCACTAAATGACTTATTGGTATCAACTACAAAATCGGTAATGTAGCCCTCCAGGATACTGTCCAACCACACCTCAACAGCCCATGATGCCTTATTGTCTATTTCATGTAATTCCTGGATCAGTTCCAGAGTCTAGGAAGTCAGCTCTCCTCCTTGAAAGTTGGTTTTCCTAGAAGTAAACTTCGCAAGCCACTCATACAAGAGAATAGGAAACTCACAGAAGAACCATTCGTGAGGACTATCATGAATATATCTGTCCAACCAATTGCTCGTCGACAACTTTAGATTCTGATTTTTGGCTTCAACAAACTCTCGCAATTTTAGACCAAACCACCCCTCAATCTCCGGACGAGTCGGATGCCAAAACATATCCTCCTTTCAATAGCAACTTGGTCCCAGCAATAGAACCATTTTTTGGCGAAAACCCACCAACAAAGCCTCATCGACAGGGGTTCTCACTCTATCGATGCCCAACCAGCGCAATCTCCCCGAGCACCGGCCTAGACAGGTTTTATCCTGCCTAGCAACATCCGTAGAGCGGACGAAGTCTCACTCGAGATGTTTAAGGGAGAGCTTTCAGAACCAAGTTTCCGGAAGTGAGAAGGGAATATATGGAATCCGACGGGTAAAGCAACATAAATCTCAGATTACAGAACTAAGACAGTGATCATAATCTATGTTCATCGCTACAGATCTAACAAATTGCATCATTTATTTTTCGTAGCAATATCAACACAGCAGTATAAAACAACTTTAACCATCATTTATCAGAAATATGACGGAATTGGAAGAGATCGCAGCAACATCATAACAGAAATGGAATAGATAGCAGCATCATCATAAATGATTTTACACACTACATTGATGTCACAGCAGAGAAAACATTAAGACAAAGACAAGATTTATGCAACAACCGTCATGTCATATTCATTTGCGCAATAGATCCAAAACATATAATTCTTCTCCATAGCAGGAGACCAATTACATCCCAAAACTCAGACATATCGCAGATAAAACAGATGACTCTCTATTGTCTATCACTATCTCCATACTCTGATCTCTTCCCCCCATTACAATTGCAAAACAAGCTCTATATATAGGCTTGCACCTTTACATTGAAGGTCCACTTCTAACTAACTTCTAACCGTTAATAACCTATGGCGAAAAAACTTGGTCAAATAATATAGTAAATATTAAAAAACGGTTATCTTTCTGCCCATCGCACTGATCTGGCCTTGCGCGGTGTCTTGTGAGCTTCCGCAGCTGCCACGATGCTGCGCAACTCACTTACCAAAACCCCTGCCAACAAGCTGATTCCTTCTATTGAATGCATCAACCACACAATTCTCCCTACCTTTAATATATTTGATGTCAAAATTGAAATTGCCCGGGAATTTAATCCACCTAGATTGTCTCACATTCAATTGAGATTGTTCAAATAAATACTTAAGGCTATGATAATTGGTCCTTAATTCAAATTGGATTCCCAAGATATAATTCCTCCACATATAGAGTGTATGAACTATGGTATCTAACCGTCGAGTCATGATTAGCATAGTTCTTATCATGCTCCTTTAGCTTATGTGATTCATAGCAAATCACATTCCCATCTTGCATTAAAACTCCATTGATTCCTTCTAGAGATGCATTGGTACCAACAACATACTCCTTGCTTGGATATGGAAGTTTTAGCATTGGAGCACAAGTGAGCAAATCCTTCAAGAGTTTGAAACTTTCTTCACACTTCTGGTTCCAAATGAACTTCACATTCTTCTTCTTCAATGAAATATCATATTTGCGATCCGAGAGAAAGACTCCATGAACCTTTTGTAATAACCTGCTAGTCCCATAAACAATCTGACCTATTTCACATTATTGAGAGTAGGCCATTCTTGAATATATTTTATCTTAATAGGGTCTACTACCAAACCCTCTTTAAATATGATGTGACCCAAATAAAATAACTACTTATGTTAGAAGGAAAACTTGTTGAGCTTAGCGTACAACTGGCTCTCTCTCAAGATCTACAGAGTGATCCTGAGATGCTCCTCATGCTCTTCTTCTAATTTGGAATAAATCAAAATTTCATCTAAGAATACTATGATGAATTTATCCAAGAACTATTTGAACACACCATCCATCAAGCACATAAAGGTTGTTGGGGTATTGGTCAATCCGAAGGGTGGGACTATATACTCATAATGACCATACTTGGTTTTGAAGGTATTCTTGTTGATGTCTTCATCTTTGATGTGTATATGACGATACCTAGATCTCAAATCGATCTTGGAAAACACTTTTTCCCCTCTCAACTAGTTGAAAAGATTGTCAATCCTTACCAATGGGTACTTGTTCTTGATTGTGGATTTATTTAGCTGTCGGTAATCTAGGCCTAGCCTCAATGTGCCATCCTTCTTCCTCACAAATAGAGTTGGTGCTCCCTAGGGAGAAATGCTAGGGTGTATGTATCCTTTCTCTAACAATTCTACCAATTGCATCTACAATTCCTTTAACTGAAGGGTGCTCATCTTGTAAGGGGGTTTAGACACAGGCATTACTCCAGGCACCAAGTCAATGGTGAAATCAATGTCTTACTTTGGTGAAAAACTAGGTACATCCTAAAACACGTCCTCAAATTCCTTTAGAACTTGTATTTCCTTTATGTACGGCTCCAACTTAACTGATAACTCCTCATCATGCATCGCATAAATATGGAAGCCCTTTCAAAAATACCTTTTTGTTTGCATGACTGAAATTTGTTGCATTGAAATTGGTTTGAGAATCCCTTGGATTTGAATAGCAGTAATGATTCTCTTCCTTGAAGAAACAATTTTATTTTGGTAATTAATAATCGGAATATGCGACTCCATCCAATCCATTCTCATCAACAAATCATATTCCCCCAAGGGAATCACATCCAAATCAGATTTGGTCTTCATTCACTTCATAAAAAATTGATAGTCTTTAACTACTGATGTTATTTTTCTTTTCATTATGGTGGCTAGATGCACCATCTTGTGCTTAGACACTTTACTATTGACCAACTTGCATCTTTCAATCAGGTTAGTATTTTCATAATTAAATGAAGCTCCATAATCAATCAAAACTAAAACTGGAAAATTATTTACCTCGCCTTCAATTTCAATCATCAAGGATTGGTGGTATGCCTGGTGATTGTTTAGTGTTGCATAAATACGAGGAATGTTTCGATATGTATCCCCCATTGTAGATGCTTCACATTATACACTTCAACATCCCTATTCTTCCTCTCAGGGAAATTAGTGAGGTAGTTGTCACCCTGACACCTCCATCATTTGACTTGACCTGGTCTCTTTTGTCCTACAGGTTTATTCATCTTTGAGTCACCTTTCCAAGTGGGATGATTGAAATAATTGTGCTAGAATTTATTTTTATCTGAGGGCATAAATGATTTCTTCTTATGATCTTGTTTATCCTTTATTTTCCCTTTCGAGTTCTTATGTAAACCCTTCTCGTTCTTACCTTGTTCATGCAAGAATTTATCCTTCCATATGCATTACTTCAAGGTATGTGGCTCATCATAGGTAATTCGGTCCTATTAGAATGTTGGTAAACCACTGACGAAACAATGGATTTTAATATTTTCCTTTTGGACAAAGTTCACATAACTTAATAGATCCAAACATATTTTCTCATACTCATCCACTGCCATGCTTCCCAATCAAAGTTCAAATAAATCTTGCATCTTCTTGTCATAATACTATTGTAACATATATTCTTGCTTGAAGTACCTTTGAATTTTCCTCCATGATATTTTTTATTCATCTAGGTCTTCCACTCGCTTCAATTTCTTCCACCACTTGTAGGCCTTTCCTTGGATATTATAGATGGAAATTCTAGCTTCTTGATTATCCAAATAGTCATGCAATTGTAGATACTTCCTCATCTATAGAATCCGCATCTCTGCAACTTCATTGGTTATATCTCCATCAAACGAGGGTGGCTTAAGCTTTAAATTGGAGCTCACCCTGTAAGGCATTCCCATCTATCTTCCTTTTTTGATTCCTTCTAGGATTAACATCATGTCAAGCTTCAGGTTTCTCATTCCCATGCTGACTTCCAACTAACTACTGTTGAGAATGCACCTACCTTTCACTTACATCCTTTCCTTAGAAGGGTGGTACGTATCAAGGTTTTCTCTTTTCAGGGTTACATCTTCTTCCCTTACTACCACCGAAGATACTTGCTTCCATTGATCATACAACTGCATCAAGTTTTGCATCATATGTTGGTTAATTTGATTATGATGATCCATATACTGCAAAATATTTCCATTTCCAAGTTGAATGTTTTGTAAGGTTTCATACACTTCCATGGATCTCATGTCGAATCGATGGCCATTGGAATCAATCCTTTGGTCACCCATTCTTACTTTTTCTGTAAGGAGGGACATTTCTGGAATTTTTTCCATCCATATAGTGTTTCTTTCCTACCACTTTAGCAATCTACAACTATAAAGGCCTGAAAATTGTATTGTAGCTTATCATTTTGAAATCGACTAGGTTTGTTAGCTCACATTTAAACTCATATAGATGGTTTCAATTATAATATTAACATGTAAACATTTTATACATTATGAACATGGAATTAAGTGGCTCAAGAGGATATACTCTTCTAGGAAAACACTTCCCAGAGGGTAAGGGTTGAACCTTGCTTTGATACCGCATTGTAGCATACCCCAGTGCTAAATTTCCACGCGAATAACCATCAATGTCTAAAAACACACATAGAGCAACACATGAGCTATGAAAATTCTATAAAGAATTAATCCAATTCAAGTTAAACAAATCATAAAAAGCCAAAATAGAATTAAAGACTACAGAAGCGTAGATTAAACAACTTAAAAAAAATCCTCTAAATGACTCAACAAGCTAAACAACCAAGAAAATAATGCACATACAATATCCAAAGGATTGATACTTAATTAAAATTCATTAATCAGACAATTGACGATGTTGATCAACCCTAAAACAAGATCTGGAGGCTTAGAATCTGCCAAACTGATCCAACCTGTTTAACTTTACATTTCCATGTCGGTCTCATCCATGCCAACATCGGTAGTTTAAATTCAACACAACAAAACCAACAAAAATAATCACACACCCTCTCGACTTCTGACTTCCAACGTTGGCAGTCGGGAGTTGGCATGCCAAAACAATAAAATAACAATCCTTCCCAATTTTCAACTGATTGATGTTAGTAGTTTGGAGTTAGAATTCCCAAACGAATAAAACAAAAACCACTCTTGACTTCCGATTTCTGACGTCAACATATCAAAAGTCAGAAGTTAGCACCGAAAAATGAGAAAATACACAAACACTTTCGAATTTCGATTCTCGACGACGGAACTCGGAAGTCAGCACCAACTTACCAAACACAATAAAAACCACCCCGTCTTTTGATTTTCGACATTGGCAGGTCGAAAGTCAAAAGTTGGCACCAACACAACAACACAAAAAAAATCGACGGTCACTGTTGCACATCAGAATGGTAATAGACAGTTATGATTACACCAATGAAAAAGACCAACACTTAGTTTTTTTTTTCAATATAACGACTAAGGAAAGTAACAAGTGAGTAAACCAGGGGTTCCTCCAGGTGATTCCATGAATGTGCTTCACAGGTTTTTGCAAGATAGTCACCAAAATTATGTGCAGCAAACCCTCAGCTGAGGTAGTTTTAAACCCCCCATCGATCTTTTAATACCTTGATTGAGGGCTTAAATATACCTCGATTAAGGTATTTAAAAACCTCGATCGAGTTATTTTTAAGCCCTTGATCAATTTAAATAGCTCGATCAAGGTATTTTAAATCCCTTGATTAAGGTATTAAAAAACCTCAATCGATCTAATAGCTCTATTGAGGCCTTTAAAAATAGGCCCATCGCCCTTTTTATTGCAGAAAGGAAATTGTGTCTACCTTTCAGGGGCTTAAAGTATGTCATTAAATTCACATTAATTGGCGGACTTGATACCATTGGATTAGTCGATGAATCCTATATCCATGGACATTTACGAAGTTTTATATTCATGTCATTATTTTTAAAATTTCTACTAAAGCTTACCCTATAAAACCCCGTCGACAACTTCAAATGAGCTTAAAGATAAATCAACAACATTCAAAATTTTTGAAAAAATATACAATTGCTACATCGGTGCATCCTCTTCAAAAGGGTATTTAATTTTTGCAAGTTATGTAAACAATCAAATATTTGGCACACACACGCACGTGTGCAAAATGCGACTGAAATATACATTGGTCAGTTTCAAAAAATAATAATAAATATAAATTTCACAAAAAATTAAAAGAAAAATATGTATCCGCTAGTGCATTCTATCTAGATCATGTCCACATATTTAATTTCTAATTTAACATTAAATATTTTGCACACACACAAGCCACTTGTTAATTTCTCTTCAAAACTTTAAGGACAGATGTTTCATTAAATGAAAAGTTGACACATTAAATGACATTGGTATATTTAAAAAATAAATCATTGGAAATCCAACATAATTCTTTACATTTTGTCTTTTAACCGCATGTTGAAATTCATATGGAAAATATGAGTTTTGAGGGATTCAATTTAATACATGGGTAAAACTTTCCATTTTTCATCACCATATTTGGCCAAAAAGAGTTACCCATGTTCATGGAATCACTCCGCCATGACTTGGAATAGGATTCTTATCCACCAAATGCATGCATCAAGCTCATAGATTGACCCCCCCCCCCCCCCCCCCCCNTATATATAAGATAAACCAAGGAAAACTCGCAACGATACAAGCATTCAACCAACACTACGATCTGATATACCACATGTATGATTATCAACTAAAAAGAAAATACATGTTCCTATCCAAAGAAATAGTCTCATAAATCCAAGAAACCAATCAACAAGTCTAATAATATCAAAAGGACTCCATAAGAATTCACGGTCTTACATCTCATTCTCATTAAATCTCAAAACAAAGCTAGACAAACAACAAGGAAATATATAGGTTTGCAATATCTATTCCTAAGCCATCAAAGTTATGAACAAAGGCATAACCCAACACAACAAACACACATACAATATGTAACCATCTCCATTAACATTTACTCACGTGAATTAGGCAAATGGCATAAAATAACACAATCCTTCATGCACAACATACACAATTGCTCAGTGTCAACGGGATAGGAAATTGATGCAAGGGATATATAAATAGTTACTTTGGAGTTTAATAGACATTTAACATTTTTATGAACTCAGCTATCTGGAAACTAGCTTCATGGAAACCATTCTCCACCCAATCGTATGTA
Organism: Pseudotsuga menziesii; assembly: GCA_001517045.1. NCBI lineage: Eukaryota > Viridiplantae > Streptophyta > Pinopsida > Pinales > Pinaceae > Pseudotsuga > Pseudotsuga menziesii. Next base: position 638,374 of record LPNX010058247.1, read on the forward strand.
GTTCTCCTCTTGAATCTCTCAGCAAAACTCCATCCCCGAGCTAAGATTCGTGCATTCACCACTAGATATCTCATCAGTCCCAAGCATCTCAGAACTCCTCACTTGACAATTAGGATTTTAGTATCTTACTGCCAAATCCATGTCAAATGTGCAAATTACCCAGTTAGATTCCTTCATATAACACCAAAAGTGATGAACATCACTTCCCACTGTGCTTGAAGTCCACTAAGACAATCTCCTACACTACTTTCCATTTCACTGGAGCAACCAGGGGAAAAGCCAAGATAAGGAATAATAATAACCAAAGTCTTGCAGGCTTGGGTTGGGGCACTTGGTTTCCAACTAACCTCACTACCACTGCACATCAAAAGGATTGGAAACTTTTCTCAGGTTCTAGATGTGATTTCACAGTCCACCCACAAAACCAATTGATAGACCTCACGTCGCATTCAAAATTCCTCGGATTCTATTTATGCAGTGCATTGTGCGTTCAACATCAACCTTCCTAGTTCTCTCATTTCACAACATTCTACTCCCATCTCCCCCTATGTTCCTCTTCCCTCAACTCCTTTTTTCTCTTTGACAGCATGGCCAATCCCCCATCTCACACACTCCTAGATCGGTTTTCTCTTCCCACTTCTTGGGTGGTTATGCTATGCACCTGTCTTCCTTCCCATAGTGCCGCGATATGTCACCACCTTGGGCCTCCTCCTCATTCCCTATTCCAATATTTCCACACAAACATTATTCCCATGTGATACTTGTAAAAAGGATTAACCTCCTTATTCTTCTTTTAATCCATCATTAGCACCAAAGTCGGGTTACAAGGATTAAACAAAGGGATTAAGGTTTATCATTTAAGTCACTCAGGTTTGCAGGTTTAACAAGTCATAAGTCTAGCTTCCCCTAGGATATTACAACTCGCCTGCTCTCAATATCTATGGTGAATACATGAGTCTCTGATTATATAGTGTTCTAACTCAGACACATTCACTTTATTTTTATATAAAAGCTTGGAAACATTCAATGAGTTTTGCCACCTAGGAACTCATACACATTACATAAACACGTTTTATTTTTATATAAAAGCTTGGAAACATTCAATGAGTTTTGCCACCTAGGAACTCATACACATTACATAAACACGTTATTTAACATGGGTTTAGTCCAGGGGCATTACAACTATCATGCTATCAGATATGAGGAGTACTACAAAAATCCTTTTATGGTGGAACTCCTTGATATGGAGCCTCAAATATCCGTTGAAATTGAGACTGTTCTTATGGTTGGTTTTACACAAATATGTTGGACAATATGGGATGTAATGGTCAAATGATTTTTTATAGTCCCTAGTAGATGCCCTCTATGCTTCAATAATGAAGAAACGTTACAGCACTTATTCATAAACTGCCCCTATATTGTTAAGCTTTGGAAGCTATGTTTCGAGTTCTCTGGAAAAAATTTTATTTGGAATGGTCTCCTCATTCAGGACGACGTGCATACTTGGACTGACAATAAAAATTTCTGAGACTATTTTTCTCTTCCAGGCATCATTATCTAGTTTGTTTGGTATTCCTGGAATAGAGAAATATTTGAAGTTTCTCATACTGCTCCAGAATTTTATGGAAATCAGAGTTTATCCACCCTTAGACTCTTCCCTCAGTCTAAAGTCGTCAAAAACAAAAAAGTGGTGAAGGATGAAGTTATCGGCCGATCCATTTGTTGGGCGCGCATCACAAGGGCACCCTACTATATTATGAGGCGCAGCTGGGATTGTTCTTACTTCTGATTCTCATTGTTTTAAATTTGTAGTTGGCCTTACTCACTAAACAAACAACACTACTGAAATAATGGCAGTGAAGTTGACCTTATTAACTGCTCTTGAACTTGAAATCTTGAATTTACAAGTGTTTGGGGACTTGCAGCTAGTTGTGAATTGGATGAGGAGGATGAATCCTCCAAAGAGTTTACATCCCTTAGCTCTATATGTAGAGCTAATCAAAATTTCAGATAGATTCTAGAATATCAATTTTCAACATATACTCGAGAAATAAATGCATTATTTGACCATCTATCAAAGCCGACTCTTTGCAAGATTGAAGGATCGTGGAATCAAGACAAATGATCTAGGTCATTTTCTAACCTAATGTTTGTTATATACCAGCGACAAAAAGTTCGTATAGGGAATTCTTTTATGTGAAAAAAAAGAATATCAAACTTTTAGGACATTTTTTTTATGATCTATAATTTATTTATCGATGGTTAGTCACCCTTCCAAAGATAGAAAATTTCATACCTTATCTTGATGACTTGCCACCTTATTTTTTGAAGCTCAGCTTAGTTTCATACCTTATCTTGATGACTTGCCACCTTATTTTTTGAAGCTTAGCTTAGTGAGATCAATATATTGAGTGATTACAAACATGTTGTAACTTTTTATATGCATCACTTAGGTATATAAGGTGAAGACTGACTATTAAGCCTCTCTGCAAGGTGTTTTATCTCTACTATTTATTTGATTGGAATGTATTTGTTTATCTTTTTTTCACCTTTATTTTCTGTCTTTTCATCATTATGAATTTTTTGTGTCATTCAATATTAATTATCTGAAGTTCACAGGGCTTGCTTAGAGAAACTGGTAATGAGTAATTGAGATGAGAAACTGAAAATAGAAAGTAAAGATACTTACTTACAAAAACAAATATTAATTCTGCCACAATTATTTCTATGTATTTTATTTCCATATTATTTTATGTTTTTATATGTTATTTAATGATGCTGATGGTGGTGGTGGTTAACGTCCCCCGAGACCAAACTTTTGTCTATCGAACCTAAATAAACTTGTTTTAAAATTGTATTTCTATGCTCGAAGAGCTTGGACAAAAGCGTCCCGAGCTCACTATAATTCTGATAATTTAAAAGGATAAGAAGGTCAGTATTGCAACAAAGTTTATGAAACTGAGATCTAATGTGCGTGTACGCATGGCACTCTAAGATGAAGTGATTTTCATCCTCAATGTTCATATTCTCACAGAGATGGCAAATCCTTTCCACCCATGGTGTTTTAGGAACTTGCCAACGACCTGTTTCACTATGGAGCTCATAAGAGTTCGTTCTTATCTTGGCTATATTAATTTTTTTCTTTAAACTAGTTAAAACAGAGAGATGCTTTTGATCTTCTAGAGTAGGGTTGATGACCTCTTTAGAATATATTTATTTTCTTTTAGCTTCTAAATCTTTCTCATACCAAATTTTCTCTTTAAACTTAGGAATAACAATATTTTTAATGTTATTAATATTTTGCAACGCAACAGTTTCGTCAATCTCCCAATGGTTTAACCAGGCCCTGGTATCTTTATACCAACCTCGCTTGAGCCTTAGGCGATTTTGGCTGGAATTTAAAGCTAGCTTAGGAAGTCTATGGTCTCCCATGTTATTGATTTTGTGCTTATATAACAGGAGCCTAATCATAGCGAGGCTTTCGATAGGGGAAAGACCCACTTCTATAAGGAGAATAGGGTAGGATGTATTGCTTTTAGTTTTGAGGTTATACGTTATAAAAAGCTTATGGATTTGCTCAATCTTCCTCCAGGATTCTCTAGAGATGCTGCAACCCCAAACCTCACACCCATACAAGATAACAGGAGTGACTAAAGTTTCAAAGAGGAGCTTCTTTTTATCCCACGTCAGAAGGTTTTTTGCTTTACAATTATTTTTGAAACCAAAATAAGCTTTCCACCCTCCATTAATCCTTTTCTCAATGTTGTAGTTCCACTTGAGCTTGTGATGAATATCAATTCCTAAGTATTTGTAAGAAGACACTTCCTCCAAGTTCTTATTATCATACACAAAATTATACATAGTTAATATTAAATTATTATAGAGTAGCATTTAAAATATAGATTATTCAAAATTTAATAAAATCCATAAAATACAATTAATTTAAATTAATTAAATATAATTATTCAAATAAGTTAATAATAATTGATTCGCGAGATGTAGAACAGTTGGTGGCAGGGTATGGTTAAGACTCCCCCTAAGCTGGAAGGTCGCCGGTTCTAATGGTGCCGGATACTAAAAAATCCAACCATGTTAAGGGTTGGTGCGGTCTGGTTTCTTAGCCAATGACAACCGTGCTAGTGAGGGGGTTCCACCACTTTGCCAACAAAAAAAAGGTTAATAATAATTGATTTTAAGTATGCAATATGTATATTTTATGAATTAGATTTAATTAACTATTATAATCATTAATATTAATTAACATTAAAAGTAAATTTAAATAATATTCAATATTTTTAATTAAATTCAAATAATATTAATTTATAAATAAATAAATAAATAATAAATAATTTAATAAATTTAAATTTAATTATACAATAATTAACTTTACTTAATTTTAATTATACAATAAAGTTCTTTATTAATAAATTTTTAATTTACATATGAATTCATATTTTGTGTTCTTATTTTTATAAATTTAACTACAATGGGATATAATTATCTACCAATTTACTCTTGTGTATGTAATATATTTGATTATATAATAATTTGGTTCATTTCCATTTTATATAAATGAATTTGTAATATTAATTTGTTTAAAATAATTATATTTAAAGGTGAAAACTTAATATATTTTATATTCAAGTTTTTATAAAACCAAATTTATTTCAAATATTTGTATAAAAATGTATTTTATATTCAATTCTTTTATAAAATCAAGTTTATTATAAAACCAAATTTATTTTAAATATTTATATAAAAAATGCATTTATACTCAATTTTTTTATAAAAGTTTATTTTAAATATTTGCTTAAAAAAATATTGGATTGTATCTTAAAAAAGTTGTGAAATTCATGAATAATATTTTTTTTACCAAAATATTCATAAATCATCAATAATATTTTTTTTACCAAAACATTCATAAATAATATTTATAATGAATAGTAAATAAAACTTACAAAATAAATTATTGATTGCTTTTATAGCTCATGGAGATCTTGTAATGTTTGTGAGTAACCTACCCAAAATAATTGCAGGGCATAGATACAACCTAATATGAGGAGGTGTTATAATGTTCCTACCTAACAAAACAATAAAAAAAATTAATTATGAACAAAAAAAAACAATAAAAATAAAAAAATTTAATTATGAACGAAAAAAAATGTGAATTGGAAAATAAACACAATATGGAGGGGAAAATAAACACAATATGGTGGAGATGTTGTAATGTTTTTACCTAAAAAAATAATAAAAAATAAAAAATTGAATTATTGAAAAAAAAAAAGTTGGCCTTGCACATAGTTTTGGTGTACCAGAGTGCAATGAATAACTTTACTTGCATCTAAAGAAGACATAGTAAAAGGAGTAACAAGAACCGTGTAAGGCCTCCTAAACAACCCATGGTTTTATTATACATGGTTTAGGAGGGCCTTGCAAATGGTTTTAAAACCATGTGCAAGGCCTTCTAAACAACCCATGGTTTTATTGTACACATGGTTTAGGAGGCCTTGCACATGGTCTTAAAACCATGTATTGAGAGATGTTGTAATGTTAGTTCCTAACCAAATACAAATAATAATAAATATTATATGTGGACCATAAATATTATTAAATATTATTTGTAAACCTTAAATAAAAAGATGTGTTAAAAGATTTGATCCTTAATAGAGCCTAAGATTTAGATCTAACTTGATTTTCTTACAATTGTTCATTAGATATATATACATACATTGTATGTGTAGATACATACATTGTATATATAAATACATATAATAATATTTAAAGTTTAGAAAATAAAAAAATTATATATTTAATATTTCAAAAATATAATATTATTTATTTAAATATAAAAGTTATAAACGTGTGTGTTTTTTTTCTTAAACATGGTTTTTCTTTTTCTCCTTAGTACTTCGTACATTAAATAACCCTACTTAATGATTAAACATGAACTTCTTCCTCCTTAAATTTAAATTAAATTATACATTCTATACATTTTAATATGAGTCCTCCACTTTCACTTTTGTTTTTCTTTTCCTTTTGAGGAAGTCATACATTCTGAACTAAATATATCTGGCTCATTAAACATCATACAGTCTGAATTAAATACATCTTTGGAGGTTAGTATACTGCTATCTTCTCTGGCCCGCAAAATGCTACCAGTGTGAGTGCCTCTGCCAGTCTTGCATGCTGCGAGCAGATAAACTGAAACTGTGTAACTAAGCAATAAGTACTCCATCCTCCTCATTTAAACTTAATTTCCTCATCCCCTCCATTGTTACTTATCGATCCAAATACGACAATGGATAGTTTCAGCTTCTTATCCCTTTTTATATACTTTATAAGGTACCTATCGCTGCGAGAAGGAAAAGGATCAATCCAATTTGTTTGGTTGCTGTGGATTTTTAATGCAAAACAAAACTGAAAAAGGAAATCAAGAACCTCTGCCAGCTGATTAATAATACTCATCATGTCCACTTTGGGACTTTGGAGTGTTTGGAAACAGCTGTCTACCATGTCTATGCACAGAAGAATTTTGATCCCATAATATAACTGCTTGCTCGCACTAATCTCCGGGCTGAAACATGCTTCGGTCGCACTAAATTCCTGGCAAACTTTTGGGTATTTTATGAAACCATATGTTTAAATGAATGGACATGTGCACGCCAAGATTTTGGCAGAGTATTTTTATTTTATATGTTTGGAATATGTACGAAACCCTAACTCTGAATATATTTAGGTTAACGAACGATGGTATTTCGCTTTTCAATGATGGAGAACAAATAAATGATCAAAGTCGGGTTTTGATTCCTTCCGACGGCCATAAACAGATTAAGAACGAAGATTCGGGAGAGTAATGGTCCAGTCAGTGTACGGTGGCTGACATGGGCCACAGTTGCATTATATGAGGACACGGCAAGCAACATTATTGAAGTTCTCTATCATGCTCGCACATCAGCTTTACAGGGTGCCTGCATACAGTCAGCCCAGGCTCTCATCTATTTCTGAAGGGAAGGAACAACAATTCTGCGTGTGCATATCCTTATTCATATTTTAAGGCTTAAACTACACGTATTTGCTTAGTGGGATACAGCACGCAGCAACAACTAGAAATATACTTTGGCCCACTACGTCGCTGCACAGCTTTTTGCTTGCATAATGTCAGCAGGGAATCAGAGCACTCGAGCCCCGCTATCTGCATGATTAAGAATAGAATATACAGTAAGCAAAGAATAATGGATTCAATGTGCGATCGTGGGAAGTTTGGCAGATCTTTGCTGAATCTCCATTAAAATATCTAGCGGTGTCCACACATTTCGAAGACGAATACGGTGAATACCTACTTCCACTACGGTATACGATTGAAGTGAAATGGTTGGATTTCTTTACACGAAATCAGATCAATAAGAGCAACTTTGGTAGCTCTGGTCTATATAAGCAGCTCAGTACACAGCTACGTTCTGGCATGCTAGGGCATATTTTGTCATTCATTAGGTTTACGACTTTCTATGTACTACATGCATTGAGAGTTGATCAGATTGTTTTTTCAAATTTGGTCGTGTCTACAAACAGTCTGTCTGACAGTATTTGATAGTTTAATCGGAGTTGGCTGTGAGATGGGAAAATCAGAGTGCCAATGTTGGGTTGTAGTGTTGATAGTTTTGAACTTATGTCTGGCTGCTACTGCTGCTGCCAGTATCCGTGCCGGTTCCAGAATGAAGGCTGTCAGCAGGAAGAGTTTGAGTCGCAAATATGGAGTCAGTAATAATAATTGGCGGCGTTGGATGTATATGCAGGGACAAGGAGATGACATGGACGAAGGTGGTGGTATGGGGGGAGCTGGAGGTGATGGCGGCGGCGGTGGCGGCGGTGCAGGAAACAATGGCGGGGGAGGTGGTGGTGGTGGAAGCAATGGGGTAGGGATAGGTGGCGGAAGTGGCCATGGTGAAGGTAGTGGAGGGGGAGGAGGAGGCGGTGGTGGAGGAAGCAATGGAGAAGGAGGTGGCAGTGGCCACGGTGAAGGTAGTGGAGGTGGAGGAGGTGGTGGAGGTGGAGGAAGCAATATGGAAGGTGGTGGCAGCGGCCATGGTGAAGGTAGTGGAGTTGGAGGCGGAGGAAGCAATGGGGAAGGTGGTGGCAGTGGCCATGGTGAAGGTAGCGGTGTTGGAGGAGGAGGCGGTGGTGGTGGCGGAGGAAGCAATGGGCAAGGTGGTGGCAGTGGCCATGGTGAAGGTAGTGGTGATGCAGAAGGAGGTGGCGGTGGCGGTGGCGGAGGAGGAAGCAATGGGGAAGGTGGTGGTAGCGGCCACGGTGAAGGTAGCGGAGTTGGAGGGGGCGGTGGAGGTGGCGGAGGAAGCAGTGTGGAAGGTGGTGGCAGTGGGCACGGTGAAGGTAGCGGAGATGGAGGAGGCGGTGGGGGCGGCGGAGGTGGCAGTGGGGAAGGTGGTGGTAGTGGCCACGGTGAAGGTGGCGGAGATGGAGGAGGCGGCGGGGGCGGGGGAGGAAGCAATGCTAACGGTGGTGGCAGTGGGCACGGTGAAAGTAGTGGAGGAGGAGGAGGAGGCGGTGGAGGAAGCAGCGCTGAAGGTGGTGGTAATGGCCACGGTGAAGGTGGCGGAGATGGAGGAGGCGGTGGGGGAGGGGGAGGAAGCACTGCAGGTGGTGGCAGTGGCCATGGTGAAGGTAGCGGAGACGGAGGAGGGGGAGGTGGTGGTGGCGGAGGACGCAATGGAGAAGGTAGTGGTAGTGGCCATGGTGAAGGTAGCGGAGATGGAGGAGGCGGTGGCGGCGGGGGAGGAAGCAATGTGGAAGGTGGTGGCAGCGGCCACGGTGAAGGTAGTGGGGGCGGCGGCGGAGGAGGCGGTGGCGGAGGAAGCAATGCAATAAGTGGTGGTGGTGGCGGTGGCGGTGGAGGAGGGGGCGGCGGCGGTGGCGCCGGAGGGAATGACGTGGAAGGTGGTGGTAGCGGCCACGGCGAAGGTAGAGGAGGTGGAGGAGGCGGTGGCGGGGGCGGAGGGGGTAATGGCGAGAATGGTGGTGGTGGTCACGGTGAAGGCAGCGGAGGTGGAGGTGATTATAGCGATGCAAGTAATAAAGGAGGCAGTGGTGGTGGAGGCGGAGGAGGAGGAGGTGGCGGTGGCGGTGGCGGTGGAGGAGGCGGAGGCGGAGGAGGTGGTGGTGGTGGAGCTGGAGGCATAGGAGCCAATAATGGAAGAGGCGGGGGCGGTGGTGGTGGT
>LPNX010058247.1:647781-661795 GCA_001517045.1 Pseudotsuga menziesii
AACGGAGGATATGGGTATGGTAGTTCTGGCGGAGGCAAAGGCTATGGTTCATTTGTGATGAGACAATATGCAGTATGCACCGGCTATGGAGCTTGCAGTAAAATGAGACTGGAATGCCCTTATTACTGTTATGGGAATTGCATTTATGATTGCAAATACAAATGCGGAGCCTATTGCCAGTATTAAACAGTACAATTAAAGGTACGTTACTAGCCGTTAATTCTTTCAAATTCAAATTTTCATTCCATAGACTCCTTAAATTTCACCACCTTCGTACGTACTTACGAGCTTCTCTACAAATGATTGCAGGCAAAGTCAAGTCTTGCCTTTCTTTAGGAATTGCGATATATGACTGAGTTACAGGAGACGAAAATCTCTCTCGAATTCTGGTAGCTGACTACTTTGAATAAGTTTGCACAATTGCACAGAGTGCTACAAGGTGATTCAAAGCAACTGGGACTGGATAGTCATTCTGCTGGCTTGCATTGATCATTAGGCCACGAAAATTAAATTCCCAATTCAAATTATTTCCCATTTGTGAACTTGTTTTTGACTTATTTTATCATCCATCAATAATGAACCATGACATATTGCTTATTAATCAGCAGATGATGGTGTGAACATATTTTGTTTCGATTAATTTCACGGAACTTTTTTTCCAAATTTTCACCCTCCATATATGTTTTAAAAAATATTTTTAATTTGTCGTATGCATTCTTAATTTAGGTATGTAGAGATGGATTGTGATACTTAAATTGTTTGTTACTAAACAATTTGTTTGTTAAAGACCTTCAATTCTTAGGATTAGCTAAAGTAAAATATCTAAAAAGGTGGGAAAATTATTATAAGTATATATAAATTGTTAAGTGAAAAATAAAAAATTTCAAATACTATAAACTCTTTTTAAATCAAATAATAAAACATGAAATCAAACCAAAATTTATGAATTTATACATGAATTTATGAAATTTTATTTTTTAATTCAATGCTTAACCATATACTAACTACTTTTTTCAAGAAGAAAAAGTTAAGTTTCTTCATATTTTATTGAATAAAGGTAACAATATTACATATCAATGATATCAGATAAGAGATTAATAATAACCCATGTGTGTTACACATTCTAGGACAAAAGGTTACAGTCCATTAGTCAAAACTCAAAAAGGTTACAGTCCATCAATCAAAACTCAAGACATGTAAATATATTTCAGTCAATCAAAAAACTGCATGTGAATTTTCTCTCCTTCCATAAAATCTGAGTAAGTTAGACACCCCATGTCTAAAAGAAGTGTCTCAAGTTTGATAAGCCATTAGCAATATTGTTACATTCCCTATATACATGCTGAAAATTTAAAGCAAGATCTATAACCATAAGGCTAAAGTTAGAATTTACCCAGTTTATAATGACTTTGGAGTCCCCAAAGATCTTCAACTTCGGAAGCCCAATTGTTGCATCAAATTTTAGAAGAGTCTAGAGCGCAAGTAATTCAGCACGCGTATTAGTACTAACCCCACACCCCAGTTTCATATGATAGTAATGAAGGTGGCTGATGTACATGATTATGCCAGCACCACCAATGCCTTGTGACGTCGCTCCATCAAAGAAACCAATAGCATGAGTGAAAACAGGCATCGGTCCAATAACACGAGATGGCTTGGACATACACTCAACAAGAAAGTGTTGATGAAATTGTCATTGATGCCAACATGGACTTGGAGTGGCCCCACGCGATGTCATTGATGCCACCAAGTCCCACCTACAGTGCCTTGATCCCTTATAGAGTGGGTTTGTGCCTTGAAGCACCTTGTACCTAGTTGACAAGGTCCTTGTACCCACAAGGATGAATCTTGAAGCCACCACCTTGCTGAAGACATTGAAGGCCCTGGAGATGGTCCTGAAGCCTTGATGGACGATGGAGAAGTCTTAGATGGGTTGGAGAAGCATTAATGACCCATTCTGTGGTCATTCATGCTTTGATGATGTTATGGTACCCCGGGAGAAGGCCTACCAACCCCACAGGTGATGTCATGATGGATCTTGACCCTTGGAGGTCTCTTGGTATGGTTGAGGCAGTTGAAGAAGCATGTGAAGCCCCTTGCTTGATGAAGAAGCTCCACATAAGTCCTTTAACCCACACTTGGTGTTTTGATGGTCCTTGCACTCTTGAAGATGATGATGTGGTCATTATTGACTTGATGAAGACTTGGAACCCTTGATGCCCTTACAAAGATCATGAAACCCGTTGCTTGCTCTTGATATGGTTAGATGGCATGATGAGCCTTGATGGAGATGATAATTCTTGAAGATGGTCCTAAGTGCATAAGGAAGATCTTGCACCCACTTATATGATGGATGGCCATGAACTTGCATGAAGGTATGATGAAGAAGCTTTTTGAAGAGGTTCATGTGTGTGTGAAACCCCTTACTTATGGAAGAAACAAACAACCCTTGTTTGTGGCCCCTTGTGAATATGGATGGTTAAATGGCACCTTGACAATGGGATCCTTAATGAAGCCCTTGTGGCTTGTAAAACCCTTGGCATTGATGATGTGGAGGACATATAGCACACCTGCCTTGGCCTAGAAGTCATATCCTTGGTTAAGGATGACCTTAATGGCTTGAAGCAAACCATAAAGCCCCATCAAATGATGATACAATGGCAATCAAATGATGATGTGAAGGTCGACCCCAATAAGATTTAAATTCAAATTAAATGTTAAAAATATAAAATAAAAATCATAACTAATTGACCTTGAAGTCGGCTCCATAAATTAAAATTAAAATTTAAAAATTAATCTTTGAAGGTCAGCTCCATAATTTTTTATGGAAATCTAGTATATATACTCCACCAAGTTTCATTATTTTGCTGTGCAAATTCGGATGAAGTAGATACCTCTGAAATTTGGTGGTTTGACTGAGGAAGCCATAGAAGGAGCAGGCCCGAATTTTTACAGGAGAAATTCTGTGTTTTTTTTTGGTAGCCCAATTTTGGGCTTGCTTGGGGTTAACATAGCTCTGAGATTTTTGGGTGAAGAGGAGCAGTAACGCAGCAGTAGACATGTTCTTTTTTGAAGTAATTAAGCTCTAATTTTTGGGTATACAGTGACTGACAGCTACAGTGAAGAAGAGTTTTTGGTCTGATTTTAAGGAGTTTGAAATTCGGGTTTACTGTGGAAGCTATTGAGGAAGTCGCAGCAAACTAAAGCCTTTCATCCAGCTCTGATTTCGGGTCTCTTTCTCTGAGATAATTGCAGAAAAGAAGTCTGAAATTCGAGCATGTACAGGAGGTCCGAAATTTGGCAATTTATCATCCTAGAATGTTGACTGAGGCAAGATGACTATGTAATATCGGTAGCTAACAACATTATGACGTTCTTTTTTCTCTCTTAAATTCGGGAGACTCTCCAAGGCAATTTCATGGTGAACAGTAGCACATCATTATCTTTGATTTTCGGGTGCATAAATTACAAGAGAGTCAAAGTCCTCATCTTTGATTTCGTGGTGAACAGTAGCAAGAATTTTGGGCTGCCTTAGAAGAATTCTATCTTTGATCTCTAAGTTCTGATTTTCGGTGGTGGTATTTCCCAAAAGAAGCCTTAGTCAAGTTGCAAGTTGAAGTTTATTTTAGCTTTGAACTTTGGGATACATCTCTTTTTATCTCAGGCTACAAGAGAAAGTTTTTTCTTTTGCTACAAACTTGAAGTAAAATGACAAACCACGTAAACAAGAGATATTGGTTGTATTGAAAAGTACAAAAGCCTTGATGAGAGTAACAACCTCAGTATATAATGACAATGACCATATTCTATGAAGACATAAGTAGCATTGAGGAGACTTGAAGACTTGATTGTGACAGTTAGTCACAACTTACAAGGTGATTACAGCTATTGAATGAGCAGCATCTGCTTGAGAAGCTGAAGTACTGTGACACTTGACAAAGAATGAAGTGAATTTTTTTTCTTTTTGTCTCAGTGGTAGTCCCAGTCAACTCTTTACAACAAACCAAAGTTGTGGATGCCCTAAATTTACAGCAGCAAGAAAGACAAAAGAAACTGACCTCAACTGTAGACTTGAAGAAGAAGGTCATGGTGCTGGAAAAGAAAAGAAGTCTAAGGTTTGATGCACATAAACAGTTCCAAATCTAATTACAGATTCACAGAGATGGTCTTGAGTTCATTCTCAAAATACAAACAGTCTAAGGTTGACTTGGCTTGGACTCTTCCTCAACATATATACAGCTTAAGTGAGGAATCTAAAGAACTTGACATGCACTACTTGTGTACGTCAAATATACATTAGTATCCTTGGATGTGTGATAAGCAGCAAACAATGACCTAGTTAATGGTGAAACCAAGTTCTTACAGTATGCACAGACCCTAGGGTTTGATGATGGAAGAGTGATGAAGTTGAGGGTGCTTGAAGTTTGGTGACCAGCAGATCCAAGTTTGGTTTTTGTGACTTGCACATATTGGAAGCAGTCCTGAAGTTGATGGGTGTAAACAGTCCTAAAGTTGATGGGTGTTGAACAATTTGGTTTAGAGATCTTCTACAGACATACACAAGCCCCAAGTTGATACAGTGATATGTTGATGATGAAATAAACCCTATGATAATGACGATACTATACTCCATTCACTATAAGGTACTCTTGTTTATATGCATTGTTTCAAAGGTATGGTCACTGCTTATTTGATGGTGTTGATAATATGATATAAGTTTGTGGAGTATAACCAACACACAATTTTACAATGATGATGTATATGATTTACATGATGTGATTTGATGAATACCCTTATGAGGATGATGCATATACAATGCATACACAATTGTATATGATGATGATGTTCCAAACCTTTTCTTGACAATGATGATGGTGACAATCTTCATAAGTATCACCTAGAGTTGCAGCAACAAACATAGAATGACCAACAGATGAAGTATTGACCAAAGGTTGATTAGAAACAGTGTTGATAAAGAGCAGAGATTGATGATCAGTGATAGGAGTTGCATGATGACTTGACAATGAGCAGCGTTGATGATGAGCAGAGATAATGAGCAATGTTGATGATGAGCAGATGAGCATGAGCAGAGATAGTTGACAGTAGATTGAAGAGACAAGTGATTGATGAGATGACGTGACAGTAAGCTTTAATTTGAAAAGCAAGCTTGTCTTGATTTTGAGGTTAGGATACCTCAAACCCCTCTTAGCAGGGTCTAAGAAAACCAAGCAGGGTCCTAGATGTAGAGTAGGTTCTCTTCATATCAGTAGGTGCTGATTTTACCTCATGGTTGTAGCTGGACCAAAACTAATACAAAAAGATTATAAAATTATATGGTGTTGTGTTCTTTTTTGTTATGGTTCTTGATGATTCAAATGCTTATGATATGTGAATGATAAAGTGAAAGATGTTTATGAAATGATTATGAAATGAGTAGAATGATGAATTGGTAATTAACTGTGACAAGTTAAGAAAATTTTTAAAATTGGCTTTACACTGATTCACCCCCCCTCTCAGTGTCTAACAATTGGTATCAGAGCCAACCTTTGTCATAATCCTAGCAAGCTTGAAGGAGATCCTTAGACACAATGGAGGAAAAGAAAGAGTCATCAAGCAATGATGTGCCTATACTTGATATTACAAATTATTTCAGTTGGAGGATCAAAATGAAGGCTTATCTGAAGAAGTTTGGTATTTAGGAAATTGTTATCAATCCACCCGCTCCATCAAACAAGAAAGGAAAATCGGTTGCACAAAAGGAAGCAAAGAAGGACAACACTACATCCTTGAAGTTCCTCATGGATGGACTTCCCAGCCCAGTGAAGGAAAGTG
This sequence comes from Pseudotsuga menziesii, assembly GCA_001517045.1. Taxonomy (NCBI): domain Eukaryota; kingdom Viridiplantae; phylum Streptophyta; class Pinopsida; order Pinales; family Pinaceae; genus Pseudotsuga; species Pseudotsuga menziesii. The sequence continues at coordinate 653,614 of LPNX010058247.1, forward strand.
TAGGAGAGAATACTTTAGCAAAATACCTATGGTTCAAGTTGGAAAGTGAGTATCAGAAGGAGAGACTAGAACCTGAAAAGACAGATCAGGAATCATAAGACAAGCCCCCAAAAGAGCTCAAACAAGAAGAGGACTCCAGTAAAGGTATGAACTCTTATGATTATGATAGCTTGTGTGATGAAATTGAGAAGGTTCTTGCAGATGATGATGAAGCAATGTTGAAAGCTAAACATAGAATTATAAACTATGTATGCAACATAGATCTCAGAGCTAATTGGTTCTTGAAAAAAGTTGATCTTAATCAATCTGATTACAAGATGTTTAGGACGACAACCTTTGATTATATGGATAATCTCCAAAAGCAGAATGTTGAACTAAAGGAGTTGCTTAAGAAACTTAAGCATGAAGGAGTAGGTTGGCTGAAATTGCTGAAGGAAAACTAGAAGAAGAAAAAGAAAAGCTAAAGATTGATTTGATCGATCTAACCCTAGAACAAAAGGACCATGTTAAAGATTCAAAAATACTTGAAGAAACAAGAGAGGAAAATCTTTATCTAAAAACTCAGCTAGAAGAAGCCAAGAGAATAGAAGAATAATTAAGAGATCAATTGGAAGAAAAGGAAGTGACAAATAAGAAGCATGAGTTTGAGATTGTCAATCTCAGAAAGAAGATTGAAAAATCAAAGCATCATGAGAAGTTCAACAGCAACTCTATCAAGTTCCAAGACAGTTCAATTGTCCTAGATAAGATCTTAGATTGCCAAATATCTCCACTCGACAAAACTGGTCTTGGTTACAAGAAGAATAAAGAAAAATCTGAAGATGACACTTGGTCTCTGAAGACTCTAGAAGCAGGTCTATCAACGTCTAAAGCTGCTCCCCATGCACCTGCACATGACAACAAGGACTTTGGAAGTTCAAATATGAAACAAGGAGTTAGGTCTATTCCTTAAAGAAACTTCATAAAAGAAACAACTCCAAGACCCAGGTATGAAAGTGGCTTCAATGGTTATTGTTATTTTTGTTCTAAATTTGGTCATAAAGCTATGGATTGTAGACTCTACGAAAGAAGAAGTGGTGGAAGCCCCAATGACTCAATCAGATGTTGGACATGTAATCAAGTCGGACATGTTGCTACCACATGTCACACATAGAGGTGCTACACCTGCAATGGGTTTGGCCACAAAACCCAAGAATGTGCAAGTCAAAGAAGTCAACCAAGAGGGAGTCCTTCATATACATCAGCAAGAAGATTTGAAGATCAGAAATCAATTGCCTACAGTCAGGGACACTCTCAAGCATGGAGAAATGAATTTGATTAAAGAAGTGTTGGAAGTTCCAACGTCTTAGTCAGGTGTTGGACATGTAACAATGTTGGTAACATTGCTGCATATTTTCGTACGATGAGGTGTTATAGCTGCAGTGGCCTTGGGCACAAAGCTCAAGATTGTTGGAGTACACGAAAACAATCCTTGAGAAGTTACCTAGACAACTCATCAAGCAAAGCCAATACAAATGAAGGAACAAATGCTCAAAGGACAAGTTCCAAGAAGTAAGTATGGATGAGGAAGACTGAGCAGTTGGAGATAGGAGAGGTTGATCAAAGCAAGGAGGATGGCTGCCATATGGAAAGCCAAGTGTAAGGTCTCTCAAAGACCTTAACACACTTTGAGCTCATGAGGCTGGAGAATGAACTCAAAGGAGAAAAGATGGTTACTCCAGGCATACAGACAGGTCCTAGGATCATCCATGTTGACAAGGGGAGAAAATACCAGTTAGCAATGATTAGAGATTTCAGACACAAGTATGTGGACACCCTTTGCCATTGATTCCAAAGGGGGAGAGATGAAGACAAAATGGGAGCATGCTCATAGGGGGAGCATGAGTTGTTGTCATCAATGACAAAGGGGGAGATTGTTGATGAAATTGTCATTGATTCCAACATGGAATTTCAGTGGCCCCATGGGATTTCATTGATGCCACCAAGTCCCACTTGCAGTGCCTTGATCCCTTACAGAGTGGGTTTGTGCCTTGAAACACCTTGTACCTAGTTGACAGGGTTGTTGTACCAACAAGGGTGAATCTTAAAGCTGCCACCTTGCTAAAGACATTGAAGACCCTGAAGATGGTCCTGAAGCCTTGATGGACGATGGAGAAGTCCTAGATGGGTTGGAGAAGCATTAATGACCAATTCTGTGGTCATTCATGCTTTGATGATGTTATGGTACCCCAGGAGAAGGCCTACCAACCCCACAGGTGATGTCATGATGGATATTGACCCTTGGAGGTCTCCTGGTATGGCTAAGGCAGTTGAAGAAGCCTGTGAAGTCCCTTGCTTGATGAAGAAGCTCCACAAAATTCCTTTGACCCACAGTTGGTGTTTTGATGGTCCTTGCACTATTGAAGATGATGATGTGGTCATTATTGACTTGATGAAGACTTGGAACCCTTGATGATGACCTTGATGCCCTTACAAAGATCATGAAACCCGTTGCTTGCTCTTGATATGGTTAGATGGCATGATGAGCCTTGATGGAGATGATAATTCTTGAAGATGGTCCTAAGTGCATAAGGAAGATCTTGCACCCACTTATATGATGGATGGCCATGAAATTGCATGATGGTATGATGAAGAATATTTTTGAAGAGGTTCACGTGTGTGTGAAACACCTTACTTATGGAAGAAACAAACAACCCTTGTTTGTGGCCCCTTGTGAATATGGATGGTTAAATGGCACCTTGATAATGGGATCCTTAATGAAGCCCTTTTGGCTTGTAAAACCCTTGGCATTGATGATGTGGAGGACATATAGCACACTTGCCTTGGCCTAGAAGTCATATCCTTGGTTAAGGGTCCTTGATGACCTTAATGGCTTGAAGCAAACCCTAAAGCCCCATCAAATGATGATACAATGGAAATCAAATGATGATGTGAAGGTCGACCCCAATAAGATTTAAATTCAAATTAAATGTTAAAATTATAAAATAAAAACCATACCTAATTGACCTTGAAGTTGGCTCCATAAATTAAAATTAAAATTTAAAATTTAATCTTTGAAGGTCGGCTCCATAATTTTTGTATGGAAATCTAGTAGATATATACTCCACTATGTTTCATTATTTTGATGTGCAAATACAGATGAAGTAGATACCTCTAAAATTCAGTGGTTTGACTAAGGCAACTGCAGAAGGCGCAGACCCGAATTTTTACAAGAGAAATTCTATGTTTTCTTTTTTTTGGCAGCCCAATTTTGGGCTTGCTTGGGGTTAACATAGCTCTAAGATTTTTAGGTGAAGAGGAGCAGTAACGCATCAGCAGACATGTTAAGCTTTGATTTTTGGGTATACAGTGAGTGACAGCTGTAGTGAGGAAGAGTTTTTGGTCTGATTTTAAGGAGTTTGAAATTTGGGTTTACTGTGGAAGCTATTGAGGAAGTCGCAGCAAACTAAATCCTTTCATCCAGCTCTGATTTCGGGTCTCTTTCTCTGAGATAACTACAGAAAATAAGTCTGAAATTTGAGCATGTATAGGAGGTCCAAAATTTGGCAGCTTATCATCCTAGAATGTTAACTGAGGCAAGATGACTGTGTAAACTCAGTAGCTAACAACAGTACAACGTTCTTTTTTCTCTCTGAAATTCGGGAGACTCTCCGAGGCAATTTCTTGGTGAACAGTAGCACATCATTATCTCTAATTTTCGGGTGCATAAATTACAAGAGAGTCAAAGTCCTCATCTCTGATTTCGTGGTGAAGAGTAGCAAGAATTTTGGGCCGCCTCAGAAGAATTCTATCTTTGACATCCGAGTTCTAATTTTCGGTGGTGGTATTTCCCAAAAGAAGCCTCAATCAAGTTTCAAGTTGAAGTTTATTTTAGCTCTGAACTTTGGGATACATCTCTTTTTACCTCAGGCTACAAGAGAAAGTTTTTTTTTTTGCTATAGACTTGAAGTAGAATGACAAACCATGTGAACAAGAGATATTGGTTGTATTGAAAAGTATAGAAGCCTTGATGAGAGTAACAACCTCAGTATATAATGACAATGAGCATATTCTTTGAAGACATAAGCAACATTGAGGAGACTTGAAGACTTGATTGTGACAGTTAGTCACAACTTACAAGGTGATTATAGCTATTGAATGAGCAACATTTGCTTGAGAAGTTGAAGTACTACGACACTTGACAAAGAATGAAGTGAAGTTTTTTTCTTTTTGTCTCAGTGGCAGTCCCAGTCAACTCTTTACATAAAACCAAAGTTGTGGATGCCCTAAATTTACAGCAGCAAGAAAGACAAAAGACATTGACCTCAAATGCAGACTTGAAGAATAAGGTCATGGTGCTAGAAAAGAAAAGAAGTCCGAGGTTTGATGCACATAAATAGTTCCAAATCTAATTACAGACTCACAGAGATGGTCTTGAGTTCATTCTCATAATACAAACAGTCTAAGGTTGACTTGGCTTGGACTCTTCCTCAACATATATACAGCTTAAGTGAGGAATCTAAAGAACTTGACATGCACTGCTTGTGTACATCAAATATATAGTAGCATCCTTGGATGTGTGATAAGTAGCAAACAATGACCTAGTTAATGGTGAAACCAAGTTCTTACAGTATGCACAGACCCTAGGGTTTGATGATGGAAGAGTGATGAATTTGAGGGTGCTTGAAGTTTGGTGACCAGCAAATCTGAGTTTGTTTTTTGTGACTTACACATATTGGAATTAGTCCTAAAGTTGATGGGTGTAAGCAGTCCTAAAGTTGATGGGTGTTGAACAATTTGGTTTAGAGCTCTTCTGCAGACATACACAAGCCCCAAGTTGATACAGTGGTATGTTGATGATGAAATAAACCCTATGATAATGACGATACTATACTCCATTCACTATGAGGTACTCTTGTATGGTTACTGCTTATTTGATGATGTTGATAATATGATATAAGTTTGTGGAGTATAACCAACACACAGTTTTACAATGATGCTGTATATGATTTACATGATGTGATTTGATGAACACCCTTATGAGGATGATGCATATACAATGCATACACAATTGTATATGATGATGATGTTCCAGACCTTTCCTTGACAATTATGATGGTGACAATCTTTAGAAGTATCACCTAGAGTTGCACCAACAAGCATAGAATGACCAGCAGATGAAGTATTGACCAAAGGTTTATTAACAACAGTGTTGATAAAGAGCAGAGATTGATGATCAGTGATAGGAGCTGTATGATGACTTGACAGTGAGCATCGTTGATGATGAGCAGATATAATGAGCAATTTTGATGAAGAAGAGATGAGCATGAGCAGAGACAATTGACAGTAGATTGAAGAGACAAGTGTTTGATGAGATGATGTGATAGTAAGATTTAATTTCAAAAGCAAACTTGTCTTTCTTTTGAGGTTAGGATACCTCAAACCCTTCTTAGCAGGGTCTAAGAAAACCAGGAAGGGTCCTGGATGCAGAGTAGGTGCTATTCATATCAGTGGGTGTTGATTTTACCTCACGGTTGTAGCGAGACCAAAACTAATACAAAAAGATTACAAAATTATATGGTGTTTTGTTCTTTTGTGTTATGGTTCTTGATGATTCAAATGCTTATGATATGTGAATGATAAAGTGAAAGATGTTATGAAATGATTATGAAATGAGTAGAATGATGAATTGGTAGTTAACTGTGACAAGTTAAGAAAAGTTTTAAAATTGGATTTACACTGATTCACCCCCCCTCTCAGTGTCTAACAGAAAGCTTTTCAAAAGACCAAGAATTCCATAACTCACACAATTGAAATCACCTCTCTGCTCCTAAAAAATACAACCATTGCGAGCATTTCAAATTTTCCGGCTATAGAAGATGGGAAGGAATATTAGTTTATGAACATGTTTAAGCCAATGAATCAAGTTTTCCTGCAGAGACAATTCATCCCATTTGAACTTCACTCCAAGGATATAGCCAAAATATTTCTAACAGCCTGGGCAAAGGGGCAATCCACAAAAATATGGTCCATCGACTCAGTCTCTGACTTACACAAGCAACATCTATTAGGAACAATCCACCCCCTCTTCGATAAGTTGTCCCAAGTGTTAATACGGTTTTGAGCACAGAGCCAAGTAAAACATTTTATCTCGATTGATAAATGCCAGCGCCAAAGTTGATGACACCTTTGTTAATACAAAAAATTGTCCATGGAGCTCTTTATGGTCCACACCATAATTATACATCATAATCTCATTATTGTCTCCATTTTGACCTTCACAATTAAATTCCACCCAAATTGGCCCAAAACAACATTATTCCTTCCCCCATAAATATAGGGAAGATGGGCATTTATTGCAACATAACCCCATTCTCTCAAAAAAAGGACAAAAAAACCCTAAAATGGGAATGGGCCAAAAACCATGGACAAATAACACGCATTATGAAAAACCATGGATGAATACCATGGGAAAGAAAATCTTGGATCACCCTATAAATACATTATGAAGGTCTCCCCAAAAACACTTTTGAGCCTTTGAACTATCGTCATACTCCTGAAACCATTTTCAGTCACACCTTCCCACATTATATGTTGAGTTTACTATGTTGAAATCTTGTAACTTTGAAGAATATTCTAAATGTATTTTACTAATGTAACCTATCGGAGATGTTTTATTCCTCTGCCAGGGTGTTATATTATATTGGTTCATCATAGAGTCATGAAGTAAAACTTTCGTTGTAAGTCGGCTCAATAGAACCCTCCTGAATATAATATAATATTGTTTTGTGTCTTCCTAGGTGAAGTTGACCCAGTAAGTTTGTTGGGGCCGGCTTGTTAGGGAAAAAGTCAAGTGGAAGAAAGAGTATAAATATAGGATATGTGTTCCTCATTTGAACACACACACACACACTCACTTGTGTATATCGCATAAGAGAGAGAGAGAGAGAGAGAGAGAGAGAGAGAGAGAGGGATCCGCAAGGAGAAAGAGAACCTATTTGGGGTTTTATTTTTGTACTTTTAATACATCTATATAGAGGAAGATTTATTGGGTTTTCTTCCCCTTGAGGGTTTCCTAGGATAAATCTGTGTCTATCTTATTATTGTGTTTTTTTCAATGATATCCCATATTCTATTGTTGTGAAATTGAATTGAATACTAATGATATCTAGCTAAGCATATGGAATCTTAACATGGTATTAGGGCTATCCTGAATATAACATCTTTCACAAGATGAAACTCTCTCTCCTCTCTCCCTGTGACAAGAAATTAGGGATTCTATCAAAGTTGGATTTTGAAGATCTGATTTCATAGAAAGTTGTGCCTCCCTAGAGTGCATCTATTGAGCCCTGAATCAAAATTTTTAACTGAGTAGATCTCAGCGAAAGTCAAACCCTAGTTTGGATTTGGACCAAAAAACTGCAGAAAAGTAGAAAACTGCAGATCAGAATCTCACAAGTCAATTTTGAGAGGTGAAGACTTGGAATCTCCAGAAATAAAGTGTACCAATCAACTCGCCTCAGTCAAACACATCTCTTGGTAAGGTTAGTTTTTCATTTTGAGAAATTTCATTTTTTAGTAACCTCATGGATAAGATGACCCCAAGCACTAAGCTTGAGGACAAGCTAGAAGGCATAGAAAAATTCAGAGCATGGAAATGTAAGAACTGGTCTCATTCTTAGAGATAATGATCTTGATAAATACATTAAAGAAGAAGTTGCAGAACCAGAAGAAGATGAAGCTAAGGAGAAGCACAAGAAGGACCTAATTAGGGCTATGAGGATCATTGTTGATTCTATCAAATATCACTTGATTCCTCAAGTGTCATCCAAAGAGACTCCTAAGGAAATGTATGATTCCCTATCTAGAATGTATGAAGGAAGGAACTGTTGAAATATTGTAACTTCGAAGAATATTCTATATGTATCTTTTTGTGGTCCCCAATGGTCCTACCGGGAGAACCACTTGTATTACTTTGTATCCCGATGCTTCTAATCGGAAGAACTAATAAGAGTCATGAGGTAGTCCCCTCTAATTGTAAAGGTAGTTCATTAGCACCCCAGTGTGGTTACTTGAGCCTACATGTGTAACTCGAGCATCTTGATCAAATGGGTCTTGGAGTGTTAATATGATTGATCAAATGGGTCTCGGAGTATTTGTAGAAATAGATCTTGGAGCTTTAGGAGTCATAGATATGATTGAT
>LPNX010058247.1:666470-871022 GCA_001517045.1 Pseudotsuga menziesii
ATTGAGTAGAGGGATGCAACTGCAAGCAGTGAAAGCTTTTCAATATGTTGAAAAGCTTTCACTGCTTGCAGTTGCATCCCACTATTCAATAAATGGCTCCATTTCGTTTTGTACCAGGGAATTCGGGGAGTGTCATTAATGTTTGAAGGCAAAGTTTTTTGTGGAAAGTTCTATTTTCAGGTTTTCATGAGTTGCTGGAGGATTCAGCAAAGTATAATGAATATATTTTGCAGTCTTTGGACCGTGGCCTCTTTTTATAATTTTTTTGAAAAAGGCACCTCGGTCGAGGTATGTACCTCGACCGAGGTACATACCTCGACCGAGCTAATACCTCGGTCGAGGTATTTATTAACTCTCGGTCGAGGTTTCAAGACCACGACCGAGGGTTAATAAATACCTCGACCGAGGGATGAAAAAAACCTCCGTCGAGGGCTTGATAAGCCCTCGGTCGAGGTATTAAAACCTCGGTCGAGGGCTTTATAAAAGCTCGGTCGAGGTACATTTTTTTGATTTTGCCGAAATCCGCTTGCCAAAAAGTGTTACCCAGGTCCGTGGATTCACCCGCCTACATGATTAACTCAAGCCTACATGTCGAATTTAATTATTAAAGTGAATGGATGAATATAAATAGAGGTGTGGCGCTCCTCATTTGGAACACACACACTCACTTGTGTAGCGCATGAGAGAGAGAGAGAAAGAGTTGTGGCTGGAGAAGAAGGAGGATCAGTCTTTTGGGTTCTACCTTTTATCTTTTTGGGGCATCTATATTGAGGAAGCTTTTGCTGGTTTTTTCCATTTAGGGTTTTTCCAAGATAAATCTTTATGTTCTTTTTGTATGGTTGTTCTTGTCTATCTTTTAGTGGTCTTTTGGCTTATGGTTATGCTGTTATAATGCTAAATGTTTTAAGATCTGATATAACCATTAAAATTCAACATGGTATCAGAGCCACCTTGAAAGAAGAAATTGTGTAGCTACAGAAGCTAGGGCTTCTTAACTTTTGGGTCTCTCTCCACAATCAATCAGCAAAAGAAGGCTAGGTTGACTCTCCATTGAAGGGCACATCTTTTTGTTGAAGCGAAATTCGATTCTGAGCATTTTCAGTTTTCGGTGTGGGAAATTAGGGCTTTCTACAGAAGAGGAATTTTTGAGTGAGCCCAGCATAGGATTGCTCTCCTCATCAAAATAAAAGTTTAGAGACCTAGTTCAATATTTTTGGTTGGGTGAAACTCCAGGAAAGTCAAACCCTAGTTTGACCTCGATCTGGAAAAACCCTAAATACTAAAAATGATAAGTTTTTGTACATTCACTATATCTCAGGATTGACGCAGGCTCGGGAGCTAAAAATTACAGAGGTAGAAGATAAACTCCTGGTGTACATTGTATCCAAACTTCTGCCTCATATTCGCTATATTGTCGGAGATATGATCCCTCCAAGTTAGGGTTCTAGCCTCTTCCAAGATTCATCCCTAAATAGGACACTTAGGGAAAATTGCTATATCTTGGCTTACAATGGTACAAATGAAATTTATGGAGATTTTCTCGAAAGAGAATGGACTGTACTTTCTATGGTCCAAGTTTCAGACCTAGAATATGAAACAGTGACATGTGGATGTCTGTACAACTTCGCTGTTTTGAACATTCTTGTAACAGGTCACCTTGGGAAAATGATCATAAGTCCCAATTGGTGAAACCAATTTTGATGAAACCTATGGTGTTGGAACAGGGACATGCGAGGCTACCTAGATAAAAAAATTTATACATAGGGGAGTAGTAATTTTGGATATAGCACAGAAACAGTATCAAGCATTTATGTAGGAGAAATTGGAAAACTAGGGCTTCCTGTTCCGGGAGCTTCCCTCCACTGTTTTCAAAAAAGGAGTACATTGGACAGCTCAACTTGAAGAGATATATCTTTTTAACCAATTATATCTGAAAGATTCCAAGTTTTTAAAATTAGGGTTTCTCTGACAAACCCTAGATCAGCCAGCTCCAGAACCAGGATGGACACCTCAAATCGGTAAGATCTAATATTTTGCTATTTCCATTTGAGGTTCTCATCAGCTTGATGATAAGCTTGGTGAAGTTAAAACTTCCAAGCATGGAAGTATTTGATCTCTCTGAAGAAAATGAATTGGACACCTACATGAGTAGAGAGGTTCCAGTTCCAGAGGGAAATGAGGCTCAAAGCCTTACACCAGAAGAACTTGGTCAAGGCCAAGAAGATCATTGTTGATTTAGTCATGGATCAACTTGTAACACAAGTGTCTTCCCTAAAGAAACTAAAAGAGATGTTTGATTCCTTGACCAAGCTATTTGAAGAAGAAGAAGCTCAACTCATAAGAAGAGAAAAAGAAGATGGGAGCAATTGAATATCAAGCTCTCACCATTCAAAGAAGATCCCTCAAATGATGAGGAATATGAAGAACTCAATTCTTGAAGAACCTCTTATCCATCTTATCATTTGGATAAGAAATGATGATTTCATGACTGAAGAAGATGATGAAGCAAAAGGATCAATAAGGATTCTACCCATGAAACGAATAAAATATAAGTATTCAATTGTCATTTAATGATATTGTTTTGTTATGCATTTAATTTAGTTGACATGTTATGCATGATAGATTGTTTGCATTAATGATAGTATACTACTAATATGCATGTGATGGTTAAGTAGCTCATGGTGCTATACAACTCTCCATTGCTACCTATCTAGAATGAAACCTCTTTGCTGACATATTGGATTAGTGCACAATCTCAATGATGTCATGGTAGAGATGGAAGGCATATAGAAACTTTTCGTGAGATATGGATGAATTTTGTATTGGCTAAAAAGTTGCATGATGCATAAGAATTTGTTGTTATGCATATGTTTTATGAAATAGTTCTAACCATGCAAATGGTGCATTTGAATTGTAGGAAAGGTATTGTACAACCTCCTATAAGAAAAGAAGGATGAGACTTGTTCTGAAGAACAAGTGACGACAATTCAAGATTCACTCCAATAAACATGAATCTGAATCTCCCTAGGTCAGAGACACCATGACGAAAGAAAGAGCTTCAAAAAGTAGTAGATCTACCTCAAAGGATGAAGACCACCATGGGTACGAGATATAACTCAATATGAAGAAAATAATGGCGAGACTTCCAAACCAAATTAAGAGGCCTCAGACACACTCTAGTTGTGTAACATAGTTAGGTGACATCATTGATGCTAACCTTTCCATCTATGAAAGAAGCTATGATCAAAGAGTAACAGTTGATCATGGGGAATGATGTATATGATATGGTTTCAAGACATAAAGCTAAGTACGCAGTATCTTCCATATGGATCTACAAGAACAAGTGTACAAAGCAAGGTTCGTGATTTTCCTCAGAAAGAATAGACTATGACATGACATACTCTATTGACCAGTATATATCAAGCATAGAACCACCTGTACAGAATGAAGAGGGAAGATGATACTACACTTTAGGGGGAGTGACTACAGAAGATATCTGAGTTCGACATGGTACGACATGATGGAAAACTTCCTGATGGATCGAGACTTTACCAAGAGTAAAGTGGGTTCCAACCTTCAAGGTTGAATGCAAAAGACTAGGATATGTTGATGACCTGACAAGATGAACTCATGGAAGATTTTATAATGAAAGAATACTAGAATGATGTTTGGGATATAGTACTCAAACCAGAAAGAAAAAATGTGGTATCTTCCAAATGGATTTGCAAGATAAAATATGTTGCTGATAGAAGTAAGGAAAGACTTGTGAATTAATTCTGAAGAGACACTTACTCCAGGAAGCAAGGTACACTTCCTTTAGAACTATCATGGTAGTTTCTTTCATGATGATGTAAAGACAAGCCTTCCTTAATGGTATGATTGGGGAAGATTTTTACATCGAATAGTCACAAGGATTTGAAGTTGAAGACAAATGGAATCATGTTTGCAAGTTGAAGAAGGTCCTGTATGGCCTGAAGCAAGCTCCTAGAGCTTGGTATGGAAGGATAAATAGTTTCCTAATGAAATTCGATCCTGACCTTTAATTCAAGGTTATAGAAGATGAACATGTCATACTATTACTGTATGTGGATGATTTATTTCTGACAAGGAATGAGAAATAGACTGTGGAAAGCAAGAAGAAACTCGCCGAAGAATTTGAGATGAAAGACCTTGGGTTAATGCATTATTTCCTAGGTCTGGAAGTATGGAAAAATTCAGAAGGAATATTTCTCAACTAGGGAAGTATGCAGTAGAGATATTGAAAATATTTGATATGTTGGAATGCAAAGCCATGGCCACACCCATGGATTCCAACTTGAAGTTGTTGGCTGATGACTCATCAGAGTTAGTGGATGTGACTCAATACAGACATATTATTGGGTCGTTAATGTATCTAACAAATACCAGACTAGACATTTTTTTTGCTGTGAACACCTTGAGTCAGTATCTAGTTCAACCTAGACATGTTCATCTAATAGCTGCAAAGCATGTGATGAGATATCTAAAAGGGACTATAGACTTTGATCTATACTATGATGGAAACCATGATGGCTATACAGATGTAGATGATGATGTTTTAGTATTTACATATTGTAGATGTAGATGATGGTGATTCAGTATTTCTATACTGAATATAGAGATGATGATGTTTCAGTATTCCCATACTGAAGATATAGATAATGTTTTGGTATTCCCATATTGAAGCGATAGATGATGTTTCAGTATTTACATACTGTAGATGCAAATGATGGTGATTCAGTATTTCTATACTGAATATATAGATGACGAAGCTTTCAGTATTCACATACTAGAGATACAGATGGTGATAGTTTAGTATTCAGATACTGAAGATGTAGATGATGATGGTTTAGATGCTGATGTGTTGACAAAGCCTCTGTCCCGAGTAAAGTTCAAAGACTTTCGAGACAAGCTTGGTGTGGTTTGAAAAGACCTTCCCCAAAAGGGGGAGTAGTGATGTAGCAGTGGGATTGTATCATCCCTAGGAACTTTCCCTAAAGTTATGTGGTGACCTTAGTCCTCGAGAATGAAGAGGGATTGTATCATCCCGAGACATCTGTCCATAATGGATCCGGTGACTTCGGTCCTCGAGAATGTGGTAGGATTGCATCATCCTTGGACTGAGTCCTAAAGTGATAGGGACTGATTCTCCCGTAATCAATCCGGTGACTTCAGTCCTTGAGAATGTGGTAGGATTGCATCATCCTTAGATTTAGTCCTAAAGTGATAGGGATTGATTCTCCCGTAATCAATCCGGTGACTTTGGTTGTCGAGAATGTTGTGAGATTGCATCATCCCTGGACTTTAAGTCCAAAAGTGATCCAAAGAATTTTTTGTCTTTGAGCTATGGATTGCAGGTTGTTGCTGATGATGATGATGCTATACTGATCGGAAGATCAGAATATGATGATGATGACGTACTGATCAAAATATTAGAGTGTGATGATGATGACGTACTGATCGAAATATCAGAATGTGATGATGACGTACTGATCAAAAGATCAGAGTGTGATGTTGCTAATGTTGTTGTTCGAAAGTTCAAAGTATGATGATGATGTTGCTAATGTTACTGATCGAAAGATCGAAATATGATGATGATGTTTTTGATCGAAGGATCATAATACAATGATGATGATGTTGCTGATCGAAAGGTCAAAGTGCTGAAGATGTCGTTGTTGATCGAAAAGTTAGAGTACTGAAGATGTTGTTGCTAATCGAAAGGTCAAAGTGCTGAAGATGTTGCTGCTGATTGAAAGGTCAAAGTGATGAATATGTTGTTGTTTATTGAAAGGTCAAAGTTATTGCTGATCGAAGCGGTCAAAGTTGTTGCTGATCGAAGCGGTCAAAGTTGTTGCTGATCGAAGTGGTCAAAGTGTTGATGTTGCTGAAGACTGAAGATTGAAGATGAAGACTACATGATGTTGAAAAGCTTCCAATGATTTATAGATGTGTTACCTTGATGATGTTGATGATGTCCTCTATCTCTCTTCTACTATTGTTGTTGTAGAATACCCTTCTCGTTAAGGGGGAGTGTTGAAAGATTGTAACTTCGAAGAATATTCTATATGTATCTTTTTGTGGTCCCCGATGGTCCTATCGGGAGAACCACTTGTATTACTTTGTATCTCGATGCTTCTAATCAGAAGAACTAATAAGAGTCATGAGGTAGTCCCCTCTAATTGTAAAGGTGGGTCATTAGCACCCCAGTGTGGTTACTTGAGCCTACATGTGTAACTCAAGCCTACATGATTAACTCGAGCCTACATGTCGGATTTAATTATTAAAGTGAACGGATGAATATAAATAGAGGTGTGGTGCTCCTCATTTGGAACACACTCACTCACTTGTGTAGCGCATGAGAGAGAGAGAGAGAAAGAGATGTGGTTGGAGAAGAAGGAGGATTAGTCTTTTGGGTTTTACCTTTTATCTTTTTGGGGCATCTATATTGAGGAAGCTTTTGCTAGGTTTTTCCCTTTAGGGTTTTCCCAGGATAAATCTTTGTGTTCGTTTTGTAGGGTTGTGTTTGTCTATATTTCAGTGATCTTTGGCTTATGTTTATGCTGTTATAATGATAAATGTTTTAAGATCTGATATAACCATTAAAATTCAACAAGAACATCAACATAAAGATGAATTTGAGAGCTCAATTGAAAGGTACCAAGATAAGAAAAGGAGAGTCCATTCAAGACTATTTCACAAGGGTCTCTCAGTTCAAAGAGAAAATAGAAGCCATTGGAGACTCCCTTGATGAATATGAACTAGTTATGACTACACTCAATGGTCTCACCAGATCTTGGGATTATTTCATCTAGAGTATGTGTTCTAGAAAGGAAAGCATGAAGTTTGACATTGTATGGGAAGATAGAATCCAAGAGGAGGCTAGAGTAGCCAATAGAGAAGCTCTACTTAAAGAAGATGATCAAGCCCTAGCCACCTATACTAAAAGAGGAATAATTCAATATAGCCTCAAGAAGAAAAGCCACAAGGAGTCTTGACCTCCCAAGAGGTTCCAAAGGACAAGAGGAAAAATCAAAGGAAAGTCTACTCTAACTTTCAATGTTTCAATTGTCACAATATAGGACACCTTTCCAGAAATTGTTCATTGAAAAAAGAAGAATACAAGAAAAACAACAAAAGACATCATGCAAACCTAGCTGAAGATGAAGAGGAAGAGGAAGAAGGACCTCAAAGAAAACAAACAAAAGAAGAATATGCAGAAGAGTATGTATTATTCTATTTACTCTCTAGGTCCTTCACACCTGTAGAAGACACATGGGTCTATCACACCTTCATCTTCAGATCATATTCAACTGACTGTGTTCCTCCGTCAAGAAACTCATTAATGAGTTCCTTTTGCTGCAATACTTTAGAACTTTCTTCATTTGAGATACTATCTTCATCACATTTGACTTCATCAAATTTTAAGAGAGTTTCAAAGGACTTCCCATTATTTGCAACAAAACCTGCAATCACAAACAAATCATCAGTCTGAAAAACATAAGACCTTTTGGTCTCATTCGGACTCACAGTCATCTCCTCTATAAGTTTTTTTATATTCTTTACAGAATTTATGAGACTCTCAATTGGTCTCTCTTTTTCTGCTTCATCATTCTCTCCAAGCAAAGTACCCTGTTCAGGTTCACAATATGAAACCTCCATCTCAGATTCAACTTCTCTGAGTTCTTTCTTCAATTCAAAAAACATATTTTGTTGTAGCTTCACTTGTAGTGAATGCCATCTTACCTCCCTTTTCATGACCCAACCATACCTCAGGTTTTCTTCTTCAGCAGCTTGCATATGCTTCTCAAAGCACAAAATGTCTTTTGCTAACTTTATAAATTCTCTGTTACATTCTTCTTGGCTTTTTTTCTTCTTTCTTTTGTTGTGGATTTTCTCTAAACCCCTGCAATGAACTTCAATAGTTATTGTTCTTATCTCCCTCTCTTTTTTTGAACTTCATCTTGTCCACTTGTGGACTGCTTTCCTAAGCCTCCCTCAATAAGTCTCCACACTTGTCTATTATACCTCAACAAGCTATCTCTGCTTGAGCTTGTCTTTTAGGTATCTTTGGTTCTTCTCCTCTAGAACCTTTTGAGCATCTCCTTTTCTCTTTTGTTTGGCTTTTGTAGGTCCACTTCTCTTTTGAGAACATGCACTAGTCCTCTCTTTCCAACCTCTATTGGATTTATGGGTTCTGCCACTACTTCCTCTTTCCTCTAAGAATTCATAAACTCTTCTTCATCAGGAACATAAGTTTCCTATGTACAACTCCACTTCCTTTAGTCTATTTTAACCTGTTAAATCCTTCAAAGGATTTCCTCTGCACTCTCTTATGGATAATATCAATTTAAACCACACACTCTTTGTTTGCAAGTATTTTCCCATAGTTAATTATATTCATAATGAAAAACGAAAATATCATTACCTCATTCCAAGAGCTAGTTGTGCTCTAATATCAATATGATGCAGACGGGAACCCAAAACAACCATTATCCCCTCCACTTTCCTAGGATTTAACTTTCTCTACATTTAGCAAATTCTAAATTTGGATTCTTGTCTAAATATTTCTTCTCTCACAATTCTATTGCGCAGCTCTGCTTCTACAGGTTCAATTCTGGAAATAGGTTTTTGGAAGCTTGATTTTCCACAATTCTCTTTTCGCAAGACAATTCCTTCTGCAAGAAAAATTTCTGCAAATCTCTCTTTCCAAAACACCTTTTCGCAAGCTCCTTTCTGCAATAGATTTTCTGCAACTCTGTTTCCGTATTTGTGCATTGCGGATTGTAGAAATTCCCAAATTCCAAATTTGACTTTTGCAATTATGCAGTAGCAACACTCTGTTGGGTCCCAAAATGCCCCTTTTTAACCATAGCCATTATGCCATGTTTGTCTTGTCTTGCTCCATTTTGAGCAACAAACAAACGTTCTTTCCTCACTTGAGACTTGAATCTTCACAGGTATGATTAATTATTGTTTCATCTTATTAATGCTTATGATTGCTATAATCAGGAATTTGCTTCTTGAATTATGCTAACACATTATGATTTTACAAAGATAGTGCAAGCTGTGAGAGAATGCAAGTGTAGCAGTCCAAGTGGTCCAAAGAGGAGATGAGTGTTCACTGCCAACTGTGACCTACCAGTTCCATTTCTACACATGGATCCAACCAAGGGTCATCATTCCACATGGGCTGCAACAGACTTAGCTGTAACAACGCATCGCTACTTAAAGTTAGTTGCAATCGTTAGGGCATCTCTTGAATTGGTTCTGTTATTCATTTACTGGCTCAAGAAATAGAATTGCCTATATTCCCTATTTTTGTTTAATTCCACCCACAGTTGTAACATCGCATGTAATAGGGTAGCTTGAAGATCTACGATATTCATGGATGCCCGATATTCGTGGGTGGATTATGATTGTTGATGTATAAGTACTGGGAATCATTCGGAGCTAGAGGTTGGACAATATTAGATTTAATTGTGTGAGATATAACAGAGACTATACTTTCATTCCACCATTTTAATATAAGGAGCAGGATTCTTTAGACTCTGTGGTTTAACTTATGTTAGTTATGTTGATGTAATTGTAACTTCGAAATGTATTCATCTGTATATCTTATGTATTGTACCCCAATGTTTATTCCGGGATGTGTCTATAATGTATTTGAGTCATGTCATACCCCAATGTTTATTCTGGGAAGTTTCTATAATGTAAACAAGTCATGTCAAGTCATTGTGGGTAACCCTCCTATTTGTCAAGGGTTAAAGTCCCCGCAGTTGTGGGGCCCTAGGGTTGTTAGACTATCCTAGAGAATTCAACCCTAGGTGAGTCATTTTAAGTTAGGGAAATAGTCCCCACCATTGTGTTAAGGGTAACCCTCCTTTTTGGTCAGAGGAGGCAAAGTCCCTACAAGTTTTGGGGCACTAGGGTTATTAGACACTCCTAGAGATGTCGCCTCTAGTAATTAATTGCTAAGTGAGGCCGACATGTTGGAGTGGGTTTCATGTAAATGAAAGAATATAAATAGAGAGTGAGCCTCTCTATTTATCACACACACACTCACTCATTGGGGCGTATGAGTGAGAGAGGAGAAGTTCTCTCAAGTGAGAGAGAGAGAGAGAAGCTGTGGAGATCATCTTTATGTTTTCAGGTTTTACTGTTGCCATTGGTGCTCATTCTATCTCTAAGGAAGTTGTGGGGTTTTCTCCTTTATGGTTTCCCCAAGGAAAATTATTTGTGTCTCTTATCTCTTGTGTTTTATTGTTGTGCATATTATTCTCTCAGTTAAAGATCCTAATATCATAATGCTAGCTTGAATGATAAAAATCTAACATGGTATCAGAGCTAACCTGAGAAGAAGACATTGTGCAGCTGCAGAAGCTAGGGATTCTTAATTTTTGGGTCTCTCTCCATAATCCATCAGCAAAAGTATGATAGGCTGACTCTCCATTGAAGGGTGCATCTTTCTGTCGAAGCAGAATTCAATTCCGAGCATTTTCAATTTTTGGTGCGGGAAATTAGAGCTTCTTACAGAAGAGGAATTTTTGAGTGAGCCTGGCATAGGATTTCTTGAATTAAAAAAATCAAATTTTAGAGACCTGGATCAAGATTTTTGGTTGGGTGAAACTCTGAGAAAGTCAAACCCTAGTTTGACCCCGAGCTAGAAAAAACCCTAAATACTAAAACTGATAAGTTTTTGTGCATTCACTATATCTTGGGATGGGTTAAGGATAAAGAGATGAAAATTTTAGAGATCGAAGATACAATCCTGATATACACTGTATCCAAAATTCAGTATCTGATTCATTATATTCTGGGAGATATGATCCCTCCAAGTTAGGGTTCTATCCTCTTCCAGAATTCATCCCTAAATAGGACACCCGGGGAGAATTGATATATCTTGGACTTAAAAGGTCCAAATGAAATTTATGAAGATGTTCCAGAAAGGGAATGAACTTTCATTTTGGTGTTCCTAGTTTTAGACTTAGAATATGAACCAATGATATGTGGCAGTCCGTGCAACCTCTCTGTTCTGAACAATCCTGTAACAGGTCACCTTGGGAAAATGATCATAAGTCCCAATTGGTGAAACCAATCCTGAGGAAACCTATGGTGATGGAACAAGGAAATACGAGGCTACCTTAGTATGAAGTTTTATACACATAGGATTAGTAATATTGGAGATACCATAGAAGCAGTAACAGAAATTTCTGCAGAAGAAATTGGAAAACTAGGGCTTCCTATTTCGGGAGCTTCTCTCCACTATTTTCAGAAAAGGACTACATTGGGAAGCTTTCCTTGAAAAGATATATATTTCTATCTAATCAGATCTAAAATATTCCAATTTTTTAAAATTAGGGTTTCTATGACAAACCCTAGATCAACCAGCTCCCGAACCAGGACGGACACTTCAAATCGGTAAGATCTAATCTTTTGCTATTTTCATTTGAGGTTCTCATTTCAAAGTGATCTATTACATCAGTTTGATGATAAGCTTGGTGAAGTTGAAAACTTCCAAGCATGGAAGTATATGATCTCTCTGAAGAAAATGAATTGGACACCCACATGAGTGGAAAGGTTCCAGTTCCAGAGGGAGATGAGGCTCAAAGCCTTACACAAGAACAACTTGGTCAAGGCCAAGAAGATCATCGTTGATTCAATCATGGATCAACTTGTACCACAAGTGTCTTCCATAAATACACCAAAGATGTTTGATTCCTTGACCAAGCTATTTGAAGGGAAGAACATAAATCAAAAGATGGCTTTGAGAAACAATTGAAGAATGTGAAGATCCAGAATGCAGAACAACTTGAAGCGGTAAAAGAAGAAGTGGAGAATGCAGAAGTTGTGATAACCTCCTTGAATGGACTCCCAGGATCATGGGATTCATTCATTCAAGGAATGTGTGCCAAAAGGAAGTGATTACTTTCAACAAACTCTGGGAAGAAGAAGAAGCTTGACTCATAATAAGAGAAGAGAAGATGGGAGCAACTGAAGATGAATCTCTCACCATCGAAAGAAGATCCCTCAAGCGATGAGGAATATGAAGGACTCAACTCTTGAAGAACCTCTTATCCATATTAGCATTTGGATAAGAAACGATGCTATTATGAATGAAGAAGACGATGAAGCTGAAGGCTCAAGAAGGAGTCTACCCATGAAACAAATAAAGATAAGTATTCAATTGTCATTTCATGATATTGTTTTGTTATGCATTTGTTTATATTCAGTTGATGTATCATGCATGATAGAATGTTTGTAGTATACTACTAATATGTATGTAATGGGTAAGTAGCTCATGGTGCTATACAGCTCTCCATTGCTACTTATCTAGAATGAAACCTCTTTGCTGGCATATTGGATTAGTGCACAATCTCAATGTTGTCCTGGTGGAGATGGAAGGCATCTAGAAAAGCTTCCGTGAGATATGGATGAATGTTGTATTGGCTAAAGTAGTTGCATGATCGTATATTTATGCATAAGAATTTGCTAGTATGAATATTCCTTATGAAATGTTTGTAACCATACAAATGCATTTGACTTGTAGGAAATATCGCATACATAATCGCCTACAAGCAAAGAAGGATTAAACTTGTTACGAAGAACTAGTGACGACAGTTCAAGATGAAGAATAATATGACAAATGAAACGACATCATTAATACAAAACCTTCCAGCCATGAAGAAGTAACCAAGAAGAAAGGGAATACAATTCCAAGAAGAATGATGTCTAGGTTGCAGTTCATAGTTCCATCATGCAGTAGATGGAAACATCATGGGATACAAGGCAATATTCGTAGCATGAGGCATAGACTACGAAGAGACATTTGCAGCCACTAGAAATACACATGACAAGAAGAATCATGTGTGCAAATGAAAGAAGGCCTTGCACGAGCTTAGAAGACACCCATGGGATAACACATACATGAGGAACTTGATGAAGCCCTAAACCTTTGCTACAAGGTTGAAGATGAAATTCTATAGAGGATGACAAGCTCTCAGATGGGTATGAGAAGAACTTTTGAAAAAGTTCAAGATAGAGGATCTTGGTATCCAATGATCCTAGATGGATACATAGAATATTAGTAGTAGAGGAAGCTACTTGTCACTTCGGTACAAAATGTTTCAGTGCATAGAGTATGGAAGATAGAGGGAGTATGACGCTTCACTTCAGAGGGAGTGACTATAGAAGATCATGAGGTTCGACATGGTACAACAGGATGGATAGATTACTAATGACTCTAGGCTTTACTGAGAGTAAAGTGGATTCCAACCTTTGCTTCAAGGTTGAAGGCAGAAGACCACTGATGCTCCTATTATGTGTCGATGCACTACGTTCTAGGCATGGAGGTGTGGACAAGGGAAGTATGTAGTAGAGATCCTGAAGAGGTTCAGGATGATGGACTGCAAGGCCATAACCACACCTATGGCATCGAAGCTGAAGCTATTGAGTGTTGCTTCATTAGAGACAATAGATGCCATGATGTATCATCATATGATTTGTTCCTTGATGTACCTGATGAATATGAGACCAAATATTTTCTTTGTTATGAACACATTGAGACATGTTCACTTGATGGTTGCAAAGCATGCAGTGAGGTACCTGAAGGGTACAGTTGATTATGGGCTCAAGTATGAGGCGAATCAAAATATTATGTGGATTCATATTGGGCAGGTAGTTCCATTGATAGGAAGATCACTTCGAGGTGCTACTTCAGTATGGGATCAAGTGTGATCTCTTGATTTGGCAGGATGGAGTCCTGCATGGCGCTGAGTACAGCTGAGGCAAAAGATGTTGCCACTTGTTATCTAGGAGGTAGTATGTTTCTTTTGAAAACTACTATTTGATTTGGTTGATCTGACTTGCATTTTTGTATGATGCAGAGAGGAGCAGTGATCTAGATCAAGATCTCTCGAAAAAGAGATTTCTAGCATAGCTAATGAGATAGGTTGCCCTCGGTCCTGGCAAAGCTCGTAGGTTATCCTTGGATGTAATCAGCCCTGATGTGATTCTATGCTAGAAATGGCTAAAGTGAGGTTTGAGTAATTCAGGGAGAAGCTTGGTGTTCTCCATATCGAGGTTCCCTCCAAGGGGAAATGATGAGACCTAGAGCCATTCTGACATGGGAGAGGATTAGGTTCCTTCCATGGTCAGATGTAAGGGTTGATCCATTCTGTCATGGTGAGAGGATTTAGGTTCCTTCCATGTCAGATGTGAGTGCTGATCCATTCTGATGTGTTTGTAGGATTGGTTCCTACATGATCAGATGTAAGGGCTGAATGCCATTCTTGGAATGGAGGCACCTGGTCAGTTACCAAGAATACTCAGTCTAGGACTGAGGGCCATTATGATATGACTGTAGGATGTAGTCTTACATGATCAGATGTGAGCACATGGCCATTCTCATGTGATTGAGGGATGTGTCCCACTTGATCAAATATAAGGGCTGATGCCATTCTCTAGGAGAATGGAGGCACCTAGTCAGTTACCAGGAATCCTCAGTCTGGGAATGAGAGCCCTTTCGATGTGATGTGTTTACACATGGTTGAATGTAAGTGTAGAGGCTTTCTGACAAGATGAGGTTGGATATAAGTGTTGAGCCATTATGGCACAATGTGTTTACACATGGTTAAATGTGGGTGCTATGCCTTTCTGACATGATGGGGTCGGATGTAAGTGCAAAGCCTTTTCGAAAAGATGAGGTCAGATGTAAGCGCCGAGCCATTCTAGTGTGATGTGTTTACACATGGTCAGATGTGAGTGTTGGGCCTTTTTGACAAGATGAGGTCAGATGTGAGTGTTGGGCGTGCCTTTCTAACAAGATGAGGTCAGATGTAAGAGCTGGATGAGCCTTTCTAACTTAGGGTCAGATATAAGTGCTAAATACCTACATGAAGGGTAGGCCTATAGGTCTGGCTCTGTAGAACTTCCTGTGACGAGAAGAATCAAGAGATAGCACCATTTGATTGAGATAGCAGAAGCAGTAATGATGATGATGATTCAGTGATGATCCAACTTTGATGATGATATAGATCAAGTGATGATCCAGACTTGATGACGATCCAGAAGTGATGATCCAGATCAAGTGATGATCTAGACTTGATGATGATCTAGCAGTGACGATCTAGATCAAGTGATGATCCAAACTTGATGATGATCCAGTAGTGACGATCCAGATCAAGTAATGATCCATAATTGATGATGATCCAGTAGTGATGATTCAGATCAAGTGATGATATAGGATTGATGATGATCCAGTAGTGATGATCCAGATTAAGTGATGATATAGACTTGATGATGATCCAGATCAAGCGATGATCTAGACTTGATGATGATCCAACAGTGATGATGATCCAGATCGAGTGATGATCCAGATCCAGATGAAGATGACTTGAAGATGAAGATGACCTAAAGATGAAGATGACTTGAAGATGATGAAAACTTGATGATGATCTAGATGATACAGAGAACAAGACTTGTGCTAATAAATTGTGTCGAGAGAATACCTTCCTAGTTAAGAGGGAGTGTTGATGTAATTGTAACTTCAGAATGTATTCATCCATACATCTTATGTATTGTACCCTGATGTTTATTCTGGGATGTGTCTATAATGTATTTGAGTCATGTCATACCCCGATGTTTATTTCGGAAAGTTTCTATAATGTAAACAAGTCATGTCAAGTCATTGTGGGTAACCCTCCTATTTGTCAAGGGTTAAAGTCCCTGTAGTTGTGGGGCCCTAGGGTTGTTAGACTATCCTAGAGAAGTCGACCCTAAGTGAGTCATTGTAATTCAAGGCAATAGTTCCCACCATTGTGTTAAGGGTAACCCTCCTTGTTGGTCAGAAGAGGCAAAGTCCCCACAAGTTATGGGGCACTAGGGTTATTAGACACTCCTAGAGATGTCGGCTCTAGTAAGTAATTGTTAAGTGAGGCTGACATGTTGGAGTGGGTTTCAAGTGAACGAAAGAATATAAATAGAGAGTGATCCTCTCTATTTATCACACACATACACTCACTCATTGGGGTGTATGAGTGAGAGAGGAGAAGTTCTTTCAAGTGAGAGAGAGAGAGAGAAGCTATGGAGATCATCTTTATGTTTTCAGGTTTTATTGCTGCCATTGGTGCTCATTCTATCTCTGAGGAAGTTGCGGGGTTTTCTCCTTTATGGTTTCCCCGAGTAAAATTCTTTGTGTCTCTTGTCTCTTGTGTTTTATTGTTGTGCATGCTATTCTCTCAATTAAAGATCATAATATCATAATGCTAGCTTGAATGATAAAAATCTAACAAGTTCTTTCGTCTCTGTTTGAAGGCTGGGCCTGCATTCCCTCAGAGATCGTTGAGTTAATTAGATGTTTTGTTAATTGATTGTGTGGCGTGGAAGTTACATTAGACGCATTTGTTTCAGTATCTACAACAATAATGTTCAATCATTGTGTTTCCTTGAATATTCAGTACTTGCATTTCCTTTAAGCTGCAGTAGTGTGGTGTGACAGTTGACTATGTAAGTTAATTTCCTTTATGCATGTGTGTGATAGCTGCAAAAGTCAAGCTCTTCCTCAGTTCCTTTCAATTATTTGTGTTTCTTAGGTTTGCTAATTTAGGTAGACTATAGCTTAGAGTTTTGTGATTCAATTCTTGTTTATCTTATTCGAAGATTAAAGTTGGATTAAACTAGTCACAATCAATTTGCATATGGTCTGGTAAATTAGAATTTAACTTTTGGCAAAAATAAGACTAGATATTTATTTCATGAATCATTCATTGCTGGATTGAAGTAGTAGGAAGTGATTTCAATTCTGAATTATTAGATAGGTAGTTTAGATCAATTTAATTATGGGAGGAGTTTGACTAAATAGATAAGTAGGACAGTTTATTTGGTTCATCCACTACTTAGCGTTTAAGCACAAACGGTGTGAATTATCTTTGAAATAAAAAGACTTCCTTGGGTTGACAATTTATATTGAGCATTCTGCATGATGGTTTTAATTAACTAGCATATAGAGTGACCAACACACTCCTTTCCACAATCGGATTGCGTTGTGGATCCAACTTTTCCAAAAGTTGAAAATCCGTAATTTCCCTCCTGCAATTCCTTTTCTGCAACTCTTTACAACCATTGATTTCATGCAGCTTCCTTCCTAACCATTGGTCTGAGATCAAATGCGGATCTCATCTTAACTTTGTGTATCCTTTATCTTCCTTACACCTTTCTCTTATGGGATCTTATCGTGACCATTGGTCTTCCTCTAAGATCATTCCCTAGCGTCCAATCACTCTCAAGGAGACTAGTTAATATTTTACTTATGCATCTACAGAATCAATTTTCTTCAATCAATCAAGCCATGCACAGGAATGAATATTCATCTTCCTCGATCCTTCAATGATCGAATTTGGCTCCTTGACCTGCAATAGGGTTAATACACGCACGCATTCATTTATAAAATACTCAAAGGATCATTCATCTAACTCCTTCGATGGATCACAGCATCGATCTCTACTTCTCCCACTTTCAAAAACCCTGAAATCATATACAAGATTTTCACATATGGACAAATAATTTATCCAAACATTTAGTTCACGAACTTATATATTTAGACTAAATTCATTCACACATACAGAGATATGTCAAATAGGCTTTTCCTTCATTTACACAAGGGAATTATACATTCAATTTGTCTCGAAACTTGTGCTTTGATCTCCTAAGGCCTAATATATCTTTAGTTGGCCTTCCATGACTCCTACAGGCCCTACTAACCTCTATCTATCCTCTGTACCTCTCTTTTTCTCTATCTCTTCCGTCCCCCTCTAATATGCCTCATAGGATTATAGATATACACAACAAGATTCATGAACCATTCTGGTTCAAATCCACATAATATGCTAACAAATCCTGATTACAATAAACCTTAAATCTTATCCTATGACTCGCTACCCTAATTGAGGGATTTGATACATGATAAATCAATTGACTCATCATCCACCTAGTGACTCACTCAACTGACTCACCATCATCTAGAATCAAATAAACATAGGTTATTTACAATGTAATGGTTCAAATACCATCAATTCAGATTTTGAAGACCCTTTCTAGGCCTGATCCAACATTGAGCTTGGAATTTGAAATGGAGAGCAGGATGCTCCTACATTACAAGTACTCGATGAGGAGTACGGTTCTGTACATACACAATTGTTCTTGTTTCCTCTGCCCAAAGGTGCATAGGAAGATCCTAATCATGCCACATAGATTTTTTTGCCTCCATGATGGTTTGGTTCTTTCATTCCACAACCCCATTCTATTGAGGATTGTATGGAGTGATCAACTCCCTCTTAATCCCAGAATCTCTGTAGAGTTCCTTGAATTATTTGGAATTGAAATCTCCGCCATTATCTGACTGTAGATTCTTGATCTTGCCATTTGTTTGGTTCTCAACCAAGGATTTATAATCCTTGAACTTAATGAAAACTTTAGTCTTCCCTTTCAAGAAATATATCCAAGTATTACACGAGAAATCATTTATAAATGAAACATAGTACACATACTCACTTAATGAACTAGAAGACATAGGTCTACATACATCCGAGTGTACTATCTCTAGTATTCCTTTAGTCTTTCTCTCACTGCTAGGAAATGTCTTCTTCGCATCCCTTGAAAATTCCTTCATGCTTTAACTGCATCTCTGGCATTTCCGAGACTTCTTTTCTTGCCATCAGTAGTGCTCTGTAGTGCACATGTGCAAGCCTTCTGTTCCATAGTTCACTTGGTTCAATCGACTCATGAACTAGGGCTTTTTCAGGTTGTCCCCTCAGCTTGTATAAGCCTCTATCTTCTTCTCTAATAATTGTTGCATCCTCTATTGTATTTCCTTTGGGTCGCATCAGAATTTGGCCATAAAAAATATCAACCCTAATCCCTTTTGCATCTTGTGCAGAAATGGAGATAAGGTTATTCTTTAATCCTATAACATATAACACATCCTTCATCTTTAAATATTTCCCATATTTAAGCTTGTATGAAGCTTCTCCACTCCCTTTTATAGGGTATTAATAGTAATCCCCAAGCTTGTGAGGTGAGACATGTTCAGACATATTAACGAATGATTCCTTGTATCCCATCATACATTTAGAAGCTCCACTATCCACAAGCCAATCATTGCTTATGTGTGAGATAGTTCTGGTATGTGGTTATATTAGCACATACTCTTCATCTTAATCATCCTTCTCCCGTCTGAATATTTTGTTTTTTGGTTCATCATCTTCGAAAACATGACCATGGTGTCAATTTTTCCTAATGAGACAATCTCTTGCAAAGTGTCCCTTTTCATCACAAGTATAGCATTGAACATTTGAAGTATCTCTTTTGGTATTAATTCGTTTCTTGTCCTTCTTCCTTTTTTCATGAAATTTATCCTTCTTCTCCTTCCTCTTGAAGTTCTTCCTGGTGTGAACTATAAGAGCTTTATCGTCAATTTCTCCCATCTTTTCTTCTCTTGTCATAAGTATAGATTCTTCTTGAAATCTGATGAAATAAATCAACTTCCTTCTTGCACAAATTCCTTGAATGAATGAGTCCCATGATCTAGGGATACCATTTAAGGTAGTCATTACAATTTCTCCTTCTTCAAAATTTTCTTCAACCACTTCAAGTTTTGATTGGACCGACCCTTGTGAAGTAAGATTGTATAGTCTTGGAGTTTTGTATCTTCACATTCTTCAATTGGTTCCTCAAAGTCATCTTCCAGTTGATGTCATTTCCTTCGAACATCTTTGTCAAAGCATCACACACTTCCTTCAGTGTCTTAAATGAAGAAACATGGGGGATGAGGTTATCCATAATAGAATATACAAAGAATCTGTAATTATTCTCTTGGCCTTAGCCAGGATTCTCTTATGAGCATCCTTAGCCTCATCTCCCTCAGGTTGTGGAACCTCCTCAGTGATGTAATGATGTAAATCATTTTCTTCAAGGATCAAGGAGATTCTGCACTTCCATGCTCGGAAGTTATCATCCCCTCTAAGATTTTCCTCAAGTTTAGTATGATGAGTCATATTTTCAAATGAGAATCTCAAATGGAAATAGAAGAGATTTAGATCTTACCAATTTGAGGTGTCTAACTTAGTTCCATATCTAGTTGAGCTAGGGTTTGTCAGAGAAAGCCTAATTTTCCAAACTTGGACTTTGGGAATTCTGTTTGGACATAAAGGTGTTCCTCCTTGAGGTGACTTGCTTAGCTAGGTCACTTTCTGAAAAGTGGGGTGGGAAGCCTCCAAAATTTGATGCCCTAGTTCCTCTCGACACTAGTGACAGGGTCAAAAATGAAACTTCTTCAATTCAGAAACTACTTCGACCAAAATATGTTCCCTATTGAGGTGAGTTATCCTAGCCATATTTTCTTGATGATATATAGAGAGAACACCTTGAACTAGGAAGCCCTATTTTTTGTAGATTCACGATGCCTTCTTTCAGAGAGGCTCTGATACCATGTTAGTTTTTCTAGATATTATTAGCTTGATTAGGATCTTTGTTTGAAATAATAACAAGTACAACTATATGCATAAGATATAAGATATACACAAGACACAAATATTTTCACTGAGGAAACCATAAAGGAGAAAACCCCGCAAACTTCTTCAAAATAGTAAGATGATAAAAAGTAGTAATAATAAGTATTCAACAGCTATATGTCTCTCCTCCCTTTTTCTCTCTCTCTCTCATGTGAACTTGAGAGTGTGAGGTGTGTATAAATGAGGGAGAGTGCCTCCCTATTTATACCTTTCAAGCCATTGACCAAACATAATACTGGGGCCCACTTGTCTTCCCTAACAACACTGACTTCTCCTAGAGAGGCTTCAAATACACATTACACAATGTTACACTAGAGACTATTTCCCCGACTCACAACGGAGGTTGTAAATCAAGGTATAGACACAATTAAGACATCACAAAAGGGGGTAAACACATCCCCAATGGGGGTGCAACAACATACAATGATAAAATACATTAGAATATATTCCAAAGTTACAAATACATCAACAAATTTCCCCGATCATCCCCCTACCAAATCTTAGGATTTATATTCCTCCCTTGTCCATACTTAGTCTATTACATTGTATTTACCTAACTTAGGAGTCGTTACTTGATATTGGGTCCACTAGTACCATTGGGTCCACTTGGGATATTGGTGCCACAAGTACCAACCACTATAGTATGGGGAACGCATATATAGGTTAACTGCAATAGACTGCATGTTCATGCATCAGTTTATGTGCCTCTAAGACCGATCCCTATAATTTAGGAGCCACTTTGAGTGCCACTAGCAGCCTCCTTCAGTTGTTTATAGTAGGTTCCTAATTAAGCTAAGTTAACCTCCAGTTACATTCAGTTAGATGTCTTTCATTTTAGTTAGCGCCAGTATTGCATGTTTGCATGGGAGTAGGCGCATATTCTCACCTACCTCACCAGTTTAACTGGTTTAACTCATTGATGGATTGAATTAGACATATGGAGTTAGACTAGTGAGCTCCAAATGTGATTTAGACACTTCTAGTTAGCCATTCCATCAGGATTGAGTTAGTAGATTTGAATCATATCCACATGATTTGAATTCTCCTTTATGCAACACTGTTGTATACTACTGGGATTTATGAACTTTAATTTTGTAATTTACCAAGCAATACTTATCAGTTTTCTGTGAATTTGTCTTATTCAGTGTACATTTTTCATTCCATTATACTCCAACAGTATCCAATTCAATTGCACTCATTTCCTATAGATCAATGGCACAATAATTTAAACACCAAAAATAAGTAGAAAAGATTATCAGAAAGAAACCAATAAACACACGAAAAAGACCAAAAAAAACATTATGCTCCATATTATATTTGTACAATTCCAATGAATTATACCAGTTGTCTCAAGGATCGTCTACTCATTGGATCAATTTTTATAGGGGACCTGTCCCAATCTACTGATAGGGAGGTTCCCCTTATAGTACCCTACATCGAAAAAATAGAAAACATTATCTAAAGTAACCAAAATACTCACGGTAACAACATTATAAGAAAACATTTTGATGTATTTAAATTGTACATTTACAATAAGGTATACCTGTTTTCTCAAGGCTACTATCGTCTGATAAATAGTCGGGTGGTTTCCCCAATCAACACTCTGCAACAGGAATATAGATAACATTATCTAAATGAATTGAATATACTAATGAAAAAACATAACAAAAAAAAACCTTTTGTTCATATTTAATTTGTACAATTGCATCAATGTATACCTGTTTCCTCGAGGTAGGTCTAGTATCATCTACTGCTATGGAGGTTCCCCTTACAACACCCTTCTTCAAAAACATAGAAAAATTATCCAAATGAAACCAAAATACTCACGGTAATAACATAATAAGATTTTTTTTTACGTATTTAAATTGTACATTTACAATCAGGTATACCAATTTCCCCGAGGCTCCTATAGTTTGATAAACATCCAAGTTGTTCCCCCGATCAACACTATGCAAAAAATATACATAATAACATTATATAAACCAAACGAGTATACTCATGGAAAAACACAACAACAAAAAAACTATTTTTTCAAATTATATTTGTACTATTACAAAGATGTAATATACCTGCTACCTCGAGGGAGTTGTACTCCTCTGACCAACTGCTGGGGAGATGCCCCTATCACTACCCTACAAAGTAAATATAAAAAATTTAAACAAAATTATAACAATTGAGTAACGAAAAATCCTTAAGAGGTTAAATTAATTAATAGAAGGTTGGGTAAATTGTTGGATGTACCACTCCCATAGTAACTATTTTTGTATCTACCTGATTCAAATTGTAATTAATAAGAAACTCTTCCCCTATGGCTATTTATTTAATGACACATAAAATTACATGGTTTCCTTCACACCCCTCAAATATGCAGTTGGGTTGCTTAATTGTAGATCTTGATTGTGTATTGTTTATAAACCCCACAATATTCTTTGTGGTTTTTTTCCTTTCATCAATGTACAATGTTGCTCCTTTATTTTGATCTTTGTCTTTTAGTTGTAATTAATTTCATGACAATCCATATATGCACATACTTCATGTATATTGGACCAGGTGCAACCAATATTTGTATTTGTAATAGGGTCCAACATACTCCATCAATTTTGTACATCTGTAGTAACCGACCTTTATGTAATCCATGCAAAACAACCCCAATCCATGTAATGATGACAGTGCAATTCGATATATCCTCTCTTTCACAAAAAAAATCTGTGTTTACTTGAGTAATATCCTTGGGCACCCATTGTTTGACTAGATGTTTGCACCTCAAGATCATCTCGATGTCGTCTATTGTCTCATCATCATAAGAACATGACCCCCCTTCAGGGAGAAAAAATTCCATGTTTTTATGGAAATTTCTTCTAATATTTTGACATCTAGTTGATATAACCCTTGTAGACCTATTGGATGTCTCACTTTCATCTAGTCTTACTAAATTCCCCACGCTCGAAGAAGAAATATCCGACAAATACATGTTTGGTTCTACCTGCACCATGGGAAAAAAGTTCAGATAGGACCTTGTTGGGTATGCATAATTCATATTAGAGAATTAATATCATTAAGGCATGCATTTTCCACTATTGTCATACATAGTTAGCAATATTCCCCCAAGCTTGAAAATTCATATGTTGATTATTAAGGGTTATTTCCTTTAATTTCCTTGCATGTTCAAAATTGGAAAAAATGACAAAAAACAAATTGAAGTCAATAAATAGTGCAAGAAAAAAATACTAAATAATACTCCATGTTGTCACCTAGCAACAACCTAAATCCTTGTTATTTAAACTATTGGGAACACAAATGATTGGATGTGTGATCTTATGGTGTTGGCTTATACCTTTGTGTGGGAAAATACCATAGAACCCTGTAGGGACTCTACCCTTTGAATGCATTGAATTTGGGGTGTGCTTACTGGAATGTGACTTAATTCCCGATTCCTAGTAAACTTAGTCTCAATATGTATTATATTTGCATTTTACTTGTTTTGTACTCTACCTACATTGTTAATATTTCATACGTGATTTGTTCAAAGATGATCACTCACTCAAAATGTATTTGATAATTTTAATAATTGAAGAATTTCTCTAAAACCATTCTCCTCTTATGTTTGCATAATTTCCCTTCATTTTCCTTTCTTGTATGTGATTTTTTTCACATTGTTGTTACTATGTTTATTGTAGAGTTTAGAAATTTTGGTCTCATTTCCCAAAACACCCTTTGAAATCTCAACTCCAACTAGTTTGGGTGATTTACAAGTGTTTCAAAATACTTATTTCTTGTTTTCATACCATTTACAGACATGTATCTCTTTATTGCTCAAAGTTATCTCTCAAAACTCCTCCTTTTCTAAAATATGTTTGTAATTTCCTACAATTGTAGTTTTTTTTCCTATTTTCAATTCATGATTGCAATTTGTTCTACTTTTCATGACTATTCTTCCATACGGGGTTTCTTTCCCAATACCTTGGATGATAATAGAATTGTAATTTTTCACTCTTGTGATCCCCCTAGGATCTTGTAGGTGTGTTCTCTTAATTATCCCTTACCACTACAAGGAGGATATCATCTGCTAGTGCATTATCCTTTTCACATTGATTGATA
Organism: Pseudotsuga menziesii; assembly: GCA_001517045.1. Taxonomy (NCBI): domain Eukaryota; kingdom Viridiplantae; phylum Streptophyta; class Pinopsida; order Pinales; family Pinaceae; genus Pseudotsuga; species Pseudotsuga menziesii. The sequence goes on from LPNX010058247.1 coordinate 691,151, forward strand.
ACTATGCCATGGAGGATATATCGAACCCACCATCTAGTCATGGCTATGATTTCCAATGTCAACAAGGATATCATTCACTAATGCATTGGCCCTTTCATACTTATTGATGACTATGATGAGGAGCATGTATTGAGGCCTCCTTACCTATCCTTGGCAACTAGATCTAGATACACCATGTGTTTAAATTACCTTTTTAATCATTGACACTCACTAGTTTATATCATCTTTCCTACACTTGCACTAAACATTATATCTTCTTTTAGTCAACCATTTAAATTTTAGCTACACACTTAGTTCTTTATGTTTTCCTTCTTTCAATATCATTTTATGACTTTCTTTTTCACTCTCGCACTAAACCTATATTGCTTGTACTCTTTTAGTCCAATTGACATATCTGTGTTGTTATTTGTTGAAAAATAATAAATTATATTATCTTATTTAGTTTTTTGCAGATTTGTTTTATTACATTTTGGGACTTTTGATCTCAAACTGTCACAAACTGTCTTTTTGTATGCCATGGTTCCTTGAAATTCTTCTATACAGTTCAATGAATCTCAAGAATCCACCCTCACTCAATGCTAGATAGAGTAAAGGTAAGAGAAAAAAATTCATTACAACCAATATTTGTTAGAGTAAATTGATGGATATTGGTAGTAAGTTGTAACATGTTGAATTACATGCCAACATGATTCAAAATATGTTCACTTTATTCTTGTTTCTTGCTACCGTAGCATTAGACCTTGCAACATCATGTGCCTCTTCAACAACCTAATACACCTATAGGAATCCCAACGCTTAAGTTGGTTTTACCTACACCAAGGGATAAAAGTTTCAATGTTTTGGTTTTGGGTAAAGATCAACATAGAAGGAAAATGGAATTTTTTTCTTTTTTGCTTGTATTCATGGATTTTAAAGTAAAATATGGAGAACCATAATTTCAAATGGCCATCATGAAGGATCTAGGTACGTTTGCAAGGTATTCAACCCTCAAAGGAAGGAATGCCGCATAAGCAACAAGAAAGGTCATATACCCAAGTAAGAATCCTCCACACTTGGAATACCCATCATGGACCAACCAAAAGTAAGAGCTAGAGAAAATAGGGTCTACTTTGAGTGAAACAAAAACCAATATAGGTTAAATTAATTGCTTTAGACACAATGAAACCATCATATTTAACTAAATTATCTTCATTTTCTTTGTGAATCTTAACATTTATCATTATATGTTTGGTTCCTTCCTCCAAATCAACTTCTACACCCACAACACACGATACATTTCATATATCTCAACCAACATATATTTATTGGATGACGGTTCATTAATTTAGAATTTAATAGTAATTCACCTTTTCCATTTGTGTATTCTATTCAACTTGTGTTTTTTTAAGTGATTCATTTGGGTTGATCAAAATTAAATTAGAAGGTTTTCCCATCTCCTCATTAAGTAGAAAACATTTTACATTTAATGTTTACTTTTAGTCTATTTCCTTCAAGAATATTCAAAACATACACATCATGTTACCTTCATTTTCAGTATTAAAATAGTTTAGGCTAATTTGCAGAGTTATGGAAACATTAATTGGTTGGAGGAACACCTTCTTGGATGTTCTCTTCACATACTCTACCATGCAATTTCAGTGAAAAAATATGGTTGAAGGTTTGTTTACTTATTTATAAAATAAAACTTTACTTTGGATTATGCTTCCATATTTAACAATTTCAAGTTATTTTTAGATTCCTTCCATTTGAAAGCAAGTTCCAACACACCACAATGCACACATCCCTCAACACCACTACTTGGTCAATACATTCAACCATAAGAACTCTAAAACTTACCTCTTCACATAATCACATAATAAATTAACTTAGCATTTGTTAGCCAATATTTCCACCATAAAAATAAAATTCCATAATTAATTGATTAATCCAATGATTCCAATTTACATAGCTTGTGAACCCCACATAAGCATCCAATGAGAGGCTTGAATTATGAAAATGACAAAGGGAGCCTTACGCTCAATGGATTAACCACCTTATATCCTATACCATAGAACCAAGGGCTTGGAGAAGTGTGTTAATTTCTCAGGATTGTTGTTCTCAACATCATGGTGGCAGATAAATCTGGGCTCTCTCATGCAAGATTGTGGCACCATACATGCGAGCCTAGATTAATGGGCCTTCGTACATAAAAGAACTTCATTCTTGTTGGAAGCTGGTGGATCTGAGAATAGGTTATCTCAGTGCTTCCAGTGCCACAGTCCTTTTCATGTTTCATCCTGACTTTTATATCGTGTGATGAGCTCGAACAGGATGTTGGGTATTATGGGTAACTCAGAGGATCACAAGGGATTTTTGCATGCTTTAAATCCCCAAATGGGGATGTATCTCTACACTCTTTGATGTATTCATTTCAGACAGGGATTTACTATTTTTTGAATTACCGTGTTGTCCAACGTTGCCATGGTCTCCAGCTCCTAATCAACATCTCCAGTTGCTCCGTATCCCGCGCTGAAAGAAGAAGTATAGGATATTCGTAGGACTCTTAGGGATCATAAGAGGTCCTTACTGCAGTTGGAAAAGGAAGGAGGTCGTCGCTTTGAAATGGTGTACAAAGACTTGATCCAGATTTGTGAAGAGCTTGTTGGAACCATATCGCAGTCAAAATAGGAGATGCTGACTCAGCTAGTTGATCTGGAGATAATGTTCGAATGACTGACGTTGAAGGTATCGAATATGGACATGGAGAGAAACAATGGCACCAATACGCTATAGGGAAAGCCTTCCCATTTCCGTGGCCATGAAGAAATCTGATTATGGTCAGTCAAATTCTGTAATTGTTTTTTAATATGTTCTGTCTCTGGAAAACTATCTTGGTCTATTAACTCTAGTCGGCTTTATAGAAGTAGGAGTATGCTAGCTTTTAATGCATTTAGAAGTTGGTTTAGCATTACCGGGTGTAATTTTTCTCATGTATTAAGGAGTTGAACTTAAGCTTATCGGTGTTTGTTCTCAGTGGTTACAACACATTACTATTAATATAATCTATAACCGTACATTCCATACTTTTTTGGTATTAATTATACTCATATAATTCCAGTTGTGGTGAAATTCGATTCAATTGAAAGAAGACATCTGAGGGTCTTACAGTTTTAACTTGCACATCCATTATTGCAAAAAAATAGAAGGTAAAATCTATGTTTATGGTTTCTATCCAGTCGTAAAAAAAATGCTAAACTATTTTTTCAATCCAATGTGTATATATGACAATTATGATATTCAATCACAATAAGTATTAAAGGTGTTACAATTTCAAAATTTAGATCTATTGGTTAAAAGTTTTAGGAGATATGGTTCTGATTAATTTCAATTTATACCTAATAATACAACCTTGTCAAAAATATTAGGGTTTAGTCATTCATGCATATCTAAAGATTTTGAGATCAAATTGCAAGGATCACATTAAACTGGACATTTGAGGGTGTTATTAGTTCATATTTCATTTTAGTTTGTGGTAACTATAAGAACATATAGTTTGCACAAGTTTACTCTTCTCAAATAACATATAAATAGTATTGTTTGCAAAAGTGAATATAAATCCACTTTTGAAGATCGATACCAAGTGAGACAAATCATGTTTAGGTTCAAACATCTCAATCTGCTCTAGCTCAACAATGTGGTCCTTACAGGATCCTTAAAAAAAGTAGACAATTCTACCTAGAATTGAATATAAAGAGAAACACTACATTTCAATGGCCTCATATTTAAAACCTAAGTTCTTGAATTGTGGAAGTGATATGGCCTTCCAAGCATGCTTCAATGTTAACCTACCCCACAGGGGAATGTATCATTTCTTTAGACAAAACATCAGCCATAAACTTGTGTTCATAAAGAGATTGCTTGCAAGGTTCCCTTTGAAATTATTCAAGCAATTAAATATGTTCATGTCATTGGATTTTTAAGCCTAGTAAGACATGCATATGAAATTCGCATTGGTATTTTAGGAAAACTACCAGAAAAAGTCAAAATCTGCAGGAAAACCTCCTTCCATGGATCTCTTTGTAAGGGGTTGCTCCAATACCAAAATCCTTTGGAATTGATTGATTCAATTTATTTAGTGGCATTTTATTTTACAATGAATTTGCTTGAGGAAGAAAGGAAATGGTAACATTCCACAGTAAACCAACAATGATTAAGTACGATAAAAACCAAAAATATATGAGTAAATCAAGGGCATGAATGCACATTCAAAATAAACAAAAAATGATGATTAGGGAAGTATTTGATTTGTTGGATTATTTTATTACTTGGAAAATGTGTTTATGATTGAAAGACTTCAAACATTACCTTAAAATTTAGAACTTTAGGGGTATAACCAGCAATGAAGTGGAAGGACAAAATTAGAAAGTTTAATCTATTTTTTTTTATGAATATTAAGGGTAAGTTAGATAGCATGGCCTATGGATGGATGAGAAGATAATTGAATGTATGGTAGATGGAAGATATGGATTAAAGGGGTAAATTACAGTCCTAAGAGGGACTTGGTTCTAAAGATGATATCCTGAACACTTGAGAATGTTGGCTATCGTGTAATGTTAAACCAAAATTAACATTAACGTTTACTTTATATAGGTAGTAATCCCCATTATGAATATTGTTAGAACAATAATCCACAATTAGTACCTTGCTTACACTAATTAGTCAATTTTATTTCTTTTTAAGCTTTAATACACTATGAGGTGGAATAGGGGTGCTTAGTTGGACATATGCCAATTCATAATGGGCCTTTCACACCCACATGAGCATTATAGCTCAGTAAAAATCCACATATGTGCCCTGATCATTGCTGGTGCGCTTCTATTCATTGAATGTGGACAGGAAAGTTGACTTGGAGTGCTAGAGTGGGATTTTGGCCAAATTTGGCTTGATTTGGTGCATTAAATGTTGCACTGAGACTCTAAACCACCCAGTTTTCCACACCCATGCTGTCCAAGGTGTAATCATTGGTCCACAACACATCAGAAATGACAAATTAGTAATTCATGGCTGTTTGGGATGATTTGGGACAAGATTGGACCACCTAGGGGGGGTTTGATGCCATTTTGGCAATTTTGACTTGTATGCTCACAATTGGCTTCCAAATCCTCATGAAACTCCTTTAATGTATTATATACCTAATAATAACAATTTTCATTGTTGTACAGTCCAAAATTATCTTGTTTATGTTCACATTGAGTCTGTAATTTATCTGTAATTTGATGGTTTTTGTTGATTCTTGCACCCAAACTTGATTTGTGAGATTCACTAACGCTCCTAGATTCTCCTGTGGTTTGAATTACTCACTTGGTGGTTTGAATTACTAACAAATATAGTTTCATGACATGTAATTTGGAAACAGTGAAGGATGTTAATGAAGCTATTGTGCATATTCATGAGCATGGAAGTGCCCACACAGATTGTATTACAACTGAAGATATTGATGTTGCAAATTTTTTTTCTTTGCCAACTAGATAGATCCTATATTTTCAAAAAAATGGTGCATCATCCATATCCTATTAACTTAGCTTATGAATGTTATGGTACTCCTATGTAAAGTCATTGGACATAGTGATTAACTTGATTGTAAAATATTGTTATTGGGGTTAGTATTATTAACTCAAGGATGGTATCTTAAGACATTTGCAGGATGAATGCATAGGCATTATCTTCCATAGAGATGGAAATTTATGTCTTACTAGTCAAAGACATCAGTACTTAACAAATGGCATTTGCATGGTCTTTCCCCTAATGACAAAAATGAGATTCTACATCATGTCATGTATGCTTTGTAATAAAATCAGGATTTGATAAGGGTAAAAAATGAAGTTGATGTATGTTCTTCACAAAATTGGCATTCCAAAGTCTATGATTTATCGATTGATACTAAATCCTAGAAATGTCTTTGCTTTGTAAAAGTCCATATGAATGCTTGCTAATATGAATGACCCAATTTGGACAAGTTTAGGAGGTGGTAGTGTTATTTCATATTGGCATGATAAAGTATTATTCACTAAATTCAGATCATATCTCACCAGAGGCACATGAAAATAACACTTTCCTCAAATTTGGATATTAGAGATAATTTGTAAGCTTCTTCCCTTAAGTTATTCAATCACCAGTATACGTTTTTTTTTTAAACCACTTTTAGTTAGTTAGTCTATGTCCTAATTATGAAATGATTGATGTTGGAAATGTAGATTAAAAATTGTTGCTAATAATTGAAAAAAGCTGAAAAGATCTAGAATGAAATGAGGAGCAAATCACTTCGAAATATTTTGTTCCATTTTTTTACAGCAAACCATTGGTCGACAAGGTTTGATAATGCTTACGCCATTGAGAGATGTTCCTATGGTATCCTACATACCATACATTCCAATCAATTGAAGCCAAAAATGGGTATATGTTCTTGGAAGTAAGCACTGAACTCATCAATCCATCTCCCAATAAGGAGAATTGAAATCAATTAAGGAAAACAAAATGGCAATGAGGTAAAGTGTGAATTTTTCCACATATCTAAGGGATTTTACCTCTCTAAGTTTGTTGCAGAATCCCTACCATGTTGTGTTCAAGAATAGATTATTGGTTTTAATTAGGGTCATGTTAATATTTCAACATTTTGCACAATCCATAACTTAAAATAAAATCGCATCCACAACATTGAGAAATTTAACAGAGTAAATTGGCTAGGTTATATGGTAGGTTACTAACCGATTTTGAAGGAATTGTGTCTCATGTGGCTATTATTAGTGACATCCAGTTTCTTTGTGACCTCCTCAATGAGATCTATGACCTCTTTAGTTACCTCTTTCTCCTCCTTGATGAGTGCTACGACCTCTTCACTAACTTCTCAGACCTTCTTAATGAGATCCAAGACCTCTTTAATTACCTCTCTGACCTCCTCTCGGGCCTCCTCAATGTTCTCCACAACCTCTTCAATGAATTCTCTGACCCCCTCTTAGACCTCCTCAATGACATCCAATACCTCTTAAAGGAAATGTGTATTCTTTGCGACAGGTGGGAAGTAGGTGAGTGTTATATTTTGAAATGTTTTTTATTTTTATTTTTATTCTATTTTCATGCTTTATGTTTATTGTTGTTTTATTTTTTATATTTATTATTGTTTTTATTATTGTTTTATGTTTGATGTTTATCAAACTCTAGTTGGTCCCAACCTAAGCATAAATACTCAAATAAGAGTCATGGAAAAAAAATTTAATATGCATGGAAACTATGGACCCTTTCCCTAATACCAAGGTATAGAGTGGAATCTTGCTATCTCATAAAGGAAGAACTAGATTGCGGTCCTAATTTATTTTAATGGTACCAAGAGAACTAGATATTTTTTTAATTATACTCCTACATTATGTCTCTTAAGTTACTCCCTACCAATGAGTATGTTATGCCATCAACATTTATTTAACGTTGATTGCATAGCATACTCATCAGTGAGGTGTCCCTTAATTGACATCATTTAGGAGTATAACATGATAAATGTGCTGTAAATTAGATGTAAATAATATTTAAATACATGATTAGATGTAAATTGCAACTTTGAATAATAAATGGCATACATGAATGATAATATTTATAAAAAAAATCAAATTCTCTACTAAGTCTTAAAAGTTTTCCATTTCAAAAGCCCTACTAAAATTCACATTTTTATGTTGTTTCTTTTAAACAATAAATTATTAACTTGGTATAACTTATGAAAATGAAGTTTAAAGGACTTGGTTGGTGTATTATATGCATGGAAAGTGATGAAAAAAATTACCACTTAATGATTTTCTGTAGTTTTGTTAAACATGTATAGAAGGAAGTATAGCGTTTCATAGGGTCAGTGGATGCTTGGTTTGGAGATACTATTGAATATGGGCTCAAAATTTGGTGTGACAAATATTCCAAAACACGTTAATATTTGACAAGAAGGTAATTCCGCAAGTCCAATGTGCTATATAAGGGTGGGACAATATAGATTCTATGAGCAAGTGAAGGTTCCAAAGATTCTCCAATATGTTAGAGAAGAATACTTCCTCATCAATCCACCATTTCAAAAAATCCATTTTCACATTTTTTTAATGATTCACCGGTTGTCAATGCTAACATGGACTCAGTGGTTCTCATATTTTTCATTGGTCAAAAGCTCTCCTCATAATCAATTCTTTATTTTGGTTCTTCACCTTTGGATACCAACTACACTTTTTACTTTTATTTTTTTCTTTGAGTTCAAGCCTGTGAATAAAGTCTCAAGTACTTCCTTGCATTTGTGGATGGCACCTAGTGCAAACTCATTGATGATTATAATGGAACCTAGTGCAAACTGAAAGTAGGTGAGGATGAATAAATAAACTGGGTGAGATATAGGGGCATATGGTTAGATATTCAATACTTCATAAGATTCGCTAAGGTTTATACACTTTGATAAAATTATGGATCGTTAGATATTTGATATGAGAGGGAGGAAATATATTTAACATACAACTTGGGTCTTAATAGTCATAGATTCATGTATATATCCCTGATTCACTCTTCCTCCTTCCTCTTCTTCATCATCATCATCATTGTTGGCATCATGATGAGGATCATCATCATCATCATACACAACACCATCACCATCATTGTCATCATCATCTTCATCGTTGATGTCTTCACTATTAATCATCACATTCATAATAAACAACAACATCATCATCATCCTCATGATAATCATTGTCATCAACATCAACAACATCATCATCATCATAAGCATCAACATCATGGTCATTATCGTTATCATCATGACCATCATCATCATCACCATATTCATTATCGTCATCATCGTTGGCATAATGATAGGGATCATCATCATTGTGACCAGTATCATCATCATCATGACTAGTATCATCATCATCATCATCTCCATCCCCATCATAATCATTGTCATCGCTATTAACCATCACAATCATCATAAACAACAACAACATCGTCGTCATCATCATCATGATATTCATTTTCAACTAAAGAGAGAGCATTGTCAACTAAATTTCATACTGTCAACACATGTGTCTACTCTAACTAATTCAAATTTCATACCATACAAGAAATTTAAAAAAAAATGTAAATGTTGGCCCCATTCACATGATGTAACTTATTATATGCAGGGTCAAGTACATGATCAGCTGCAACGCCTTATTTTTGGGTTGTGAAATATCAATATACAATAATGAAGGTGGAATAAGCATATTATTCATTACCTTGTTTGATTGTCGAATATATTTTTTTTATTCATGTTAGAGTCTCAAAACCCTCTCATACCAGCAACACACATGTCTACTCTAACCAAGTCAAATTTCAGTCCATACAATTACAGATTGAAAAAAATCATCATTACCCCCATGCACATGTCACTTATTATTTTCGAGGTCAAGTTTGATGAACTAGAGTCTCAATCATTTTTGAGTCTAGAAACCCTCCCACACCACCAATGCATGCATCTAGTATAACCATGCCAAATTTTAGTCCAAGCAAGCACAAATTCAAAAAAATTCAACGTTGGCCCCGTGTAGTACATGATCAAGCACACCATTTGGGTTAGCATGGTAATTGTGCATTTCCTTACTGAGATTCTCTTTGTTTTGATGATAATTTAATATTCTCTAATGAACAAGTCCAACCACATGAAGGTGGAAGCTCTTATGCCCTCCCCCCCCCCCCCCCCCCCCCCCCCACATCACTCTCAATTCCCCATAACCCGAAAGTGGAAAAAATACTAAGAAACAATTAATTTATACATACAAATAAAATTCACTAATTCTATAGCAATATTAAATTAAAGTATATAGAATAGAAATATTAAGGCATACTGGATACATTTCAATGGAATCCATCATCTTCTTCATTGTTATCTTTTCTTAAGATATGATTAGATTATCTAGGATCTTTATCTGAAAGAATAACAAGTAAAATAAATTGTATAAGATATAAAATATACACAAGACAAAGATTTTCATCGAGGAAACCATAAAGGAGAAAACCCCGCAAACTCCTTAAGAATAGTAAGATGATCAAAAGTAGTAATAAGAAATGTTTATCATCTATCTTTCTCTCCTCCTATGACTATCTCTCTATCTCTCATGCGCCTTAGAGAGTGTGTGAGGTGTATACATGAGGGAGAGTGCCTCCCTATTTATACCCTTTCAAGTCATTGACCAAATATAAGACCCAAGCCTACATGCCATCTCACATGGGGCCCACTTCTCCTAGAGAGACCACAATTACATCATTTACATGATGTTACATTGGGGACTATTGCCCTAACTTACAATTGAGGTTGTACCTCAAGGTCTAGACACAATTTAGACATCACGTAAAGGGGTAACACACATCCCCAATGGGGGTACAACAACATACAATGATAATATAAATTAAAATATCTTCTGAAGTTGCAAATACATCAACACTCCCTCTTAAATAGGAATTTATTCTCTCTTTGCATAGTCATCAACACATCTGGTTAGGTGTTCATCGCATCATCATCATCAAGGGGTCATAGATTCTTCACCATAGCTGTTGCTATCATCTTCTTATAATTTGGTCATCATCCCATACAATCTGTCATCAGAAGTTTCTACAGTGCCAACCCTTTTTCATGATGGATGTAGGCCTAGCCTCCATGTACTTCTTCATCGTCTCTACAAGCAAGCCATCAAGTAGGTACATCCCGGGACTTATTATATTCCTCTTGTAAAACCTGCAAGATCTACTAGGACTAATTATATGCCACTACAAAACCTGAAGGAGCATCCCGGGACTGATTAGATGCCTTGCAACACCTGTGTACCCTACTCCTACCTCATCATTTTCATATCATTTCATCGTCACATGGAACACAACCAAGATACACATAACACAACACTTACATCCATCGACATGGGAAGACAAGCCTTCCACCATCCAGGAAAGGCTCATCATTTGCATCAATGACCATGGGAGGACCTAACTTGCCACCATGTAGAAAAAGCTCTAGCACTTACATCAATGACCATGGGAGGAACTAGCCTGCCACCATGTCATAAAGGCTCCAACACTTACATCATGACCATGGGAGGAAATATTCTTCCACCATGTCAGAAATGCTCTAGCACTTACATCATGACTGTTGGTTTATTGGTCAATACTGAGAGGGGGGGTGAATCAATATTGTTATCTTTTTACTAATTTAACCACTTATTAAACTTTAATCAAAACATATAATAACAATAATACAAAACACAATTTTAATGTGGAATCCCAATAGGGTAAACCACCAATACATCCTATTACTGCAAAATTGTCTTACAAATAGTTTTTCCTATTTCTATAGACTAGGATAGTATTACACCCTATTTACTAGCAACTATTGGAAGGAGGCTATGACCCCTTGGTTTATTAGATACTATTGAAAGGATTATACGAAACCCTCTTTACCAACAACCACTAGAAGGAGGATACGACCCCCTGGTTTATCAGCTGCTACTAAAAGGATGCTACGACACCCTATTTACCAGCTAGCATTGGAAGCAGGCTACGAACCCCTGGTTTATCAGCTTCTACTGAAAGAATGCTACGACACCATATTTTTTTAGATACAACTGACAAGATGCTCCTACATCCTATTTACCAGCTTCTGCTGGAAGGAGGAAACAACACCATACAGGCATGTTTCCTACCCTAGCACCACCCTGCCACCATAATATGTTTTATATAATATTCTATATTTATTTTCCTTTCATTCTCCATCACACCCACTGGTCTTTGTTTCTGATTTTCTGATGTAGACACTGAGACGTTTCTCTCATTCATACCTAGGTGTATAAGTACCTTCATGTTTCCTACTGAAGCATCTCTTTATTCTGGAAACATACATTTTCAAATATGATAGTCACGCCTTTTCAACAATATGTGATTAGCGATTTTTAATTAAATAATTAATTAAAAACATCTTGATCACCTCTAATCTGTGAGCTCCATTCTTCTCTGATCATAGGATTCCTCAAACCAATGCCTGTGTACTTCCTCTCCTCTATCAACGAGAATACTCTATCTTCAGACCTTCAGGATTCTCTTTTTCTCACGCCTGTGGGATTCTTTTCCTCCTCTGTGAGATCTCTGTGGGATATCCTCATTGTAGGCTCATTTGTACATATTTTCTAGTGCTTCTACAATCTCCTTCTCCAGAATCAATCTAGGTTGTTGATATTATGTTTGAATCTCTCCAGACCATTGATATACTCTACATATTTCCTCTTGAAATCGTATTTCCACACTAGGTTTCCTCATCAACGATTCCCCACCGTTGATCTTTGTCAGGCGTTATCCTGACCATTGATCTCAGGTAAGATGCGTATTACGGAATGTGGGTTTGTGACTTTTCCAAAATGTCTTTTCATGATTTCCACAGTTGTCTTTCCACACCAATCATTCTGCATCGTTGATCTCCTGTGGGATCTTTCGTGATCATTGATTTGAGATAAGATGCAGATTGCGGGATGGGGGATGCTGGATGTCGATTGTCTACCTTTTCCTTTCCACAAACTCCTTTCATCACAGTGGAATACGGAAGTTGATTTTCCACCGTTGATCTTCATAAGGCTTCTTATTGATCATCGATCTCCAGATTGTGGGATGCAGGATGCGGGATGCGATATTCCCTCAAATTGTATCTTGAATTTCTAGAAGCTCCTTTCCATAAGCTTTCTTCCACACTGTCAATCTCTTGTAGTCTTTTCTGACCTTCTATCTTCCAAATTGCGGGTTGCAGATTGCGTGTTCATAAAATATTTACACATTACTTCCACAATTCCCTTTCCGAATTTTTTCTTTCGCACCATCAATCTCTTTTAGTGAAACTAATCTCAGCTGTCTGATCTTGATCTTTTACGAAACTTTTGATTTTCCACCTAATTGTCAGAATTAATCCTTAATCATCGGATCTAGTGTGGGACTAATATAATCCGTTCGATCTTGATTGTTGCAAAACTTCATCCTTTCTCCTTTCTTTTTGTGGAATTGATTCTTAGTTGCCAGATCTATGGCGCGACTAAACTCTATCATCCAATCTTAATCCTTCATGGAACTTTATCACTTTGTATGTGTTTAACGTATGCACTAGTTCATTCAGCAACAACATTGGATGATCAATCTCAGTTGTTCAACTTTCTATAGGGTTATTCGTTTGTCGTTCACCTTACAACCTGCAACATGTAACAAGGTTATTCCTTTGTTATTCTGGATACCTGCAACCTTCAGTATGATACCATATCCACTAGTTATTCTTTGTCATTCGTGAACACCTTTGACATCAATGACAACTATATACCCAACAATACCCCCCTTTGGCGTTGATGGAAACCTCTAAACATTCTCCCCCTTTGACAACAATGACAAAGGATAACCTGTTATGTCAATGTTGTACCTATTTTGATATAGTATTTCCTATCTTTCTACTTCCTACGAACTTCCCTATCAACATATCTCCCCCTGAGATTGCGCTTCCTCATCTTAGACTTGCTTTTGTAAAGGACCTACTCCCATCTTCTGTCTAAGACGCTCAAATACTTCTAGAGATTCATCATCCTTACTTAACTTGCAACTAATGACCATAGGAGTACCAACAAGTTTGGAATCTCCCATCTTAAAAATTTTCAACATATCTTTGATGTACTTAGTTTGAGAAATGAAAATTCCTTTTTCTCCTTAGTAGACTTGAAATCCCAAGACACCGACATTGACATTTCGAATTCTTTCTTCATTTCAGAGGAAAAAAATACATTTAGGTTTTTAAGATTGCTTCCAAATATGATATCATCCACATAGATAACAACAATGATCATATTTTTATCTTCAGTATTTAGGTAAAGATTACTTTCAGTGGCTCCTCTTTTAAAACCTTGTTGTTTCAAGTAACTATCTAGTCTTGAAAACCATAGTCTTGGAGCTTGTTTAAGACCATAGAGTGCCTTCTTTAGTTTACAGACATAATCTTTGTTTTCTGACAAGAGAAACCCTTCAGGTTGTTCAATATATACTTCTTCTTATAGTTTCCCATTCAGGAATACAAACTTGACATCCATTTTATATACTTTGAAATTTTTATGGCATGACAGTGCCAAAAACATTCTGATTACTTCAAGTCGTGATATAGGAGCATAAGTTTCTACAAAGTCAATACCTTCCATTGGGGAATACCCCTTACAAACCAATATTTCTTTTTTCCTTATTACTTATCCATCTTGATTGAACTTGTTTTTGAAAATCCATTTGGTTCCTACAATGTTCTTATCTTCAGGTCTCGAGACAAGTTACCATGTCTCATTTTTCTCAATCTGGTCCAGTTTTTCATTCATGGATTTGACCCATTCAACACTTTTGTTGGATTTTTTAAAGTTCTTGGGTTCAAATATTGAGAGTAGGTCTTTAGCAAATCCTAGTAGTTGTCTTCTTGTTATGACTCCAGCATTTTTATCACCCATGATCTGTGACTCCAGATGATTCTTTTGTATCCTTCTAGAATGAGTTTGTGTCAAGTCTAGAGAAGTCTTCTTCATCTTACTATGTATATTCCTTCTCTTTGTCTTCTTATTTGTTATGAATTCTCTCGTCCTTTTGAAAGTATTTTATTTCATCATCACATGTATTTTCAATACTGTTAAGATTTTTCTCTCTTTTGTCAACATTTTTGTGACAGAGTTTACACTCAACATTTTTTCCACACTCTTCCATTTTCTGTCTAGGATACATGCTTTTTTTTAAATTTGTTCCTGCTTCCCTATCTAATGGTCTATTATGAATGTAAGTTAACTGGCTTGCGCTTTTACCAGAATTTCTTAAGCCTGTGCATTTAGATCTTCATATAAAAACCTAGAATATACTATTGGATTCTTTTGGATTTTAGATCTATATTATCGATTTTCCAGAAACCCATAACTTCAAGTCCTCGACATAGATATTACTTAATTTTATTACATAGTTTCTCTGGTCTCACTATCTCAGACACAAAGACTCATAACCTCAACCTTTTCCTTTGTCAATGCTAAACGCATCCTGCTACCTTATCAATAGACTGAATTTTTATTTTTTAGACTTGAGTTTTCTTCTACTGTCAACAATTTTTATGTGTCATGACTTCAAATACTAAGTGAACATAATTATCTTTATCATCTATTTGATTGCAGACATCATGGTCTTCATGACTCTAACATTTTTTTGTTCTCACGTTACTTCATACATTCTCTTATGTCATCCATACACCAACCTTGATCACCCATCATCTTTGAAGAAGATAGCTTTCAATAGACTTCAACATTAGATACCAATTGAATTTTTCTTAGATACCAAGTGGAATTTCCTGACTTTAACTCCCCTTGAATATATGATCCTTTCTAATGTTATTTTTAGGGTTTTATTTAAATCATGAGATATCTTTTAGGAAAGGATCCCATAGTCATCACTACATCCTTCTTCATCACCTTCATTTTTATCGGTGTATCCTTTTACATCTCCATCTTATTTTTCCTTATAATGGATTCCCTTTTTATCCGTGGCATAATTATGTTCATCGTCATCTTTGGAGACCTCATTTATTCTTGAAATATTTATTTCTTTTATATCTTTGGATTCTTCCTTTCTTATCCATATTTTTCCAAGAGGTACTCTTCTTACTGGTTTTTTATTTCTTTGTTCCTTGGTTTTCATCTTCCATACCTTTTTCTGAGTTTCTTGGGAAGATATGCATGTACTATTCTTGAAATTTTTTGTAAAGTGTCCAATACTATGACATATGAAACAAATAAGTCTTTTTCCATTAGTGATGTTGGTGTCTTCTTTCTTTATCATCCCTTCATATTCTTCTTTGATTCTGCAATCATCATCCTTGTGACCAAAATTGTGACAGCAATGAAAATATCCATAGAATGTATGTTTGGAGAATCTCTGGTTTTCTGCTTGTGATGACTCTTTTTTTTGCAAGTATCTTCAAATTTTCATCTTGGGAGGATGAGCAGAATTATGATAATTGGACTTCATTTCCTTGTGATTCTTCTACAACCTGGGTGTATCTTTGGAGGAATCACGTTGACATTCATCATTTTCATGAATGATAGAGATTTATCCTTTATGATTATATCCAAGACCTATTTTATCCATGGGGGATCTTTGTAAGTTGAGGAATTTATTAAGAGCTTCATTACTTTCCTTGAACTTCTCACTAACAGTCAGCTGATCTTTTAGCTTCTTTACTTCTTCCTTGAATTCAACAACTTCTTGTTTTAAGCTCTTGACCTCTTCCATACCAGCCAACACTTTTTGTATTGAATTGTGTAGCTCTTCTTGGAGGGTTTTGACTTCTTCTTATTTTGACTTCTTATCTTCTTGATATTTTGACAATTTTTCTTTCAAGAATTTGTTTAGTTTCCTACATTTTTCAATTTCATCTACAACAACCATGCATTGGGATTCTATGTCCACTTTTTATTCCTCATCTTATTTTGTTGTCCCTATAAATAAATTTTCTTCATCTTCACTAACATCCTCGAGAATAGCAAGGCTTCCTTCTACTCTTTGCTCAACTGAGTAGAGGTATTTTATCTTGTCCCAAAGTTCCTTTGCAGAGTTACACTCACCTATCTTCTGTTTGACATCATCAGGTAATCCATCAAGGATTGAAGCTATTTCCATTGAGTTACTTTTCTTGGATTTATTTTGAGATGGAGTCCTTATCCTCTTTGGTAGGAAGAAATCAGTGATCACTGAATTCCATACATCATGTCCCAATTCCTTCAAATAAATTTTCATTCTTGTACTCCAAAATATTTATTCTTATTTTCTAACTATCAAAGATCCATTTACTGTGTAAATCTCTTCTTGTTGATCTATATTGGTTTTAATGGGATCTTCCTTCCAATGGTTAAACTGTAGTGAAGGAACTCGCTCTGATACCAATTATTGGTCTGTTGGTCAATACTGAGAGGGGGGGGTGAATCAATATTGTTATCTTTTTAATAATTTAACCACTTACTAAACTTTAATCAAAACATATAATAACAGGAATACACTGAACACAATTTTAACATGGAATCCCAATAAGGTAAAACAACAATACGTCCTATTACTACAAAATTGTTATTTACAAATAGTTTTTCCTGCTACTATAGACAAGGATGGTATTACACCCTATTTACCAGCAACTATTGGAAGGAGGCTATGACCCCCTATTTTATTAGCTACTATTAAAAGGATGCTATGACACCCTTTTTACCAGCAGCCATTGGAAGGAGGAAACTACCCCCTGGTTTATCAATTGCTATTGAAAGGATGCTACGACACCCTATTTACCAGCTACCACCGAAAGGATGCTACAACCCCCTATTTTATCAGCTGCTACTAAAAGGATGCTATGACACCCTTTTTTGTTAGCTACGACTGACAGGATGCTCCTACACCCTATTTACTAGCTTTTGCTAGAAGGAGGCAACAACCCCCTGCAAGTCTGTTTCTTGCCCTAGCGCCACCCTGCCACCCTAATATGTTTTATGTAATGTGCTAGATTTATTTTCCTTTCATTCTCTGTCACACCCACTAGTCTTTGTTTTTTATTTTCTGATGTAGACACCGAGACACTTCTCTCACTCATACCTCAGTGTATAAGTACCTTCGAGTTTCCTACCAACGCATCTTTTTATTCTGGAAATATACCCTTTGACAATCATGCCCTTTCAAATATGATAGTCACACCTTTTCAACAATATGTGATTAACAATTTTTAATTAAAAAATTATTGATCACTTTTGATCTGCGAGCTCCCTTCTTCTGTAATCATCGGATTTGTCAAACCAATTCCCGTGGAATTCCTCTCCTTTATTAGCAAGAATACTCTATCTTCATACCTTCGGGATTCTCTTTTTCTCATGCCTGTGGGTTTGTTTTCCTCCTCTATGAGCTCTCTGTGGGATATCCACATCGCAGGCTCATCTGTACACATTTTCTGGTGCTTCTATAATCTCCTTCTCTAGAATCAATCTAGTCCATTGATCTTATGTTCTAATCAGTCCGCACTATTGATATACTCTATAGATTTCCTCTTGAAAATCATATTTCTACACTAGTCTGCACTAGGTTTCCTCATCAACAATTCCCCACCGTTGATCTTCGTCGAGTGTTTTCCTGACCGTTGATCTGAGGTAATATGCAGATTACGGAATGCAGGTTTGTGACTTTTCCAAAATGTCTTTTTGCAATTTCCGCAATTGCCTTTTCGCACCAATCATTTTGCACCGTTGATCTCCTGCCGACTCTTCTGTGACTGTTGATCTGAGATAATATGTAGATTGTGGGATGTCAATTGTCTGCATTTTACTTTCCGCAAACTCTTTTACACATTGCGAAATGTGGAAATCGTTTTTCCACCGTTGATGTTCATCAGGCTTCTTCTTGGTTTTCAATATCCATATTGTGGGATGCGATATTCCCTCAAATCATATCTCAAATTTCCGCAAGCTCCTTCCTGCAAAATTTATTCCACACCGTCAATATCTTGTGGAGTCTTTCCTGACCTTCGATCTTCTGGATTGTGGGTTGCAGATTGCGGGTTCCTAAAATCTTTAAACGTTACTTACGTAATTCCATTTCCGCATTTTTTCTTCCGCAGCGTCAATCTCTTTTAGATAAACTAATCTCAGCCATTTGATCTTGATCTTTTACGGAACTTTGGATTTTCCTCCTAACTATCGTAATTAATCCTTAATCATTAGATCTAGTTTGGGACTAATATAATTCGTCTAATCTTGATTGTTGCAGAACTTCATCCTTCCGCCTATCTTTTGTGGAACTGATCCTCACCCACTGGATCTAGGGAGGGACTAACCTTTGTCGTCCAATATTAATCCTTTGTGGAAATTTATCACTTCATATGTGTTTAACCTCTGTGCTAGTTCATTCAACAACAACATTGGATGATCAATCTCATTCGTTTAACTTGCTATAGGGTTATTCATTTGTCATTCACCCTGCAACCTGCAACTTGTAACAGGGTTATTCCTTTGTTATTCTGGATACTTGCAACCTTCATTCTACCACCATATCCATTGGTTATTCCTTTGTCATTTGTGAATACCTTTGACATCAATGACAACTATATACCCAACAACAACCATGGGAGGAACTAGCCTGCCACCATGTCGGAAAGGCTCCAGCACTTACATCACGGCCATGGGAGGAACTACCCTGCCACCATGTCGAAAAGGCTCTAGCACTTACATCACTACCATGGGAGGAACTACCCTTCCACCATGTCGAAAAGGGTCCAGCACTTACATCACGACCATGGGAGGAACTACCCTGCCACCATGTCAGAAAGGCTCATGTGTATCTGTGTCTTCCAGACCCATCACTTTCCCTTGGAAGGTACCTCGATTTGAAGAACACCAAGCTTCTCTCTGAAGTGCTCAAACTTCACTCTGGCTAACAGCTTGGTAAATACATCGACTATCTTCTTGTCCGTCGCAACATACTAGAGCTTCATTGCTCCTCTGTACACCATATCCCTGATATAGTGATACTTGATCTCGATATGCTTTGACTTTTCATGGAACACTAGGTTCTTAGACAACTTCCCACAAATTTGGTTGCCGCAATATATACAAGTAACATCCAACTCAAGATCAAACAAATTAGATAGTATATTCCTTAGACATACTACCTCACAACTAGCCAAACAAGCTACGACATACTCTGCTTCAGTTGTACTCAGTGCCACGTAGGACTGCTTCCTACTAAACCAAGAGATCACACATGATCCCATATTGAAGTAGCACCCTGAATTTCTCTTTGTATCAATGGAACTACCTTCCCAATATGAATCCACATCACCTTCCAAGTTAATCCTTATTTGCATTATACTTGAGCCCATAATTAATTGTACCCTTGGGCCTTCAGGTACCTAAGAATATGCTTTGCAGCAATCAGGAGAACATGTCTTGGATCCATCAGTAACTGGGTCAATGTGTTCACAGCAAAGAAAATGTCGGGTCTCATATTCCTCGGGTATATCAAGGATACAATCATATGATGATACATCGTGGCATCAATTTTCTCTAATGAAGCATCACACAAAAGCTTCAAGTTTGATTCCATAAGTGTTGTTATCGACTTGCGGTCCAATATTTTGAATTTCTTCAGAATCTCCACTACATACTTTTCCTGTCCAAGGAAGATCTCATTCACATTCAGCCACACCTCCATGCCTAAGAAGTAGTGCATTATCCCTAGGTGTAGCAAGTATCCTTCTTACATCTTTAAAGAGTTCCTCTTTTCCTGTAAGGAACAAATCATCGACATATAACAGGAGAATCACTGGTCTTCCACCTTCAACCTTGAAGTAAATTTTGGAATCTACTTTACTCTTAGTAAATTCTATAGCCATCAGTAATATTTCCATCATGTCGTACCATATCGAACCTGAGGATATTCTATAGTCACTCCCTCTGAAGTGGAGCATCATTCTCTCTCTGCCTTTCATACTTTATGTATTGAAACATTCTATAATGGAGTGACAAGTAGCTTCCTTTGCTACTAATATTCTATCTATCCATCTAGGGTCACTGGATACCAAGATCCTCTATCTTGAAATTTGTTGAAAATTTCTTCTCACACCCATCTGTGATCTTTTC
Source organism: Pseudotsuga menziesii (assembly GCA_001517045.1). Lineage (NCBI taxonomy): Eukaryota > Viridiplantae > Streptophyta > Pinopsida > Pinales > Pinaceae > Pseudotsuga > Pseudotsuga menziesii. The sequence continues at coordinate 711,865 of LPNX010058247.1, forward strand.
ATCCTCTATAGGATTTCATTTTCAACCTTTTAGAAAAGGTTAAGATCTTCATAACTCTAGGTGATCCTCAATACTCTTATGTAACTGTATGTTCTATCCCATGGGTTCCTCGGATCTATTTTGTGAGTTGTGTGTTTGTCCACAGATCTATGTGCTCAATTTAATATGGTATTAGAGCCTTGGCCGACAAGACACCTCTCCTCCTCAGATCTCCAGCTTGATCATTCTTTTTGAGAAAATTGCTCCTTCCAGTACTGCACCGGAAGCGAAGAATTTACCACTTAATATCCCAAGTTAGGAAATTGTTGATCAAGCTTGCTTGATCAACTATGCTGGGTGTGAAGGAAATTCCAAAAGTGCATACTGTCGACCTTACTTTGTATGTTTTATTGTGTGATAGGTTATCAGCTTTTCGTACAGCATTCCCTACAAGCAACCCTTTCTTCTCACTGCATTCACTACAGTAGCTCAGTCCTTCTAACTACATTCAAAATGGCTCATCTAGTGGAGCCTCTCACTCCCTTCAACTATCACCAGTGGAAGGAAGACATGGTGGTAATGCTCCACACCAAGCAATTCTTTAGACTCATAGAAGAAACAAAGGTAGATCTAGCTTCAGATAAAGACAAAGCTAAGTACATGAACAGGCTTGATGAATCCCATGGACACTTGCTCTCCTTAGTCTCTAGAGATATTTGATTCCACATCCAAGAATTGAAGACTCCCAAGGAGGTTTGGGAAAAGCTTGCCTCCTTATTTGATAAGCAGGATGAGATGAGGATCCATCAACTAGAAAATGATCTGATCACTCTTAATACATCCAATTTTGAATCACTGAATGAATTATTCACAAAATTCAAGAACCTGATATATCAATTGAAGCAATGCAAAGTGGAGAAGGATGAAGATCAACTCATCCTTTCCATTCTCACAAAGCTCAATGCAGACTACTCATTCTTTGTATCCACCTTCCAAATAGTAAGGCTCACTACTCCAAATTGGAAGATGCCCACTCTTAATGCCTTCATCCAATCTCTTATTTCTAAGAATGATAAATTGATCCAAATGGGGATCATTCAATCTTCCAAAGATCTAGCTCTGGTTGCAAGAGGAGATAAGGTAGCGAATAACAAAGGGAAGCAAAGGGATGAGTCTCATGTGAAGAAAGAGCAGTCAAAAGAACCCTCAGGTTCGAAGAGAAGCAAGAAGAATGACAAAGGCAAGGTCCTCTGCTCTTATTGTGGAAGGGGCTTTCATTCAGAAAGCTCCTGTATGAGAAGACAACTTGATGAAATGGCTCTTCTTTTGAAGAAACATAACATTTCTATACTTGCTAGTGCAAGGAAGGATGACTCTGAAGAAGAAGAAGATGAAGAATACCAAAGGAAAGGCCATGCACTGAATGCTTGCTGCACATGAGCACATGTCTTCCTCATTGATTCTAGAGCTTCCAACCATATGGTTGCATCCAGAGAATCATTCTCTTATTTTCAGTCCTTTGATGGTCCTAGTATTCAGATGGACAATAACTGTAAAGTCAAAACAAAAGGGAAGGGCTCTGTCAAACTTGAACATGGAAGGTTCAAAGAGGTGCTATGTTTTCCCTCCCTGGCTTCAAACCTATTATCTGTCTATTAGATGGCCCATACTGGATCTCCAAAGCGAGTGATCTTTGGTCCTGAATTAGTGGAGATCACATATATCTTTACTAGGAGCATCACAACATGGGTCCTACAAATCATGCTTCAAAAGCATATGAGTTCTCACATTTCATGCCTCCTTCAAAACCAGTGCACTCTCAGCAGCCACTTGCAAGGGAAGGTAAAATCATTGCATCTACTTCTTTTACAACTTCTACTAGTATTGCAGATCCATCTTTATCAGTTTATGAGATTGAGATTCAAGGTGACTCAGATCTAGATTCATTGCCTACTTCCAAACTGGAAGCTAGGAAGATGACTAGAAACTCACCTGACACTCAGAAAGGAAAGACCCTTGCGCTATGCCATGCAATCTTACCTCCTTTAGAGAGATGCAATAGACTCCATGTAAGATGCTATATGGCAAGGGCTCAGTCTCACTACATTTAGAAGAATGGATATGATCATACACCTCTTCATTCAGTAAGAGACAAAGGTTACATTCCTCCTTCCTTCCATCATCATTTTTGGAGAAGAAGGAGAAGTCTACATGCCAGGCCCCATAATACCTGTGCACAACACACCATGCATCCTGCTTTGCTACTTCATAGAGATGAAGATTACAGCAACATATTTTCAAGTTTTTCAAACTTGAGACCTGATTCTACCTGCTTAGATAGAGGGGGAGCTTTTTTCCCATGTGGTTTTTTCCCCAACTCCTTGTATTAAGTAGTTTCTTTATTTTACTTGATGTAATGGGTGACCTATGGTCTTAGTTACCAGGGCCCATAGATTTTCCAAGTTAGCATTCAGAGGGGGTGTTAGGATTATTCATCCTCCCTTGTCCAAATTTGGTCATATGTCTAAATCAGGAGTCATGTCTAAATCGAGAGTCCATCAAGTCTATTTATAGTCATTAGCACCATTGGGTCCACTTGACCTAATTAGGGCACATGGTTTAGTTACTAAAGTGTGGGGAACACTAATTGAGGCTTATTGCCACTCATTGCACTTAATTGCATCAATTTAGGAGCCTCCTATACCAATCCCTACAATTTAGGAGCCACTGGGAGTGCCAAAACCAACCAAGGTCGGTTTAGTTCAGTTAATGACTGGTCAAGCTAAGTTAGGAGTCAGATACATTCAGTTCTAGTCCTCTACATTCAGTTAGTGCTAGGTTTACATGACTGCACTCAGGAGGGGCACATTTATCACCTACCACAGTGAGTTAGCATTAGTCAACACTGAATGTAACACTTGAGTTGTGTTTTAGAGCTCCTATGAACTCCGGTTATGGTTTAGACAAGGTTAGTTAACCATTGAGTCCTCTGATAGTGATTTAGACAAGGTCTTATTTACCTACAGTCAAGTAGAGTCTATCAATTCGAATTTCATGTGGCTATTAAAGCCATTGTACTTCATTGTAATTATTATCCAATTAATTTTTGATTAATGAAAGCATTCATAGTTGCAAGCCATTTTTGCATTGTTTCATTCTTCAATTGCTGAGTAAATTGTTAGAAAGCTCTTACAAGGCCTTCTTTAATTTGCACACATGAGTATTCCTGTCATGTGTCTCAACTCCCAATAGATGCTCTATGTATACTTCCTCCTTGACTACATCATTCAAGAATGTTATCTTGATGTCAGTTGATGTATCTCTCACCTCATATCTATACATATGGATATAATGGAAGTGTACCACGTCACTGGTGAAATTTTCTCTTCGTAGTTTGTGCCTTCTTTCTGTTAGAATCCTCATGCTATGAATCTTTCCTTGTATCGCATGATGCTTCCATCTACTACATGCTAGATCTTGTATATCCATACGGAAGACACTATGGGCTTCCCTTTAGGTCTTGACACTGTATCCTAGACATCATTCTTCTTGAGCTGGTACTCTTTGATCATAGTCTCCTTCCCTTTCTTCTTAGCTACTTCTTCATAGTTGGAAGGATCTACATCAATGATGTTGCTCAACAATGTCACATAACTAGAGTGTTTCTGAGGCCTCTTGAAGTATCATCATACTTTTCTTTATTTTGGATTATTTCTCATGCCCAAGGTGGTATTCATCTCTCGAGGTGGATCTATCATTCTCTTTATATTCTTCTGAATCTATTTATTTCACCATGATGTCTCTGACACGGGAATATTTAGGTTCCTCTGATGAACTGCCGTTACTTGTTCTTTGGAATGAAATACAAGTCAAGTTTAGTTTCATGATTAGAAACATATCATAATTTGCAAAACATATTAATAGTGACAAATATATGTCACATAGACATGTGACTATATTTAGCCAATGCTACAACACTCATCCATATCATGTATACATACAGTAACTTCTAGATGCATTCTACCCCAATGTTATTAAGAGTGTGTACTACTCCTAATATTCCAGCAAAGAGGTTTCAATATAGATAAGTAGTATTGACTTATTACCCATTATGTGCAATTCAGTAGTATAAATGCAAAATACTCAAACATCAACTGAATATAAACAAATTTATAACCAATCAATATCATGAAATGACAATTGAATACTTATCTTTTCTTTGTTTCGTGGGTAGACTCCTTCTTGATCCTTCAGCTTCATCATCTTCTTCATTCATAACAGCATCATTTCTTATCCAAATGTTAACATGGATAATAGGTTTTCCAAGAATTGAGTCCTTCATATTCCTCATCGCTTGAGGGATCTTCTTTGAATCGTGAGAGCTTGATATTTAGTTTCTCCCATATTCTCTTCTCTTATTATGAGTTGAGATTCTTCTTGTGTGCACTCTTCCCAGAGTTTGTTGAAGGTAATCACTTCCTTCTGGCACACATTCCTCGAATGAATGAATCCCATGATCTTGGGAGGCCATTCAAGGTGGTTATAACAATCTATTATTCTTCTTTGATTGCTTCTTCGTAGCATTGAACAATTCCTTTCGATGTCTTCAAGGATTACACATGAGGGATGAGATTATTTTTAATAAAATATGCAATGATTCTCTTGTCTCTAGCCTTAGCCTCATCTCCCTTTGGCTCTTAGAACTTCTTCACTGAAATATTGATCCAAGTCAATTTCTTCGAGGATCACGAAGGTCCTATACGTCCATACTTGAAAGTTTTTAGCTTCACCAAGCTTTTCATCAAGTTGGGTGTGATTATTATTTTTGAAATGAGAACCTTAAATGTAAGTAGAAAAAATTTAGATCTTACCGATTTGCGGTGTCCGACCTAGTTCCAGAGCTAGTTGATCTAGGGTTTGTCAGAAAAACCCTAATTTTTAAGACTTGGAATTTAAAACTTCTTATTGGACATAAATATTGGCCTCTTCAAGGTGAGATGTCTAGTGTACTTCTTTTCTGAAAACAATGGCGGGAAGCTCCCAGAACAGTAAGCCCTAGTTTTCCAATTTCTTCTGCAGAAATGTCTGAAATTGATTCTGTTGTGTCTACAAAGTTTTGGATCCTTACAGTATGAAACTTCTCACTGAGATATCCTGATAAGTCTTATTTCCATCCTTGTAGGTTAGATCAGAAATGGATTCTTCAAGCGGGCCTTATTCATATTTTCCCAGGGTGACTTTTTTGGGGACTGTTCAGCATAGAAAACTTTTATGGACTACCACATGTCATTGTTTCACATTCTAGGTCTGAAAAGTATACCACATAAACTAAATTATGTTCCCTACCTGAAACATCTTGTGAAATTTTGTTTGGACCTTCCTATCCCGAGATATAGCAAATATCCCTAAGTCACCTGTTTATGACTATATTCTAGAGGAGGCTAGAACCCTGATTTGGAGGAACCATATCTCCTGAAGTATAGCGAATTTGAGGTTAAAACTTTTACACGAGGTACAAAAAGAATTTCTCTTCATTTCATAAAAGTTTCGGCTTCTGATCCTTCTCCAATATCTATTTATAGCAAAAGTGATAGAATGACTAAATTTAGTCCTCTACGGTTTCAGGCATGAAGCCCTAGTTTGCATTAGCTACCATTGTAGTTGTATTTCAGATGTATAGTGAAACTTCTTTTATTCAGAAACTTCTACCATGAATAGATGCACCCTAGTGAGGCGATTTAACCTAGCCCTCCTTGATTGATGATATGTGGATAGAACACCTTCACCTAGGAATCCTTAGTTCCTGCAGTTGCACAATGCCTTCTTTCAGAGAGGCTCTAGTACCATGTTATATTTTCTTAAGATATGATTAGTTTATCTAGGATTTTTATCTAAAAGAATAACAATTACAACAAAATTCTTATGATATAAAATATACACAAGAGATAAATATTTTCATCGAGGAAACCATAAAGGAGAAAACCTCACAAACTTCTTCAGAATAGTAAGATGATCAAAAGAAATAATAAGAAATGTTCAGCAACTATATTTCTCTCCTCCTCTAACTGTCTCTCTCTCTCCTGCACTTTAGAGAGTGTGTGAGGTGTATAAATGAGGGATATTTCCTCCCTATTTATACCCTTTCAAGTCATAGACCAAATATAAGACCCGAGCCTACATGTCATCTCACATGGGGCCCACTTCTCCTAGAGAGACCACAATTACATATTACATGATGTTACATTGGTGACTATTGGACTGACTTACAATGGAGGTTGTACCTCAATGTCTAGACATAATTTAGACATCCCCTAAAGGGGTAACACACATCCCCAATGGGGGTACAACAACATACAATGATAATATACATTAGAATATCTTTCGAAGTTACAAATACATCAACATTCATCCAAGTCATAATTTGTATCATCTGATCCAAAGTCAACATTGTAAGGTAAGGATTGGACATATCATCATTGTCATTGATGTCATTTGCGATCATCATGTCATTGTCGATATCATCTTCATGGGAATTTTCTACTACATCATTTGATTCATCTAATTCTTCGACATCTTCTTCTAGAACATGGTCATCTAACTCATGTTGATCATCTTCAATATCGTCTTCTTCTTCGATACCCTCTTCATTACCTTCTGGCACATTATAATTTACCCACCTTCCCCTTAGATCATGTCTCACAACAAATGACCAACCCCCTCTACCTGGAACCTCAGAGTATAATACCTGTTCACATTGGCTTGGAAGAACATAGGGCTCTATTCCTAGATAAAAAATACTTGTATTAACCATGGTAAATTCATTATCATGTTCAATAATATTTTTATTGGGATCACGTTGATTCAATCGTAACCTGTACCATTTGACAACGAATAGAACTACCTTGAAGGAGTTAAAGTCACAATGAAGAAATCTTGAAAATACCTATTGTATCGATTTTCTGAGAGTTATGGATGTCTATCACTTCTAGAGGAAATATTGGTCCCCTCAAAGACTGCAAATATCCCACAATCCGATGCTTTCTTCATTTCATCCAACAATTTGATTTGATATTTTCAGTCATTGCACCACATAGCCTTATCGTGTTTTACCTACAAGAATCCATACAAATGATAAAGATTACATCATGATCCATTTATGATTAAGTGCAATTTTTTTCCCTACAGGGAAAAAATCGATGTGTACATCAATATGTTTGAAAAAAAATAGTGTGGTTGATTAATATGCTTTCCTTCTTATCTTTTAAACCATATGCTAAATTGATTTCCCTTTTGTGTAAGATTGGTATCTCCATTGCGATGTGTTGCTTTAACCAATTAAGCCACACCTTCCCATTATATTCCATGACTAGCTTGTTCACATCGTTCAACCCATACGTTCATCTAGTCAAGATTGTTTCCAATGTATATATGAAGTGCATCCCACTCTCGGCCAACTGTTTGATAAAAATAAATTAAAATTTAATACAAATGTATATTCACTTAAAAAAGTATAAACATTTAATTGATGAATATTGAATATTAAAAATAGAATATGTATGATATATACATAAAAATCAACAGTCAAATTTATTAAATTAAATAATCTCCAGTAGCTAATAATTACCTTTCCCCTTCGGGTACTCCCCTTTGAAATTAGTATTGGAGTGCGGATCACAAATGTGAGCTAAATTGAGATTTGACACTAATTTAGGAAGATATTCACTAATATGCATCATGTTTTGGTATACCATATATCCCTCCATCATAAAATCCTCAGGATGTGCTCCTTGTCTAACCAAACCCTTCAAAAATTTCAAGTTCCTCTCGACCATCCACAATGACCTTAAGTGTACAAGTCCACACAATTCAATCTCCTCAACTTAGTGTATGAGGTAGTGTTCTTGTGCATTGAAAAATTCTGAAAGTAGATTATTCTGCATTTCATACATGAGACGAGGAATTTCTCTCCTCCGATACTTTATATCTTTTTTATGGATTTCTTTAGATGACAACCATCTACAAGGGATGCAAACCAATCATGAGATTTAGCAAAAGCAAACAATATATTACATAACATGAATTAGTGCAAAAAAATCAAATATAAGTTATACAATGAATTATACAAACACTAAGAGCATGCAAAAATAGCTACTTATGTCATGTATTTCCCAAGACTATATATAACTTGTTTGACACTACTGTCGAAGTTGTTCGGGAGAGAGAGAGGTGGAACATACTGTAACAATATACAAATTGTTTCATTTTTATATAAAAAGTATACAAAAAAATACCAACAATATGCACTAGAATATCTTTAATATAAAAATAATTATATGCATACCATAATAATTACCTTCATGAATATATGCTAATCATGTGTTTTCACCCCTGCAAAATCACCTTTCTTTTTTATGATATTATTCATGTTCACACAAAATCCAGTGGGAAATTTAATTTTTCGCATGACTTCTTTTACAACATTACTTTGTGGCTCCGTTAACATCCATGGAAGTGAGTTTATATTAATTTGGCCTTTGTTTCTATGAAATTGAATGACGCATTTCATTGCATGGTTGACTTCTTGAATGCCATTGCAAATTTTGACAATTTTTTATTTCTCACTCCTTCCATCCAATATTCACCATAATGTTTTGGCCACATTCTTTCCAATATGCATTGTATCAAATAGATGAGAAATTCATAGGTTCTCATAGTAGGGAAACCAACTGAATTGTTTAGGATAACTTTTCATTCCTCGTGGAATCCCATTAATTCCTTCATGATCACGATGACTATCATGAATCATAGTTTAAAAAAATTACATAAATCAATGTCAATTACAATAATCAACACACAATAAACAAAATTTCATAACATTTCATATATGATGATTCGTACGTACCTTGATGATTTCTATTATATTGCAAATTCCATAGGTTAGGTGTTATTCTCTGTGGTTTTAATCCAGTCTCTTGCTTCCCATTGAACAAATGTATTTCAGTAGTTCGATACTTATGATTCTTAGAAAGGAGGTTCCTATACTCATCAAACACCTCCTTTCCTAAACTTTTGGAATGACGAGATTTGATCTTAGGAACACAAACTAGACATGCAAATTTTCCCTTTGTCTGAATACCTAAATACAGAGTTGGATTATCTATGTCAATTATAATTATATATAAAATGAATGGATTAGTTAAAAAAACATTCTTGCATAATATGTTAACTAGTTCATAAATATAAATGCAATTAATGTGGAACTGATAATTACAAACCGCAAAAATGGGTTAACCCTGGGGAATCATGTATTTTCCATACAACCATTACATGGAATTGAAATTGCCTTTTTTGTATTGGTCTAGATACATCATATATAGTTATGCCATTCCATAACTTCAATAGCTCATCAAAAAGAGGTTCGATATATACATTCATATATTTAACTTGGTACTTACCTGATTGATTTGAACATATAAATTATATAATTATTACAACCATTTAGATATATAAACAATGCACATGAGAAAAATAAAAAATATATATGTGACATTATGCAACAAAATATGACAAATGAGATGCCACTACATTAAAAAAAAGTTGCAGATACATACCTGGAATAATCATCGACAACATTATATGCTCCCTCTTTATTGACAACCATGGAGGAATGTTATTGTTGATAACAAAAATAGGGCACAATGAGTAAATGGATCTTATCTCTACAAATGGATTGACACCATGTGTTGCCAAAGAAATCCTAATATTACGAGGTTTTTCTTTAAAGTGATGTCATTTTTCCCCCACATCTCTAAATGCGGAACCATCTGCAAGAATTCAATTAATGTCATCTTGATTTATATTCCATGCATGGTAATCCACAAATTGTGCTATGTTTTTGCACCTAAAAAGCCATTGCAAACGTGGAATAATGGGAATATAACGAAGAACCTTGTGAGGTGCCATTTTTGTTACTTGATATGTTCGATATCTGCACATATGAAATTCCAAACATTTAGTTTCAAATTCCTGCTAGTCATCAAGGCATGCATGAATTGCTTCATACAGCATTCCAATTTCTTTCATGATGGCAGATAAATATCAAAATCTGAGAGGTAAAAAATTTGACGATGGTAACAAAAATTAAGCTATCAAGCTACAACAAATTTAAATAAAAATCTAGTTAATATATAAATATATAAACAATATTAATGACAAACATTTCATCCATATTAATTTGACTTATGAATTAAAAATAATTTTATCAGATGAACAATGATAACCTTTAGCGTGATCATATATATGTGATGGAATATATTACATACCTTAACATTCATGTGATTGATGTGTTTGAAAGACCATTCATAACCTTGAAGTTCATTATCAACGATATAGAAGAGAGAATAATTGAAGATTTGTGTGGAGCCCTCATAAAGGGGTTCGTATGCCTTCTCAAGAAGCGGTAAATAATGAACACCATTAAAGTCATCATTTTCATGATCATTAGCATCATCATCCATTCTAACATTAAATGCATCATGGATCAATGTATTTGTACCATCATCTTCAACTGTGTTATTAGTATGATCATCTTATTCAATGTGAGCATTAACTTGTTCTCCATTATTAATAGATCCATGTTCCTTCGGTACTTGTTCTGAAATCATGTCCTCCGGATGATATTCCGTAGGATGCATTTCCTTTATAATTACATGAAATATTCAATATATATTAGTTAATATAATAAATATTAAAATAATACATACATTTACAAAAGCAATCAATATAAAAACATATATAATGCAAAACTTACAAATGGTCGATATTCATGTCCCCCCCAGGGTGTCTAGACTCCATGTTCCCTACAATATTTTTTGGTTGTTGTGATCTTAATTATTCTCCTTTTAAAGTCCCTGAATTGAATACATCAACAATAACATTTCCCATCACCCTTTCTTTTCAATCCATTCCACAATCTATCAAGAAATTGTCGATTTTGTTCATCTGAATCACGAATATTGCTATTTGACATTTTCTCATAAAGAGATTGAATGAAGATTATTGATCTTAAAAAATCAATCTCCACACTTCACTATTTTTAATAAAAAACAATTGAAATAATTGTGTAATATTTTACGAAAACCAGTCTGTGTGAAGAATATAATTTCCGCTTACTGTCTCTTATATAGAAAACATGTTGGAATGTTACCATAATTTATAGTTTTTGAAATTTAAAATTCGTCGGATATCCGACGATATTACTCCAATTACTGTTACCATGTATATGTCATATATCCAATAGAATTCATCAAATAATCGATGGTGGTCGTCGATGGCCATCATATATCTGAAAATTCCATGTATCAAATAAAAAAACTCTGATCAAAATTAGTAATTTTGAAGGTGAAATCCGATGAGATAGTCAATTTCGTCGAATTGCATCAGATTTTAGGTTCAATTTTTGTTTTGCTACATATTTTTAGATATTTTGATCGATGAGATACATGGTTATTGACGATGGAAGAATTTGATTGTGTGCAAGAATAGAGTGAAGATCTTGGTGTGGAAGAACATGGATCCTACGGTGATTGTCGATCACCACAAGCCATGGAGTCAAGGTGTATATCTGTCATAGCACCGAAAACTTGGAAACATTCCACTTGTAGGATCTTTATAATGATGGCATGGAATTCGTCAGTCGGGATGTTGATATTGGGCGCTTATCCACAAACCCATAAAAACTTTGGTAAATAATTCATAGTTTCTTTTAAAACTATAGCTTATGCCAAAAACTCAGTTTTGGTATATTATACAATGTTTACAGTCTTGAATCATAGGTTTTGATGCACATGCCATTATGGGTTCATAATGATAGTTTTTTCATTAAACTATTGAAGAAATTTTTGTTATGGCATGTTGCCTTTAAAATTTGTTGTTTGAAATATTTTAAAGGCTTTGTTTAGCCACTCTCGGGAGCTTAAAAGAGAGGCATTTGTGTTTTTATGTCTAAAGCCTTATTGAAAATTGTAATGGCCTTCTAGCCACTATTGAGTTAGAGGCATTGTTTTCGAGGCCTATTTTGGCCTCTATTGTAAACTTGACCAAAGAGTTATCCTAAACTCTTGGAAAGTATAAAATTTTAAAATTGTAATCCAGGTGCCTTCATCCACAAAGTTTTTATCAAGTAACATTCTGATTCCAAAGAGAGAAGGCGAAGGGGAAGGGAAATATGTCATTTGTAGTTGGTACATGTGTTTTAGTTGATACTTTTGGAGGTCCAAACATGATTTTCAGTGGGGATATTTGATCTAGGAGGATAACCACAGTTAAATAATGCATAAGGGTTTCATTAGCTTCAAAGGTATTCAATTGATGACAAGCTTGCAGAGAGATTTCTAATGCAATTTGAATGGGATAAAATGAACTTCGTTCATGAAAGAAATTGCAGGTTGAAATTATGGACAAAAAGGTGTCTATTGTCAACAAAAGTTCACAAGACATTGAACACAATGTATTTCATATTAAAATTGAAAGTTCATAGAAAATAGTATTTAAAAGGGGGAATATATGAAAGTTATCATACAAATTCTCTTTTAAATTTGTAAAAGAAATTAAAATGGTGTGAGAATACACCTCACCAATTGGTTTCCTAGTCCTAAGGGAGTGTTGAGATCTTCATGGAGAAAGACAGTACCTTTCCTCCACCTATCCCTTAAGGTGTCTCTTGATCCTAATTTAGGATATAATTGGAGAGATATTCTCCTTAACATATGTGATGAGTAATCATCCATGAAAAGTCTATAAAATTATCTCATTTGGTGAAGGAAAGTATCCTTTGTTGGAAAAATCTTTTTGGTAAGTTTTGTTTGAGAAATTTCATCCCAAGATGGGAGAAATAGTTAAGTTGATGTGAGAGCCTTAGTTCTTCCTGGTGAGGAAGAGGAAGGAATCCCAATATGGGAATGAGCCACTTGAAGTTAAGAGAATACAAATATACTTATGAAAGCCATATATCTTTGAAGGAGATAATAAAACGACTCAAAGTTTCAATGAGTCCGAAGACATAGTCAAGAGGCTCGATGAACTCCGTTAATAATTTTGTTTTTTATATGTTTTTCGTGTGCTTGTTTTGTTAATCTTTAATTTGTTAAATATAATATTTGATTAATATTCCAATTTCTTTATGAATATTGAGAATTTGATGAAGTATTTGTTAATTGAAAAAAAGTGAGTTTACCCATTTTCGGATCAGTGGCCTAGGGGAATAGTTAAGTCAGATTATTCCTGTAGTAGGTGGGAGCATATGAGTATAGTTCCAACATGATGAAAACCCGCCATGATATTCCCTCGTTGGTTCTGATGTAGTGACAGTCTTGATGGAATAAATTTCATGGGAAACGAGTTGAGGTATTTAAACCATGGGGTGTGTGAGGAGCATGGTATCCAATGTGTCCTAAAATTAAGGGAGTTTAGGAAAATGATGTGTATAACGCCCATATTGTGAAAAAATGGTGCATGCATTATTGGTGTGCAATTTTTTGGTTTTGTTTCTAGCATTGGTCATAAACAAATTCAATATTATGCCCCCTATTGTAGTGTTAGCGGCATGTGTTGCACTAACAGGTGTATTAAGCAAATTCATGAGCTCCAAAATGTGGGAAACAAGTTGTAGCATGTATTTATTGTCCATGCAAAGAATATGGTTGGTTGAATTTGGGGGTAGGGATAGTGTTTGGTGCAATAGAGGCTTTCAAATTTGGTTTCTTGATGCCTACAACATTGGGATTGTTTATGACTAGTAGCAATTTTGTCATTGGTGGGACTAGACCTATGGGAGGTGTTGATGGCATACCTACAGGTGAAACCATGACAAAATTATACTAGGATATTGTCTTTGGTTACATATCAAGATATGGTGATGTGAGGTACCACATTAGAAATCCCAAAGTAATCTCGGGTAATGTACATAGGGCCATGACTGGGATTACTTGCACTTTTGTGGGGGAAACAAAAAAGGGATCTAAAAAATTGGTGGTACTAATTCCATGACTAATTTCATGTCCCAATATTGGTGGGGAGGGGGCTTGTTCCTTGTCTTCAGAGGTGAATATAGGGAACATAGATCGTTTATAGATGTTGTGATAACTGGTGGAGGGATAAAGTATGCCCCTGGAAATGTAGAAACTTTGTAAATTCTCATACCTATATCAACATATGGTGAAGGAATAGTTGATCCTATGGTGAGTAGTATGTTGTCAAGGTTTGAGTTAGGATGAGGGTCATAGTAATTCAATTGGTCAAGGGTGATGATTTTATCATTGTGTGAAAACATCATGATGCAGAAAACATATGAAGCTACAACCTTCATGGCATACATGTAACTACATCCCAAAAGAATATTGTAGTCAGGTTTAGCATCAACCACTTGGATATCCAAGAATACCATTTCCCCCCTAGCTCTATGGAGACATTATGGTGCAAACCAAATGGTTTTGATGGTGTACCATCATAAGAAAAAAGGGTGAGAGATGATGGGAATAATTCCTGTGACCTAAAATTCATCTAGGCATGGGTATACATTACACAAGTAGATGCTCCTTCATTGACTATGCATTCATGAATGATTATGTTCTTAATGGTTATTGGGATCTTGATATAGACTAACGAGGGTATTCATAGCTCACCTTTATCAAGGTTAAGTGTCATTAAGCATGAATCAAAAGGTTCAATGACTCCTAATGCGGTAATCAATTCCTTATTTTGAGAAGGGGAAGACTATAGGACTTCAAATGTTGACATGTCGACGGGGGATTGGGCCAAATCATACACAATGTTGTAATTATGAGAAACTTTCATGTGTGGGTTGTGGGATATTGATCAAAGAGGTGTTTTAGGGATATGAGGAATATTATTATTACTTGGATATATTATCTACAAAGTACCTCTAGATGTAGCGAGTACATATCCCCCATAGGAGGTGTTAGGAATTACATAATATTTGGAATGGGTTTGAATGGTGACTTCTGTCATATTCATGTTGATGTTCTAGAAGGTTCCATCACATGGTGGATGAGGTTCCTATTATTTGGATACTTCCCCTTGGTTAGGAAAGGGTTGTTGTACAAAGCATGTTGAGGTTGTGGGATATTTGGTGGTTTTGGAGGATTTGAAGTAGTCTTTTTCCTTTCCTTGATCAATTGTTGAAACTTGGGTATAAAAGGAAAATGGTAAGTTTAATTCCCATAATCATTACACATTACACAAGGGAATTCTTTTTAAATGACATTCTTTCCTTGTTTCAGGGTATTATTGGCCCCCTCATTTGGATTTCCCATATTATGATTCTTCTAGGGAGGGGGATTTACCCCCTGACCCTGTTGTTAATTTCTCCTATTCTTCCCTTTCTTCTTCCACTAATCCTATGGGCTAGGGTTATTTCATGCATTTAACTTCTCAAACTGCTTAACTTGTTGTGTAGGGAAGGTTGCACTAGATTAACCCTAGCATGAGGCATGGGGAGAGATCTAAGTAGAGCAGAAAATGGGAAATACATATTGTAGATGGGAATGAGGAGGTATGGGTTAGATGCTCCATATGAAGTGGATGTAAGATCCATGGATGTCTCTTGAGGTGGTGGCACCAGAGGCACTTGATTGGCATTGGGATATGTAGGATTGTATAGTGCATATGTCAGTTATCCAATTGGAGGATTTGGAGTAGTTGTGGGAGCCACCAATGCAGGAGGTGTTGGAGGGTAGTGCTACACCAAATTCTATGGCATAGGGGTTAGTTATTGGGGATAATTCCCCTAGTGAGAAACAGCTCCAATATGATCTCCAATTGAGTTTTATATTCCTAGAGGTGTTGGGTTCAAAGAATGATGCCACAGGGCATCAAGGAGTATGGTATACAAATACCCATATTGTGCATAAATAAGATCAAAAATGTCATTAGAGGAAATTTCAACTCAAAATGGGCCTCCTAAGGAAAATTAATAAAATAATAGTTAAAATAATAAAATAATATTTATTAATTTTGGAGGAAGAAAAGAAAAAACTACTTTTTTGTTCGTATTTTCGACATATCTCCCTGTGTTTTACTCAAATTTCAATCGTGAGAGCTCGTTGAATGCGGAATTTAATTATGCATTCAATGAGTACCCACTCGACATACTTTTAATGGGCCTTGCTACCCCAAAAACAAGAAACACCTGAAAAAAATGTGATGATGACATCATCATCATGTTTTTTCAGGTGTATCATGGTTTTGGGGTAGCAGGGCCCGTCAAAAGTATGTCAAGTGGGTACTCATTGGATGCATAATTAAATTCCGCATTCACGATCTCTCTTGATCAAAATTTGAGTAAAAACACAGGGACATATGTCAAAAATACGAACAAAAAAGTAGTTTTTTTATGATACCTATCCCCGAATTTAAATTAAAATTTGTTTAAGAGCTGCTCCCTTTTTTAATTTTAAAGCATTTTGATTGGCTAATACATGATAACATGGAATTTGTATTATTTTTGGAAGGCCCATTTTAAATTGAAATTTCCTCTAATGTGGGCCTTAGTAATGGCCTCTTCTTCCATTTTGGGTAATGTGATCTCCACATCCTTAACAATCATTGGTTGGAGTGATTTGAGGAACCAATCTAACAAGAATTTTGGTTTGATTTATATCTTGCACAAGGTCCTACGTCTACGCCACTTATGGATATGATTTGCAATGTGGTTCAATGTGTTCTATAAAACTTCTGTGACGATATCAAGCTCTAGATCATGGTGTATGGGTAGTTGGAAATATGTAAGTAATGTGATTCCTATCAACTTAAAGGTGAAATAAGTCATGTATGGTAGACGATTAACATACCATTTGGATATCGTGCATATAAGGGTTCTCTAAAAAAATTGAAGGTGCACAGTATGTTGTTGGATGAGAACCAAAGGTGCAATGACATCACATAGTTGTCTAGGTCATCACCTTGTTTTCCATTGAATTTCAAAATATCTGATGGGGGATTGGATGGAATGTATGGCTACGTTTTGTCATGAAGAATGGGGCCATTTATCATCTTGAATATCTCAAGGAGATTTAGGTTTTCCATAAATGAAAATGTTACAACTATTTTCTTCAGTGTGTTAACTCCTAAAGGTACAGGTGATGGAGGTGCACTTCCTACAAAAGGTGGATATGGGTTAATACCTCTCTCGTGAGGTGTTGAAGGCGGGGGATATGTATATTCTCCAATAAGTTGAGGGATAAGAGAATTAAATAAGGTATCTCCAATAAAATTTGATCCTAAAAAATCTTCCTAGATATGTCCCTAGATAGATGGTCTCCCTCATGGTCTATGGGGAGGTGATGAGGGAACACCTCCTTGGAAAAGAGGGATTCCTTGCAATATGAGAGACTACCTCAAAGTTCCTTGTTCTACAATGGTGATGTTTTCGTGGTCAAATGAGAGTGAGGATGAATGGATTTACATACAATTGAATAGATGCAAAAATATGATAACCACAATAACATATGCAATATGGTGTAAGTGAAGGGAAATGTGCCAATTTTTTATGCAAACGATCTCAAAATTTGGTTCTTTATAATTATATTTATATGATATTGTGTAAATAAAAATAAAGAAGATGTAAATTCTCTCGATGATCTAAGATCCTTCCTCTCAAATAGTCATTGGTCCTTCCAATGGTTCTTTTGATGGTGGTGATGAAATCCACCAAATACAACCAGTGAAGGTATACAAGAATCAGTTATAATGAGGGTTTTGGGGATGATGATCCAAAATTACTATCAACATTTCCAACAACCAACAAAATCTAACTCAGGTGCAAATGAATCCAATGAATTCCACCTTGTGATAATCTTAGGTTTTATCCACTAAGACACCCATGTCAAGTGTGGATAAGTGTTTCATCCTTGAATGGTAAAGTGTTTCCTTTACAAAGATATGGGTGGCTCTACATGGTAAATAGGAACAGCTATACCTCATATTTTATCTCCTTGGACACCGCATCTTTCTTATCTGGGTTTTATTTTCCTTGCTTATAATAGAATTTGATAAGTAACTTAAATATCAACAACCATTATGTTCCAAAAATGTAGAAGATTGGTGGGAATTATTTGGGTGCCTAGCCCAATCAATCCTAAACTAACTAAAATATTTTTTGTGAACTCCTATGGAGGAGTTTAGGCTATTGAGAATTACAATACAATGTTGATTTTATGTTGGTCCAAATTTGATTAAAGGTGTGATAAGAGAGGTAATTCAAACTTCCATATCATTCTAATTCATCCATATCAGTCATGAGTTCAAGATGAATATCATACTTGATTCAAAATATTCTTTAGGTCTCTTGGTGTGTGATCAAGTACGAATCACACATATGATTCAATGCAAAAAATACATGAGATTTGGAACTAACTAAAGATCATAATAAAGAAAAACATGGAACATTGATGGTTCTTTTCGCTACTAAATTTCAACTGTAAGTGTGAAATGAATAATTTTGCAAATAAAAATTACTACAAGGTTGATGAAATAAATGTGTAAAGGGGAGTATTTAAAACCTTTCACCCTTTTATGATTTTCCAATATCACTAAGAGTGCAAGGTAAAGAGCATACTTTGGGAAAGACGAGTATTTAGGTCCCTTGTTTGTGTGAGTGAGTGAGCTAAACTAACTTGCATAAGATCAAATAAATAGGAAAGAAGAAATAATATATAAAAACTAATTCTAGTTTAATAAAATTGCTTAGACTAACAATCTCAATGAAATGGCAAGGATGATGTAGTTCAAATTCTAGTAAGAACTAAGACGTCCCTTGAAAACATCAAAGTAATTAGCCTAAATAGTATGAAAGAAATGACTTCTTTACTTCCTATTTTGAGCTAGGTTGTTTAATTAATAAATAAAATAAAAATTGCACGTGATTTTGTTAATTTTATTATTCATTAAGCAATCATTAAAACTACATGTGGTGATGAAAATTAAGCTAATAAAGAAAACAAATTAAAAACTTTGGGAAATGAACCCATATAAGTGTGGTTGCATGGGTATAGTGTTACAAAGATTGCATGGAATTACCACATGAGTACAGGACATAGATATTGTGTTATAGTGTGATGGTAGAAAGAAAATCTATGCTGGTTGCATGGTTGAGACATTGATAACTATGCTACTGGTATTTTTATGAATTCGGGGTGTAACCATCCAAATTTCGACAACTAGAAGGATGAAAAAAAAGATCCTAAATGTTCAAGACACTCCTAATAAGTTATTTTCAAATGAAAACCTATTTATAATGTCGAAATTAACAAAAATAAGAGTGGATTCGTCATAAATCATGTTGAGGGGAAAATAGCCAACTCACATTATAACACTACATACACCAATACATACTTTAATTTACATCATAACTAGTACTATCATATGTGTGCAAGGTGTGTGTGCATGGACGTTGTACGCATATCTTGCACATGTGTTATATGAAACCATCATCACCTCTAACGCATAATTCTTAACTGATAATTCAATAATGACCACATATGCAAGAGAAAAATCTAGTACCATCAACATTAATTAATATTTATAATTAAGTTAGGAAACATCAGCATTATACTTAATGTTGTCTTTGATGAAATAAACAATGATTTGTAGGAGAAAAGTACCAACTACAACTAGTTTGTATTAGAATTATTGTGCCATTATATCTTTAGGCAATGAGTGCAATCGGATTCTTAATTATTATGCAGTGAACAGGAATGAATAATACACACTGGATAAATCAAATCTCATAGGAAATAGATAAGTATTGCTCAGATAATTACATTATAAACTTTCATTACTTCCAGCAGTATACAATGGTAATACATAAAGGAGAATTTGAATCATTAGGGATGAATTTGAATCTACCAACTCAATCTAACTGTATGGATAACTAGAAGTTTCTAAATCACTATCGGATTCCAACAGGCTAACTCCATATGTCTAATCTAGTCTCTCAATCAGTTACAATCAATCAAACCAGTCTAATTGCAGTGGTAGGTGAGAAATAGGTGACAACTGGTGCCTTCCCACATGTAACCATGCATAAGTGGTGCTAAGTGAACTGGAGGATATCTAAATGAATGTAACTAAAGCATAAATAAGCTTAACTAGTTACCAATTGCCAACAATTGAAGTAGTTTGGTGCCAGTACTCCCAGTGGCTCCTAAAATGTAGGTATTGGTCTAGGAGGCACCTAAACTGATGCATGTAAGTGCATTCAGTTCCAATTAGCCTCCATTGGTGTTCCCCGCACTCTGGTGACTAGTACATGTGGCCCCATTAGGCCAAGTGGACCCAATGGTACTAGTGGACCCAATAATAACTAAATGACTCCTAAGTTATTATCTAATATAAAGTTTGGTCAAGGGAGGATTATAAATCCTAACAATTTGGTGTCTCAAATCCCCAACTTGAAATAGTATTAATCTAATAACCTTTCCTCCCTAACATTCTTTGGAATTCCACTTCATACCCATTCCTTTGATGGAATATCATGGAGCATCAACTATATCTGCATAAATCCATATACAACTCGTAAGTGGAAGCATTGAGTAAATTGACCTAATCTCCCTAGCAAGAAATTGACAGTCATAATCTCACAAATTGCGGAGAGTGACTCAACAAATCCCTCCCATGACTCTAGGTTTTGGAGGATACATGGTAGACAATACCTCTACCCCTCCCAATAGGACTACGGTCAACATGGTATCTAAAAACACATTGTGATGCTATTGTGGTTATCATAGTTGTTCCATCAAATGATCAGTTTTGGAAATCTGGTTTCCTATAAAAAACTACACTATGCCACACATCATGACAAGTATATGGATATAACTTAAGCCCTATAACCTGTGAATTAGTATTATCCAAAACATACATCCATACATAATAATATTTCATTGTTTCCATGTCAATTACCAATTGATCAATAATTATTTTATATAAAATTTTTAATATATCTATCTTGTTCATGGCATCGATCTGTTCATTCAACTGTAACATACAATGGTATCCACATACCTCATCATTTCACTTAAATTATGTATACTAAAAGCTAAAACATATATATGTCACCATGAATAAAAGGAATGATAAACTTAAATCATAACTGACACATATAATTATCTTCATAATTTAGCACACATAGTTTACTCAGTCAAGATGAGTTTAACAGGTAGCAAGAAAATAATACAATATGTCAAATTGTGGTTTAGTTGTCTAATCAAAAGATGGGGTGTTACACTAAGATACAGTTAAAGTTACATAAAGGAAACCAATGGTTTTTGAAATTACAGGTAAGGCACATTACTATTTTGAAAATAAATATTATAATTTCAATAAGGGAGTTGGAAAGTGAAGGTTGTAAATCTACATTTAAATAGAATTCATGGAAGGTCACTAAAGGATCATTGGTAATAGTGAAAGGAGATAAGGAAGGTACATTGCATTTATGTACTAGTAATGCTAACTCTTATATTTCTTAGCTCATGCGGGATTGGATATAACATTGTGGCATCATAGGCTTGGGCATATGAGTGAGAAATGGATGAATATTCTCCATAAAGGAAAAGCTAGTCTACGGGAACTTGCCTTGTTTTCCTACCACATAATCCGCCTTTATTTTCTCCATACAAAAGAATGAATGAGTTGTATTTAAACCACATATTATCTTTCCCAGTTTCTTTAGCTGATTCATGAGGATCTTCATGGATTTGGAAAGTCCTTTTTGCACCTATGGGGGATTTGACTTGTTTTAGTACGCCTGCTTTTTGACCAATTCGAATAGAAAAATAGTGCTTTAAAATATCTCATGTAATTATACATTTAAGAAGCCTATTACTTCATGTGGTTGGATAATGTACACTTATTCAATACAGGATTAATTTATGCTCCAATTTCAGTCTCCTTTGTGTGAATTTTGCATGTTTGATTAGCAATTTTTTGAGTGTAATTGATCTATCTCTTGGGTTCAATTTACACATGGTATCAAAGCCTTTGTAGATCAATTTATCTCCTTTCAAATTGTTATTTTAGGTTTGACATCACTAACTAGGAGCACATTCTGCTGACTGAAGGGCACATGAGCTGAGATATGGACCAATCTCAAAGGATCATCTTGACTCCATTCAATTTATTCGAATGGAAAGCTGAGATGGAGATATTTTTAAGATAAAAAGGTCTCTATAGGGTTACCATGGCTATTGAGGAATATCCCAATGCAGCTACAGAGAAAATCAAATGGCACAACAAGAGGGATGAGTCCTATGGTCTTTTGTGTCTGAGTATTTCAAGAGACCTCCTCTTTCATCTTGATTCATTGACATCTCCTAATGAGGTGTGGGAGAAGCTTGAAGAGATTTTTAGAAAGACAAATGAGATTAGAGGACATCAAATCGAGAATGAATTAATCTCCTTGAATCCCAGTAGCTTCGAATCATTGCAACTCTATTTTACCAAGTTTAAGGCCCTTGTTTTGCAGTTAAAACAATGTGGGATTGAAAAGAAGGAGGAGCAACTAGTTTTGACCATTCTCTCAAATCTTGGTCTTGACTATTCAGTGTTTGTTTCGACCTTCTTTGCCACTAAATTGATATCTCGAACCTAGAAGATTCCTAATCTTGTTGAGTTCATGGAATCCCTCAATCAAGAGCAAGATAAATTGGTGATGATGGGCACCATCAAACCTTCCAAAGACCAAGATTTGGTTGCTGGAGATTCGAAGGTGGATTCAAAAAGAAAGAAAGAAAAAAGATAAAAAGGCGCTTGAGCAAAAGACAGACAAGGAAAAGTCTTAAGAGGAGTCGTCAGGCTCCAAGAAGAATCCCCAGAAGAAGAAGAACAAAGGAGAAATGAGCAAGTGCACATACTGTAGTAAGTGATATCATCCTGAGAGCTCTTGTATGAAAAAGTAGATAGACATGTTGACCCAAATCCTGGATAAGAACAACATCTCCCTTCCTGATTTCTCAAAGAAGAGGGAAGGAGGATCAAATTCAGAATACAAGGAGAGAGTACATGCCTTGGTTGCTAGCACCTCAAGCTCACCTAGTTTCATCATTGATTCTGGAGCTTCCAAACATATGGTTTCGACAAAAGAGATCTTCTCTTCTCTTGACATGTCGAAAGGTCCACCAATAGTTTTGGGAGATAACTCTCTAACTGACAGTATGGGAAAGGGTAAGATTGATCTTGACCATGGTAATTTCATTAATGTGTTGTATGTTCCAGGTCTTGGCTCTAATCTCTTGTCAGTGTATCAGGTGACTCACACAGGATCTCCAAAGAAAGTAATCTTCTCCCCAAATGAAGTTGAAATCACTGATATTTTGAATGGTAAATTCATAGCAAAAGATGTTGTTGATCACATTTAGAAGGTATACAAGTTTTCCCATTTTCTACCCTACTCAAACCCCTATGCTCTTCTTACTCATGCTAATGAAACAAGCAATATTTGGCATGAAATATTTGTCCATCTTAACTACAAGTATCTTTCTGATTTGAGTGAAAAATAGATGGTCATAAGGTAACCAAAAATCAAGTTTTCTAAGGGAGTCTGTCAAGGTTGTATCCTAGGAAAACACCCAGAGCACAAGCATGAGAGAGCTAGTCATGAGAGGACCTATGCACCTCTTGAGTTGATCCATAGTGACATTTATGGTCCATTCCCTCATATGTCCATGAGTTAAGCCAAATATGCACTCACCCTCATATATGAATTTTCCAGGTATTGTTGGGTTCACTTCCTAAAGCATAAGTCTGAATTTTTTGACCTCTTCAAAGTGTTTAGAAACTTGGTTGAAAACTAGTATGGGAGGAAACTCAAGATCCTCATATCTGACAATGGTGGTGAGTATGTCAAGTCTGATTTCATCCAGTATTGGAAAGATGTAGGTATCCATATGCATCATTCTATCCCTTACACACCACAGCAGAATAGTGTTGCTGAGAGAAAGAACATATCACTGAAGGAGATGGTAACTTGTATGATGGAGGCTAAAACTTTGCCACCAAAGTTTTGGGCCGAAGCTATAAAATGTGCATCCTATATCCAGAATAGGGTTCCACATAAGCATATTTATGCTATGACTCCTTTCGAATCTTGGAGTGGGCACAAGCCAGATGTGACCCATTTCAATATTTTTGGCTCAAAGGCTTGGGCTAGAATTCCAACTGAAAAGAGGAGGGATTTGAAACCCCAGAGCCAAGAGTGCCTATTTCTTTGGTATTCTAAAGATTCAAAAGGGTACAAGATGATTAAATTGAGCACTAACAAATATTTCATGGAAAGAAGTGTTCATTTCGAAGAAGAGACTTTAGCAGTAGTTAAAGTTGGAGAGTCCTCTTCACCACCACAACCATTGACTGTAAGTGAAAAGAATAATGAGTTTGTTGATTCTGATATGTCTGAAAATGATGAATTAATTGCAGATCCTAACATCCCTAGAATACCAAATTGGGAAGCAAGGACCATTCATGCAGTCGGGGAACTAACTGGAAATCCTAATGACACTAGGAGGACTAGATCTCAATTTGAGAGTGCCCTTTGTGTGAAAGATCCACTCTTTGTTGAGAAGTGTTATTTGATGATATATTCTGATCCACAAACATATGAAGGTGTATCACATGATCCAATATGGAAAACAACCATGAAAGAATAATTCAGCTTGCTCTAGAAGAACAACACATGGGAATTGGTTGATCTTCCCCCCAAGGAAAAAGCTAGTGAAATGTAAGTGGGTCTTTAAAAGTAAGTTTGCTGCTAATGGTTCACCTTTGAAATATAAGCCAATATTGGTATCCAAGGGCTACTCTTAGGTACATGGTATTGACTATAATGGGACCTTTGAACTAGTGGCAAATATGGACTCCATAAGGCTTGCCCTAGCCATTGCTGCTTCTAAGCAGTAGGAGGTACATCACATGGATGTAAAGTGTGCCTTTCTGAATGGAGATATGAATGAAGAGATTTATATTCAGAAACCAGAAGGTTTTGTTTCTAATCCATATTTAGTGTGCAGGTTGAAGAAATCATTGTATGGGCTCAAGCAAACCCCCAGGGCTTGGTATGCCAAGATTGATGGCTTTCTGCTATCACTGAGTTTTGTTCGATGCAAGTCTGATCCTAATTTCTATTTGAAGCTGATTCATGGTTCTTTAATTCTTATTGTTCTCTATGTGGATGACCTACTTATTACGGGAAGTTCAAAGAAAGAGATCTCCTCCTTGAAGGATGCAATGAACCATGCCTTTTTTATTATAGATTTGGGATTGTTGAGCCAATTCTTGGGTCTCAAAATTGCTCAATCCCAACATGGAATCAAGGTTCATCAGTCAAAGTATGATTCAGATTTTTTCACCAAGTTTAGCATGAAATATTGCAAGCCAAGCAAGACTCCATTCATTTCAATAGTTAAGCTTGAAAAAGCAAGTTCTTCTCCTATGGTAAATAATACACTGTATAGGAAGTTGATTGGATGTTTGATTTATCTTACAGATACTAAACCTGAATTATCTTATGTAGTTAGTGTTGCTTCAATATACATGGATCATCCTCATGAGATCCATTGGAGAGAATCCAAGAGGATCCTAAACTTTGTTCAGGGAACAAGGACTCATGGGATTTTCTACAAAGCAAAATATGTCTTAGAGCTAGTTGGATTTACTGACAGTGATTGGGTAGGTGACAACATAGATTGAAAGTCTACCTCAAGATATGTGTTCATTCTTGTATAAGGACAAATCATCTAGTCAAGTAAGAAGTGGAGTTCCATAGCACTCTCATCTACAGAGGCAGAGTATAGAGGAGTTGTAAATGCAGCTACTCAATGTTTATAATTGCAGGGGATACTTGGAGAATGTGGTTTTGAATCAGATTTTTCAACAGTCATCTATTGTGACAATCAAAGCACCATTGAAATCTCCACTAATCCAGTTCAAATACAAAGAACCAAGCACATTGAGATCCATATGCACTATATCAGGGAACTTGTGCATGATGGTACCATTGCTCTACTCTACTGCGCATCTTCAGAACAAGTAGCAGACATCTTCACCAAAGTATTCTGTGAGAAGACCTTCAGTAATATCAAATCACTACTGGGGATTGCTGATCATGTGGTGAAGAATGATTGATGACAATATTTTCAAAATCTTGTTTTCATGTCCATGTTTAAGGGAGGATTTTCCCACTGGGGTTTTTCCTCTTTCCTTGGTTGTATGGACATGCAGTATGTAAAAGGGTAACTAATACTTGTTTCTAGGCCATATAATTTTCTGATATTTACTCATAAAGTCATGCTTAAGGGGGGTGTTAGAATAATCAACCCATAGTTACCCATATTTGACATTAATTAAATCATTTTTGTCTTATTCCTAGAATCCTAGTTTCCCTCTCTATGCTAGTTGACTTCTACATGTTCGTAGAAGTCAATACTTGCTAAAATGGGTCATGGAGTGCTTTGGAATCATCCTGGAAACATATTTAGAATGTCTTCTTTATTCCTGGTTCTCTAAAGCTCATATCAGCTTTTTCTGAAAGCTGCCTTGCTTTACAATTGTTTTAATGCATAAAGGAAAAGCTAGTCTAGGGGAACTTGCCTTGTTTTTTTACCACATCATCCTCCTTCCTTTTCTCCATATAAAAGCATGAATGAGTTTTATTTCCACCACATATTAGCTTTCCCACTTGCTTTATCTAATTCGTGAGGATCTTCATGGATTTGGAAAGTCCTTTTTGCACCTGTGGGGGATTTGACTTGTTTTAGTAATCCTGCTTTCTGACCAATTCAAATAGAAATCTAGTGCTTTAGAATCTCTCATGTAATTATATATTTGATCAGACTATTACTTCATATGGTTGGCTAATGTACACTTATTCAATACAGGACTAATTTATGCTCCAATTTCAGTCTCCTTTTCTGTGAATTTTGCATGTTTGATTAGAATTTTTGTGAGTGTAATTGATCTATCTCTTGCGTTCAATTTCTACAAAAATATCATGAGGTAAAACCTCTGTTGTAATTCAATTCAATATTACCCACAAAAGTATTATATAAATATTATTTTGAGTCTCCCTAGGTGAGTCAGCCATGTTTAGAGAAACAAAACTGCCTAGTTAAGTTACTATGTCACTCACTTGATGAGTATAAATAGGTGAGGCACCTCCCTCATTTTTACATACTTCACACTCAAGAAAGTGTGCAAGAGAGAGAGTGTAGCAATCTAATAGAGAGAGGAAGTTGGTAGTCTTGTTCTTGGGTTTGTTAAGTGTACTTGGTCGAATTATATATTATGGAATTTGTGTTGGCTATTCTCCCCCAAGAGGGTTTCCTAGGATAAATATTTGTGTTATTTTTGTGTTGTTGTGCTTGTCTTTCTTTCAGTGCTCCTATTGCATATGGTTATGATTTTATGACGTTAAATGTTTTAAAATCTTGTATAACAATTAAAATTATAACATGGTATCATAGCTAACCTAAAATAATTCATTATGCAGTTGTAACACTACTACTATTGCAGTTGTAAAAAATTAGGTCTTCATGCTTGAAACCCTAGAAGGAAAAATCTAGTCATCTTAGAACTTTCTCTTACAAATTTATTTTGGTGAAGTTCTCAGGTGCTGAAACTTGGAAATGTCTAATATGAAACGTTTATGTACCTTTTTTGTGATTTTCAACCTTATATTTGTCATTCTTTAGTATATATGATCCTTCCAAAACAGGGTTCCATCCTCTTCTGGAATTTAGTATTAAACATGTGACCTACGGAGAAATACTAGATATCAAGATAAAAATATCCAAATAGAATTTAGTATGATGTTATAGAAAGGGATCGGACTTTAGTTTCTCTGGTGTGAGTTTCAAAACCCGAAGTTGAAACAGTGACATGTGGAAGCTCGTACAAGTTCGTTATACTGAACCAGTCCATAAACAAGTCACCTTGGGAAACTTAGCATAAGTTTGACTTGGAGAATACAATATTTCTCTAACCTATGGGGTTGGATAGAAGATATATCATACTACCTGAGGATGAATCTTTAGACCTTGAGGAAAATAAAGTTTTGAGATACATCAAATTAAGACCATATAATCCAGCATAAGAAATTGGAGAAACTAGGGCTTCCTGTTTTGGACACTTCCCTCCATATATCAATTGAAGAAAGAGGACCATCTAACTCACTCTGGGAGGGTGCATATTTCTGTGAGATTTTTTCTAATTCTATGGATTTTTAATCTTTGACCTAACATTATTGTTGGGAAAACTAGGGCATCAAATATTTTGCGGTTATGTCTAGAGATTTGGGAAAAGGGGTGTACTGCTCAATTCACCTTAAGAGGGTGCATCTTTCTATCCAATCAAATTTTCAAGTCACCAAAGTTGAAAAATTAGGGTTTCTCTATTAAACCCTAGGTCCACCAAAAGTAGTCTTCTAGAAAATAATTGAAAAAAGCATCCAAATGAAGCAACTGATTGGTAAGTTCTATTCTCTCTATTTCTGATTGAGTTTCTTATCAAGACGAAAAATGATACCAATATTGAGTACAAGATTGAAGTAGCTAAGAACTTCTAGACGTGGAAGTATAGAGTTCTTATCATATTAGAAGAGCATGACTTGGAAAACTATGTCAAAGGAAAATTTGTAGATCCAAACAGAGAGGAGGGTAAAGCTAAGCATAAGAAGAACTTGGACAAAGACAAGAGGATAATTGCAGACTCTATCAAGTACCATTTTATCCCACGAGAATTATCCTTAAAGAAACCCAAGGATATGTTCGATGAATTAACCATCTTGTACGAAGGAAATAATATCAATAGGAAGATGACTGTGAGGACTCAAATCAAGAGCATGAAGATGCAGATGGCAGAAAGCATTCAATATTACATTACAAGGGTCTTACAAATCAAGAAAAAAATGGAAGATATTGGAGACAATGTCATGGAATAAGAAGTAGTGATGACTACTTTTAATGGTCTCCAAATATCATGGAAATTGTTCTAGAATGAAGCTTACCAAATTTATCAAGTTAGGGGAGGAATGTATGCAAGAAGAAGCTCGATTTATAGAAAGAGTCGAGAAGAAAGAGTGGAAGGATTATATGATCAAAGAGTACTGGTAAATCATGAATAAATATGTATGGGATGTGGTTTTGAGACCCAAAGGGAAGTTTGTAGTGTCTTCCAAGTGGATCTACAAGATCCAAAGTAGAGGAGACTACTAGTGCAGAATGTCTCGATGCAGAGAGTACAAGATGCAGAAGGACGATGGTGCTCCGCTTCAAAGGGAGTGACTAAAGTAGATATTAGAGTTTGATAATATTGACAATATTCTTGGGATTAGAGGTGTGGAATAATCCAGGGTATATTTTCCTTAGGAAAGGAAAATATGCATTTGAAATTTTGAAGAGTTTTTAGATGCTGAGCTATAGCTACACCAATGGCATCAAATTTGAAGTTGTTATGTGATGCTAATTCAGAGACATTTAATGTCACAGTCTATAGGTAGATAATTCATTCATTGATGTACTTGATGAACATGGGCTCAAATATATGCATTGCGATGAATACTTTGAGCTAGTACACAGTGGAGCTGAGATGTGTTCACATACCTGAAGGGTAGGATTCAGTATGGCCTCAAATATGCAAGAGATCATAGGATTTTCCTGCAGGGAGATGTTGAATCCGATTGGGTTGGAAGTGTTATAAATAGGAAGAGAAATTCAGGATGGTGTTTTAGTTTGGGATCAGGTGCGATATCGTGGCTCAGTAGAAAGTATACCAATGTTTCTTTGAGTACAACAGAGGATGAATATATTGCATCATGTTCATATTGTAGTGAAGCAGTCTGGATTTGCAAGTTGTTGAGATGATTGTTTGATACTAAGATGGATGTGACTAATATCTAATGTGATAACCATAGTTGCATCAAGCCATCAGAAACCTCGGTGTTCCATGACAAATCGAAGCTTGGGCAGGAGATATCATCCAAGATGCATAGAAGTATGGTGTTGTAGATGGGACTTCTAGATAAAGTAAGAGGCTTTGAACACACTCCAGTTATTTTCCATTGTTGTGTGACATCATTGATGCAGATCCTTCCAGCTATGAAGATGTGGTTGAGAAGAAAGCAAGGGAATATTCCTCAAGTGATGAGGAATATATACTTTAATACATAATAATTCAACCCATGAATATGAAGACCATGCTCTCATTCATTTTATCATTGATAAGAAGGGATGCATTTGTGAAT
Source organism: Pseudotsuga menziesii (assembly GCA_001517045.1). NCBI lineage: Eukaryota > Viridiplantae > Streptophyta > Pinopsida > Pinales > Pinaceae > Pseudotsuga > Pseudotsuga menziesii. Next base: position 742,148 of record LPNX010058247.1, read on the forward strand.
AAAAAAGAAGGGATACATAGATTCAACACCAGTACATAGTTCCATGTGATCTATAGTCAACATTGTTGATCATAAGCCATGATAGACATAAGTCCTCAAAATTAGATGATGAAGTAGAGCACATTGTCAGAGACTCCAGTAATTCGTGCAAGGAGACAAAATATCAAGAGAGAGTCTACCAAACAAATAAAAGATAAGTATTTGAATTATCTAGTTGCTTAAATGATATTTTTTAGTTGTGTACATATTTATATTCCTAGATTTAGGAAATATATTATGCATGTTAGAGTATTTCCATTGATGAAAAGTACACTACTAATATGCATGTGATGGGTAAGTATCCTATGGTGTTGTACAACATTCCAATGTTACTTATCTAGAAATAAAACCTCTTTGTTGACATGTTGTGAGTAGTGCACGCTCTTAATAATGTTCTGGTATAGATGGAAGAAATCTAGAAATTTATTGTATGTATATGGGAAAATGGTAAATATTTTGTTGAAGCATTGTCTAAGCTAGTTGCACATGTCTTTATGCATAATATTTTTCATTATTAATATGTTTTGGAAATTATAAATTTTTTCTAATCATGCAACTAAATTTGACTTGTAGGAAAGATCGTCTGCAATCACCTACAAGAGAAGAATGATGAAGAACAAGTGACAGAGGTTCAACCATAACACTCAAAGTAGATTTACTCAGATGAGCGTAGATCATAGCATAGTTGTTAGTATCACCGAGATGAGGGAAGATCCCAGCATGGTTGTTTTTATTGTCAAGATGAGGGAATATCCCAACATGGTTGGTCATATCATCAATACGAGGGAAGATACCAGCATGGATGGTCGTATTGTCTAGATGAGGGTAGATCCCAGCATGTTTGCTCATATCGTCGAGATGAGGGTAGAACCTAGCATGGTTGGTCATATCGCACAGATGAGGGAAGATCACAACATGGCTGGTTGTATCGTGTAGATAAGGGCATATCCCAACATGGTTGGTTGTATTTCCGAGATGAGGGAAGATCTTAGCATGGTTGGTTGTATCGTTGAGATGAGGGCAAATCCTAGCATTGTTGGTTGTATTATCGAGATGAGGGTGGATCCCAACATGGCTGGTTGTATCATCAAGATGAGGTTATTTCCCAACATGGTTGGTCATATCACTGAGAGGGTAGATCTCAACATGGTTTGTTGTATCACTGAGTGGGAAGATCCCAGCTAGGTTGGTTGTATCACTGATACATCAAGGTAGGTAACACCCAGCATGAAATAGGGCTAGTGTAGCACCGAGATGAGAGGTACACCCAGCATGAAAAAGGAGTGGTTGTTGTATGGACTTCTTATGATGTATATATTTGAGAGATGTCACGATTCAATGGCCTAAGAACCAAGTTGCAGAAGCAATGATGATGTTCCAACATTTACATGTTGATGATGATGATGTTCCATCATTTATATGTTGATGATGTTCTAGATGATGATGATGATGTTCCATTGTTCACATTCTGTTGATGTTCCAAATGATGATGATGATGTTCCAGCAGTCACATACTGATGATGATGCTCATGTTGATGAAGATGATGGCGTTCCATACTGATGTTGATGACAATGTTCCATGATGATGTTCCATGTTGATGCTGATGAATATGTTCCATGCTAATGCTGATACTGATGATGTTGTTCCAGATGCATGATGTTTTTGTTTTTCCAAAACTTCCTATGACATATGGATTCACCAATCAGTTGTATAGTTGTTTTTGTTCTTGATGATGCTTTGGAATACCTTCCTTGTTAATAGGGAGCATTAAAGAAATGTAACTTCGAAAGATATTATATTGTACTTTTATCATATAATTGTTATTCTTGCTTTGGGAGATGTCCTTGATGTATTATGTAAAGTTCATGAGGTAAAACCTTTGTTGTAAATTGGGTCAATAGTACCCGCAAAATTATTATATAAATGTTATTTTGAGTCTCCCTAGGTAAGTCAGCCATGTTTAGAGCACCAGAATGACCTAGTTTTAAGTTAATATTTCACTCACTTGATGAGTATAAATTGTTGAGTTGCCTCCCTCATTTTACATATTTAAAACTCAAGCAAGTGTGCAAGATAGAGAGTGTAGCAGTCTACTAGAGAGAGGACGTTAGTCTTGTTGCTTGGGGTCATTCACTATACTTGGTTGAATTCTATATTGAGGAATGTTTGTTGGGTTTTCTTCCCCAAGAGAGTTTCCCAAGATAAATCTATTTTTTCTTTTTATGTTGTTGTGCTTATTGTTATTTCAGTGATCCTATTGCATATGGTTATGATGTTAAATGTTTTAAGATGTTGTATAACCATTAAAATTCTAAGAGTAATAAGTACCTCAAACTCCTGCAAGCTTTGTTAGGATATATACTAGGTTAATAGTCATATTGAATTATACTCTCTTTCATTGTATTATTTGTTGTTGACTAATTTCAGTGAATTAGAAATTTATGAAGAAGCAATGCATGTAGAAACCATAAATAAGTGGGAGAAATACATGAAAGAGGATTTTGATTCCGTGGTAAGAAACAAAAATTGGGACTTCGTTCAATTTCCTACAGGTAAAATAATATTACAGAATAAATAAGTTTACAAGTTGAAGGAAGAAGGTGGAGGTAAAAAGAAGTACAAGGTCGTGCTTTTTGTAAATGGGTTTGCACATAAGAAAGGTATAGTTTTTTATGAAATGTTTTCTCATGTTGTTAAAATTAGTTTAGTTAGAAATATTTTAAGTCTCTTGGAAATATAAGTTATGGAGCTTGAATAGTTAGATGTAATGAAATATTTTCTACATGGGGATTTGGAAGAAGATATTTATATGCAGAAGCCACAGGGGTATGAGGTCAAAGGGAAGGAGAAATTATAATGTGGTTGAAGAAGAGATTGTATGTATTCAAGAAAGATCCAATTTAGTGGTATTTGAAATTTTATAGGTTATGACAGAACAAGGTTATAGTAGATACCATTTTGACCACTGTGTTTATTTTAAGAGACTAGATAATGGCAATTATATTATCTTGTTATTGTATGTAGATGACACTCTTATTGCAGGATCTATCATGCAGGATATAAATGTGCTCAAAATAAAATTAGCTAATTCATTTGCAATGAAGGATTTGGGTGTTGCAAAGAACGCCTTCGTATGAGAATAACAAGATATAGGAAAATTCACAATTTAACACTATCTCAAGGTGAGTAGATAGAGAAGTTGTTGGAAATATTTAGAATGCATGATTCAAAACCAGTCAATACACCTTTTTCCAACCATATCAAACTAAGGACATGTATCCCAAGATATAAGAACAAATAGACTCCATGTCCAATATCCCATACTCATCTATAATTGGCATCTTGATGTTTACGATGGCATGCACAAGATCGAATATTGCACATGTAGTGAGAGTTGTTAGGAAGTATATGAACATTCCATGTAAAGAGCATTGTAAAGTAGTAAAGTGGATGTTCATGTATTTAAGAGGTGCTACTACTCATGGCATTATGTTTTTCGAGGTTCAAACATTATTTTATAAGGATATGTTGATTCATATATGGAAGGTGATAAAGATAGTTGAAGGAGTAGCATAATGTATGTTTTTACAATAGGTAGAACAAATATAGTAAGTTGGATTCTGAAACTGCAAATGATGTATTTCATATTGAGTGAACCACATATATTGGTGTCTCTCTTGTATTCTTCTCTTATGTGTCTTATCTATACATCCATTTTTATTTTATTGCTTTGTAATCATGTTTCTAACATTCTTGATCGAAGCATTACCCATGCATCAAGAACAGTAATGACTATGAACTAGATTAATAGTGATATATCAAAAAGAATAGCTACGCTAACATTAATGTCTTTAATGACACCATATACTTCAATTTCTATCAAATCCATTGCACAAACATTTCTATAGGGTCTAGTGGTCTTTAATCTTAGCAAATTCATAACTTTAAGAGACATAACATTTTAAGAATCCCATGAAGATGGCATGCGGTTATAAAGAAGCAAATCATTACCTATTAAAGATATGGAAAAAGGATGAGTAACTTCCATCTCGCCTTCCCTTTTCCAATATACCTTTTAAAATGAATGGAGCATCTTGATTTAATTCCTTAGTACGTTCAAGTATTTCCTTGGTATTTTTCAGCGTCGCCTTTCTTAAATCCTTCAATAAACTTAAGTAATTTTTCTTGTTGTGAATGTATCATAATCAATTCTAATATAGGAACAAACATATTTGCATTAGATATCCATCCACTTAAGTCAATGCTAAAATATGTAGATGATCCTGAAGGATCCTTTACTTATTGAGTAATGTTAGGGGTTGATCCATTTTGAGATATTTGCTTAGCATTTATATTATCATTTCCCTTCGTTTAATAAGACAGTCCTTCATGTCCATTAAATTTAAAGTATTTACTCAATTGTATGCTTTTGACCACACATTATTGTAACATTCTCTACTCCCACACTTATGTCCTTCGCTTTATACATTTGATATTTTTTAAGAGAGTATGTTTTTCCCACATTGTTGATGTTATTAAGGAGTCCAGTACAGTTATTACTTTAAAACTCAATGGGTTATTCACTATTGATCTCTTTATACTTAGCACATTTTGATTTATCATGGAACTCTTTACATACTCTATAGAATGGGGGAATCTCATATCAACTATTATTGTTGTCTCTATTAGTTTTGGAAATCATTGGTTCATAGAATTTTGATGTTGAATGGGGTATTTACTTCTAATATCTCTCCCATGTTTCCCTTAGGCTGAAAATTATTTTGTTGATTCTTCTCCACTTGAATCAACTTGTTTTGGATAGTATGAGTTTGTTGAGTAAAACTAACCTCCAATTTCTTGATTGCATCAATTAAATCTGTGATAGGATCTTGAGAAGAATTTGACTTATTACTCATACTCATCTCTGACTTAGGCTCTACTTTATGTTATAACTCAAATTGGCACTTCGTCATCCATGACTAGAGTTCAAAAAACAACAATGAAACTGTCACTCTTTTCTCACAAAAAGGACATTTATGGATGGAAGATCCCATGATTTGATCCCTAATGATGTCCCTAATAATCTAGAGTGAAATCCAAACACCATTCCCTTCGCACTGAGAAGTTATAACCACAAAAGAAAACAATTGTGCTTTTCACTTTAGCAAGGCATGAATCATTCACACAGTGCTTTTGAACAAGCCATGAATACCTAAAAAAAATCAAATTCACAAGTTGCACATTAGAAAGGAGAAAATCATTTGCATGTTGACTTTGGCCAGGATGTGAATTCCCCATAATTCCATGAAAAAATAAAAAAAATTGAAAAATGGGGAGTTATGGAATTTTTGCAAACCAGTTGCTCAGTTGCAACTCCATGAAACACTTGGCAACCATTTCTAACTATTTCCTACAAACATAAAAAGGAAATGAGATGAAATAAAAGAAGCAACTAGAACACACTTCGAAAAGCATACATACATATCTTCTCTAGTTTAGATTTTATTTTTAGATTTGTTTGTCTTCTAATGCATGATTCAGAGCCTAGTTTTCAAGTAAAGAAAGTTATTTAGGTCACTCTCACCCTAATCAATACATTGGTGCTCTTTCCCTAGTCATAGGATTTAATTTCAAACATCAAACCTAATGACTCCACTGGGATAAACCAACTTGTGTAGAGCCTTGTTGAATGATTTTTCAGTCTTTTTTTGGGTATTTAAGTCTCTAATGGGATTAACCATATCCCAAATACCTTAAAATTCACAAAAAAAGTTGAAGTTTTCTAAGTTTTTTGTTTTTCTAGTCTCTCTTAGGTTCTATTGGTTCTTTCATATAGTTACAAGTATGAATGGTAGGGGGTATCCATGCTCTCTAGTGCATACAAATGCAAATGTTTGTGCTTACGAATGAACATGCACGAATCATAATACCTTTGGAATTATTTTCATAGTTTTAACTTCGTTTCACTGAAAAACCCTAGGTTTTTAAGATTATTTGGGAATATTATAAGCTTGTGTGTCTTGTCTGGATCAATCTGGGCAATGTTACGAAAAGTTTGTCTTGAGATTGAGTCAAAAAGGTTACGAAAATTTTTGAGATTTTTTTCGCTCCATTTTATTTTCATTGTTTATGAGTTTAATCATCCTTGAGTCTGTCCCTTAGCATAATCAAATTGTTTGTTCTCTTGGCTATCCTTACTTAAAATCAAAATTGGATTCAAAAACCTTGTAACCTAATAGACCTATAACGTGTGTGATTCTAAAAGAACATTTGAATGAATAGTTTATTCTAGAATTTGGTTTTCATTTGTGGCCTAAGAGCCTAGAGTTAGAAGTTGTTTTCACCATAATGAGAGGCATACAAATTTTTTTGTTGATTTTATTCAAGTATTTGTTGTTTAAAATTGCATTTTCATATAAACAAAAGTTTGGATCATAAATTTGTATTTAGTTTGTGAAATAAAAAGATTGATAACTACACTTGCATTCAAAAGATTGATTGTGTGGTTTGATAAGTGATTCATCTTTCATTCTAAAGAGTGCGAATGTGTGCATTGGCATCAGAATATCTTTAGTTGCATTTAATTTTTTCTTCTTTTGAAAAGTTTTGAAATTGCTATTTTTGAAAAGCCGAAGCATTGGAAGGAACCTTAGAGGTTTTATTTTTTAGTAACTATAATTCCCCATATTTTGATTAGACAACTATATGACATTTGGACATACATTAGAGGAAAATTCAACTCAAAATGGGCCTTTTAACCATAATTCAAATTCCATGTCATCATGTGTTAGCCAATGAAATTGCTTTAAATTTGAAATACCGTATAGGTCTTAAACAATTTTTTAATATAAATTTGGGGATAGGTATCATAAAAAATACTTTTTTGTTCGTATTTTCAACATATCTCCTTGTGTTTTTACTCAAATTACGATTGGGAGAGCTCGTTGGATGTGAAATTAAATTCTGCATCCAATGAGTACCCACTCGACATACTTTTGACAGACCCTGCTACCCCAAAAACAAGAAATACCTGGAAAACGTGATGATGACAACATCATCATCACGTTTTCCATGTATTTCTTGTTTTTGGGGTAGCACGGTGTTGTCATCATCATGTTTTTTAGGTATTTCTTGTTTTTGAGGTAGCGGGGTCCATCAAAAGTATTTCGAGTGGGTACTCGTTTGATGTGGAATTTAATTTTGCATACAACGAGCTCTCCCGATCGAAATTTGAGTAAAATTACAAGGAGATATGTCAAAAATGCGAACAAAAAAATAGTTTTTTTTCTTTTCTTCCTCCAAAATTAATAAATATTATTTTACTCAAATTTCGATCGGGAGGACCATTTTGAGTTGAAATATCCTCTAATGCACTATTTCATTTTCTTATTATCTCCTGGACTCAGCTCGAATGAGGAAACTATATTGTATGACATGATGGACCTAATTATATGTTATTACTATACTTTATGATGATATTTTCTCTTGTTTAAAGATGACAATATATGTTTGATTTTTGTTGAATGTGGATACCACTTTCTTTATGATATGGTCGACTAAACTATTAAATGTCATGCACACATGTGATGGATTATAATGCATACAGATGATGATGATCAAATGGAAATATTTATGGTGTTACGATGTTTGTGTGATTACAATGTTGTGATTATCATGGGATTCCTTTATTTCATGATGATAGTATAGGTTTAAATGTTTTCATTAATAAAATGCTAAATATAGAATGTGGTACATAGATACCATATTATGATGTGATTGATTGAATTATTATGTGTCATGTGTAGCTGTGATGAACTAAAATTATTACGCAAAAAGAAATAATGATGATGATGTGGATCAATTGATGATCAAGTGAAAATGCTTGTTATAAATGTGTATTTTGCAAAATACTAACCCATAGGGCATAGGGGCTAAGTGATAGCTAGGTATTGAATATGATGTGTGGATAAGTACTTACTTATGGAAGAAACCTTATTGACCAAAATGATGATACGATGACACATTCCAATAATCTCAATAGCAGCAAGATATGATTCTTTTATAGGGTATAGACCCAGTATGTTGAGAGGGATGGAGGTGTTTCCCACCCTATGTTGTATGAAACCCGAGGTCGTGGAAGGTCTGTGCTAAGTCACGCTTCCTTAGACGTGCGATGACAATGGTTGAATGTCTGCTAGGGGAGGCTAGGTCCGCTATTTAGCCGATGCTACCGCTCTTAGGTTCTATATGTGGCCAGGTCGGTGAAGTCGATGGCACATATTTACTAGTAGAGGACGGATAGGGAGGATGCGGAAGTAGGTTAGGATAGGAGTATATGTTAGCTAGTATTGTCTGGAGGTGAGTGTTATGACACCAAGATAGTAGTAATGAGTATGCTTCCCTTGAAAATAACTGATTGATTATCTATTATGAATTTAAAGTATATTGACGTTATAACTTTATTGGTTAATTATTTAAAGGTTGCTCATGCTAAAATAATTATGTTGGATGTATGTTGATATGGTTATATCTATGTGATCATCATCTATTGTATGTATGGTTCTTCTGTGTGCACAAATGATTATTAATTTTTCAGTTAGTAGATATGCATGAATGACATGATGTTTTCTTATAGTACATATATGATATATGTGTACAATGGCCATGCACGCAAACCTTGTACATGTACACACTAGTATTGATGTGATAAATTACTGTAATGTTGTTCTAGATAAGATTCAGTTGTGCATTAATCAGGTTTGAATGATAATTGCTTAATCACGTGTATATAAAAAATCGATCAATTAGTTTATCTATTTGTTACGTTTAAGTGATTTACTAGGAAATATTTGTTTTTTGTCGAAACAAAATTGTCATAAGATAATCATTGCATTTAGTATACTTATTGTTTTATGTATACAAATAGCGTTTTGTTAGCATGTTCATCATTATGTTTGAATAGTCAAAGGTGTTTTATTTAGAAGTGATGGATGTTGTAATTATAACAATCATAGTTGTATTTATTTATCTATTTATTATTATTATTATTATTAATATTAAGGATAAGTTTCATTATTGTTTCAAATAAGTTATTTATTTATTTATTTGGATTGTTGAATAAAATATTATTTTTGAAAGTGATTGGTTGATTTAGTACTATTATATTATACTTATTAATTATTTAAACTTTATTTGTGATTCACATAACATCATTTGTCAAATCTAGGTTGGTTTAATAATAAATATATATATATAAGCATCCTCATCATTATTTAGGTCAAGTTTTATTTATTTATTATATTATCCTAAACATTTAAAAAAGAAGCGGTGGGTAAATTTGACTTGTCTCAAAAGTGAATAAGACAAGCCATGATTATCTTGCATTGAAAGAAACCATAAGAAGTCACATCAAAATGTAAAACTTAAATGAACGTTTAACCATTTGACTTGCCAAGAGAATGAGAAATTCTAGAACTAATATTATAATTATTTTGTTGTTGGTTAGCGTGATTGTATTAATGGTTTAGAATCTCAATAACATAGCGGAGATCACGCAATGGAGTAAGAATGAAGTTAGGTGGAGAAAATTTGTATATAGGAGAGGTTGGATGGAGAAATAGAAGGAGGTTGGTTTTCTTTGGGAAGAATTAGACTTAGTATTTTTTTTGGAGAAAATGAGGAAGACCAAGGAGGGGGTTAACTCAAGGATATGAGGAGGTGGGAAACTCAAAGTAAATGGGTGAAACTGCACTATTGATTGAGAGATTTTGAAATAAGCAAAGTTGTTATTGGGATTATCGAACTATGGGCTCGGGGGTTAGGAAACCCGTTGGTTTCCCAAGGGAAGCACAATAAGCTAGTAGACATGGTAGTTTGTTGGTTTGGTCAATAAGGTTTTGGCCAAGGGAAGCTACCAAAGGAGGACATCGGAGCTACAAAAAATAAGCTAAGGAATCTAAGTATTTGCAAGCATTATCTTAGACTATTTCAGCTCTTGTATGAAATGGAAATGTGCTTTATAAATTTTAATTTATCCCATTGCTATGATGCAAAATTTATTTTGTTAAAATACAAATAGAAATATGTTGTACATTTATTTTGTTAAAATGCAAATAGAAATATGTTGTACATTTATTTTTTAAAATGAAAATAGAAATATGTGTACAAATGTTGTTTTAAATATTGGGTTATATTAGAATGGCATCAAAATCTTATCCATTGGTTCAAACACCTCGACCTTAAGGTCTTATTCACACTTAGAACTACCATGAAATTGACTACCATAGTCTACGAAACTTGAACATAAATGTATTGACAAAAAAAAATGTAGCAGTTACCACGTGCACAAATTGAAACATAGATAAAGTTAAATTTCCTCTTATTAATATTTGAAATATTGGCTACAAACAGAAAATCCTATGTTTTCAAACAAAATAATTTACCCATCTATTCAAGATACGAAATAATTTGTATCTTTGTATTGAAGAAACAAAAGAGTTATATATATTTTTAAAGAAATGATTACTATTAATAAATGAAACCATGGAATCTGTATGTATGTTCTATGTTCTGGGAATAAGGAAAAGGGTGAAACCTACAAAATGTTATTTTCTTGAATATTACAAACTGTGCACACAGGATTCCAAAAATAAAAGTAAAGAAGGGTAATAAGCTTAACTGCTCATACATACATAGGAAAAATAAAAATTGAGAATTGTTCGAGATGAATCTTTGATGCACAGTCAGATCCTTAATTTCCTATAATTGTGTTTGAATTGGAGCATGATTAGCTATGGCTATTACATGGTTGTGTCAATAATATTGAGTGTGCTAATTCATGATAGAAGCGAGGTCTAATTGAATATTGTTATAACGATCATCCATCTCAGTCAACGTGAACCTTGAATGTCTGTGTTTCATCATTCATATGAATAAGATTCTGTGAAGCATCCCGAACTTGCTATTACGTTAACCCTCCAACTCATTAGTATTGAAAATTAATGGAATATGCACAATCTTCCAACTACTTATGGATCGACCAATGTTTAAAGCTAAAACATTAACTAACTCGAATCATGCAATTAACATCTAGTAGTTGGGCCATTTAAGGATATCAACATGTAATTATTGACAAATTAATTTGATACGAGGCATGTACTAACTATACTTACTGGCGTTAAGTAAATAAATAAAGAAATTAGTTTGGGATCCTATGAAATAAACTTTATTAATGATATTGGTGATTATATGATATTATAGGAGTCGGATTGTGAGTAGGATGGATTGTAACCATGATCATCACTTTGGATGTATAATGTTCTGGATTTGCTATGAATGAACGAGATTGTTTTGTAACCTACTGTAACTTTTAGGTATCTGTAACTTTCTACTTTAACTCCTTTCAGATTATCATGTGTCTTAATTAATTTGATTTTTTTATTTTAATGTAATACAAGAAAAAAATAATAATAATTATCTATCCCTTCAACAAGTTGTGCTATGAGTTTACTGGAATCGTGTTGTTCCAGCTATCGTTTGTGCACAAGGTCGCCCATGGGAAAGCCACCTAGAGAGTATTGTGACCATGTTACTATCCAAAATACCATCGTTGCAGTATCAGAAGAGATAGGGTAGCTAAGAAGTGACTGCAAAGCCGGGCTTCACATGGAGCTTCTTGTATGGGCGTTGTTCTATGAATGTTTCTTGTAGTGCATAAAATAATACGCTAGTGTTGTTGAAGTTGAGTTCCTTTTTGGATATTTCCGCGATATTTAATCATTTCAAGGACAGGTTTATGCTGGAGGATTTACCACGTGATAAGGCGACCTTTATGCTGTCAGTTTCCCTCTTGCGTTAAGGCCAGTTGTGGAGGAGGCAGTTTAAAAATTGCTTCTTTAAATGAGTTTCCTTAGTATATGATGCAAATTAGTGAAGGTTCATCGGCAGACAGACTGAAGACGCGGACCTGTTGAGGCAGAGAGGAAGGAGTATGTAGTAGAAAGGTGGATTCCTGAGGCACTTATCCTTGCTTCCTTGGTTGGTTGGGTCGGACAATAAGTCGTGGAATATGTTGTGAAAAAAGAAAGCTCATAAGAAGTGTCTGATATTAGATATATGTAAAAAGAACGTAATAAGAGTGATAAAAATAAATCCCATAGGGTTGCTATTATCTCATGCTCGTCCAACGCTCTGATGAACAATAGTCGCGATCCAGCAATTCTAAATTTCTGTATGAATCTACCTACCTAAAAAAGCCAGCCTCTAGGGACCATCCCTCCCCTGCGGGTGCATGAACTAAATTGGAAAAATGCTTATCACTTGTCGAGTCGTCTGATCTCTTTGTGGCGTCGTCTTAGGGTTACCTAACGGCGGTTACCCGTTCCTAATTAACTTCCAAGTGAACTCACGTTAATCATTAATCATTGCCTAATATTTTCTCTTATCTTCCCTCTTTAAATTGCACTCAGGCTTTTATTGATAGTCTGGATTTGCCATCGTTTATTACACCTTGTCGAGTATACCTATATCATGTGCATCAACTGTCCGAATTCCAAATTTTTCTTGAACTGTTCATTTAAAATTTGTCCTAAACCCTTTAAAGAGCCAAATTCCAACCAAAATAAGATTTTCAAAACCATCTTGAATCAAGCCTTGACTTGAACCAATGCTTCCAACAATGGTCAAGAAGATTCTCCATGGCCTGGGGTAAGAAAATACAAAAAAAAAAACAAATAATAATAATTTTCCCAAATTGTAAGCCCATTTGTTGATGCAAATTTTCCCACGAATTGTTGTTCTTTCCTATCTTAATCTTTGAAGAAAGAATTTTGCAAATTGACCGATTCTATCTATCTAAATGAGTAGGGATTGTGTGGGATTTTAAATGTAATTTCTTCAACAATCATTTAGAGGAAATACATTACACATATGATGCCACCGCCAACGCAGCCATCCATTAGGTTCTGTCACCTGCATTCTTAATTAATTCTCTCTATCTTTCACTAGTACCTCTCAATAAATGATCCTGCTTGGGCTTGGTGAAAATGCTTGAAGTAAATATTATTCAACATTAACTATTGCATGATGTTATTTATGAAATTATTGGGTAGCGTGATAGGCGGTGGTGGTGTTGTTCTAATAATTTTTCTTTATAAACAAAAACTTGCGTCTATGCAAGAGGTTAATAAAATATCTAGGGTTGGATAAAACCAATAGACAAATAGTTGAACAAAGAAGTCGGTTTAATTTTCTCATAAATACTCATTCCAACGAAAATTGTATTGAAATTCAACCAAATTGATAAGTTAACAAAAGAAGTCAAAGTGTCCTAATCTCCACGGTTATGGCTGGGGTTATGCCACGGTTATGCCTGGGGTTATGCCAGATAGAAAATGGGGAGAACGGAGAAAACGCAAACCTAAGTCACCTGTAGAGATCTACAGTGAATCCCAACTCACTAAACATAGAGGAAGGTTGGCTTGGAGATTGCTTAGAGGAAGGTTGGTTTGAAGATGGCAATCTCCAGCTTAAAAATAAATTGGCAGACTCTCTATGGATGGGGCTTATAATCTCACAAGACTTGAAAAATGGAAAAAGAAAATATCATTCTCAGCATTGAAAATGTCAAAATTATAATAATATTTTATATAAATCTAATAATTATTTGTAAACCAATTCCAAACATGAGGATGATCATAATTTACTTTTATTATTAATAATTTCGCACACTCCTGAGGTTTATAATAGGTGCTCGGGTTTATAATATGTGTGGATCCCAACAACAATATTTTTTTTTCAAATAACTCGTTGGGGTGAACATATTTCATGTAATGTATACAAAGAATAAAAGAAAAATATAATATATGTAATTAACTTGAAATACAAGAAGTCTCTAGAGAATAAAAGAAAGATTTAGTTGATTAATGTGAAATATTCAAGTAATGCTTAAAGAACAAAATCAAAATATATTTTATTAATTTAAAATTACTATTATAGATATAAATCTATAAATCTATGTATAGACTCTATTAGTTTTCTTGTGTTCATTTGACCAAGTTTCCAAAAGGGAATTGTCAAGTTTAATATACTATATAAGCATGAATTAAAACTTGGATTGTTATGAAAAAAAAATACAATAACCAGTTTGCAAAGAAGATTATTGACCAATTGCCTATAAATTTTATGTTATATATTATTTAGGATTGCATCTTAACGAAATATTCATGTAATCGTGCATTTTCATTTTACTTACAAGTTAGGATCAAGAGCATAATTCCTCTTATGACCTACTTTATGAAGTAGTTTATATTATTTAAAATATTGCAAAAGATTATATATATACACACACACTTTCTGAAGGTGAAAAGGTAAAATAAGGTTAGTGATTCACTATTTTAAGGAAAATCATTAAGCTATTAATTAATGGATAAACCTCAAAACAATCTATGATTTTTATATGTGTTAATCATCACTTTTATATAATTATAATTAAGTAAATCATTAATGCTAATTGTATTAAACTAAATCAATATATATTTGATTTCTTAATAGGAAAATTCTGAAAAAATTGATTATTTATAATTATTTTGTCTAATTAATAGGGTGTGAGGTAACAAACAATTAGATGTTATATTCTTCACTATCTATGTTTCTTGGTAATATTATTATTGAGATATTTTTTTTTTCAGGAGGAAAAAAACCTGTCCTTGTTATTTATTTAAGAATCAAAAGTCATCTTACATTCAGCCCGTAGTCGGGTAACAACATAGTCGTCATCCATAGGAGTTCTGCCAGGGGGAATGGCACATCATTCACAAAAGATCCCATGAGTGAACTGTCTCATCATGAAAGGACTGTCTACTCCATCATATCTATCGAGTGCCAAAAGGCACTGTTCTGCACTCTAAAAGTGAGTACTCAACGCTAGAAAATACCAACAACAGGGAAGAAACTCCCTTTTTAAAATACATCTCAATAGAGCTGAAAAGAGTCATGAGAAACCAACCGGTTCTCGAAAAATTCCTTATATCTGCCGTTACCTTGAGATAACAAGAGTGCATCTTTAGAGAGACGGTCAGCTAACCGATTGTGCTCTCGATAGATATGAGTGAACGACAATGACTAGAAGCTAGAGAATAGCTTTTTTGTCTCCCTGCACCAATGAACCAGATCAGTCGGGGAGAGAGCAGTCGATCCCTTTGCCTAGTTGATGATTACAAGTGAATCACCATATATCTGAGTAATGGGGATCCCCATCATATGGGAGGTAAGAAGAATTGCCCATAAGCTGAGCAATTCCGCTTTAGTGTTGGTTCCATGTCCCACCCCCAGCGAGAACTCCATATGGTGTCCATCATTAATATAGATACAAAAACCCACACCAGTTACCCGACAGTTTGATGCTCCATCAATGAATCCACAGGGGTAGTTCATATGAGGAGGCTGCCCCAAATTTCTAGCATATTTTATCCTCTTGATAGGCAGAATAGTAAGAGGCTGCACAGCAGAAATAATTTGACATACAATACTATATATGTTCCTTCTTTTTTCTTCAAAAATAATCAGATTGCGGGTCCTCCAGATTATCCACATCATATGGAATGGTAGCAGAAAATGAGTCGAATTTTTTGACAGCTTCCCCATCCATTCAAGTAACATATCCTCAAGAGATACTTGAGTGTTAAAAGCATGTAAATTAAAATGATCACATACCTGTACAGCCACCGAATTCCAGACAACACAATGAGTGAAAAGATGCCTTACAGTTTCATCATCAGCTTTACAAAGAAAACATATACCTGGGCCTGACTTCCCTTTTTTCTGTAAATTTTCCTAGGTGAGGATTCTGTCTCGAATTGCTAACCAAATAAAGCATGAAATTTTGTTTGGCAGGGATTTGTTCCATAAAAATCCATCTATAGGAGATGATGCCGGCCTCGTGGAAGAAGAAACAATACAGTCGTAGGCATTTCTTGCTGATAAAGAACCCATCTTATTGCTGAAGTCCCAGACCAATTCATCATCTACATCTAATATACGAATACCAGCACCATTTAAACCAGCTATATAGTCATTCCATAAATCAATGTAATTGCCCCCCAGATTCAATTCCTCCGCTGTATACCAATAATTCTGAGCGTCTTGAAGAGTATTTTGTGCCTGAGCGAGTGTATAAATATTCAGATCCTGTAGATATGTCCTCAGATCATCTGGCAAGGAGTAAACAGTATGAGATCCAACAAGTGGATCTATCCCAATCAAAATATCAGTACCTCTCCCTACATGCCAAGCCAAATGCGGACCAATCCAGGGAAGAGTCTGGATGAAACCTCTCCAAAAAACAGATACATTATGCGTCCTAAAATATTTGGATCTGAACCAGTCAACCACAGAACCCCTTTTAATATATTTGCAAAAGAGAACTTGAAACCAAAGACCCCCAGACTATAGAATTCCCCAAAAAGTTTTCAATCTCAGAGCCAAACTGAACCAAGAAAGATTTTTTATACCCCAACCACCAAGTTCTTTGGGCCAGGATAGATCCTTCCAGTTAACCAAATGGTATTTTCTGTTAATACCAGTGCATCCCCACAAGAAATTGAACATAATCCTTCTAAGAGTCTGAAGAATGGATACTGGTAAGGGAGCAAGACCCATCCAGTACACAGGAATACTGGAAAGAAAAGATTGTACAAGGATGAATTTGCCTCCTAAAGAAAGCAGTTTATTAGTCCAGTGACATATTCTTTTTTCAAATTTTTTAATAATCCAATGCCAATCCAAAACTCTGTACCCAAGAGGCTTCAGGAAAAATCCCAAATAGTTTAAACCAGATTGAATAGGATGCAATTTATAAGGCAGGTTACAAGTAAACCAATTCTGACAATCAACAGATAGATTGTGATAAAGTAAGCATGATTTATCAAAATTTATCTTCATACCCGAGGCTTTACAAAAGGTTTCCAAGATAACTTCAAATGCAGACCAGTCAAGGAGGGTACCAAATCCCATGAGAATCACATCATCCACAAATAGAAGGTGTGTCAAGGAAAGGGAAGGAGAGAGTTGAATGCCTCTAATCAGACCACTTTCTCTAGCATCCTGAATAAGAAGGCTGACGCCCTCAATGACAAGGATGAAAAGAATAGGAGATAAAGGACAACCTTGACGAATACCACGGGAGGCAAGGAAAAATTTTGATGGGGTTCCATTTATCATAACCACAAAGTTTGCAGAGGAGAGACAACCCATGATCCAGTTAACAGTGAGGAGAGGTACACCTATTTGTATCAAGATCAATCTGACATAGGTCCAGTCCACCCTGTCAAACGCCTTCGAGAGATCCAATTTAAGAACAAAGGCACAAATATTTTGTGTTTTCACCGAGTGAAGAACTTCTTGAACAATTCCAATAGGTTCAGAGATAAGGCGGTCCTTTAGAAAACCAAATTTTTCACGGGAAATTCCCTGATCCAAAAAGGGTTTTAACCTACCAGCTATAATTTTTGAAATAAGCTTGTAGAGAAGATTACACAAGGAAATGGGCCTGAAGTTAGCAAAAGTACGAGGCTTATCAGTCTTAGGAATAAGAGCAAGGAAGTGGAATTCAGTGAAGGGGGAATAAAACCTGAGAGTCTGGTCAGATCAATGGATTTCAATAACAGAGGACCCAAAAGATCAAAAAAATGTAGATAGAATTCCACAGGCCACCCATCCGGACCAGGGCTACGATCTTTTTTGAAAGAATTGAGAGCAAGCTCAATTTCCTTTAAATTGACCTGGCAGCTAAGGGAAGAGGAATGCTCAAAGGGGATCTATCTTTTAAAAAGAGAAACCACTTTAAGTTGATGAACCAGACTAGTGCCCCCATCATCCTTGAAAATATTAGCAAAGTGTTCTTTACCCATCTCTTTTAGGGTGGATTCATCCTTGATTAAAGTACCAATTGTATCTTCAAGGGACCAGATCATATTATGTAATCTTCTGCCCGAAGCTACAGTATGAAATTTTTTTGTATTAGAGTCACCTTGTAGAGCCCATTTGGTTCTACTCTTAAGTTGCCATGTAAGCTGAAAATGAATTAAGATTTTTTGCTTTTCTGTAGTAAGCAGTGACAGATGAACAGCTTGCTCTTTTGTTAGAATGCCTTTAGAGGGTCCTACTAAAATAGTTTCAATGGCAAGATCAAGCTTGGTAGTAACCAAGGCCAAGCTGTCAGATTTTTTCTTAGTCCATCTATTTGTAGCTGATTTAAGTCTTTTGAGAAGGAGACATAGATCTTCAATATCAGAAGGAGTGTCAACTTTCAAGAGATAATTCCACCAGTTATAAAACCAATTAATAAAATCATAATCCTCTAGCCAAGATCGATTAAACTTAAATGGTTAATTAAAGGGACCACAAAGAGGACCCCACTCAAAACATATAGGATAATGACCAGAGATTTCATGACACTTAATCCAAGACCTGTAAGACCCCAAAGAGGGTAGCAGTGAAGATGAAATTAGAAAATGGTCCAGCCTCTTACATATACCCTCGTTTCCCAATCAATTATTGCGCCAAGTGGGCCCAGATACCACAGGAGCCACATCTACAAGTCCCACGTACTCAAAGAGAGAATTAAAGTGATCAGAAAGAGGGTCCCTGATAGCTTTTGAGCCCCAGATATCAGAGGAATGTAGAGTGAGATTAAGATCTCCCCCCAAAACCAAACCAGGGAGCTTGAGGAGACCACCTCTAAGGGCATTATCCCAGAAACATTCTCTGTCACGATACGGACCATAAAAATTTAGAATGTGTAAGGGCTGAGAGGATCCTTGAACAGAAGCTAGTAATAAAAGACCAGCACAAGTTTGATATGCCCTACAGTTGGCCTTTCAAGGATTCCAAGCTGACAGAAGACCACCAGATAAACCACGAGCACTTATGGCACAGAACTCCTAGGAGGGGAGGATTTTAGAGAAAACAAAAAGAGCAGGGGATGCACTGCACATAGCCTCTTGTAAAAGAATGAAGTCAGGGTTGAGAGATTTGAAAAGGGAATGGAGGCTGAGAGATTTGGTCCTACCCCCTAGACCACGAACGTTAAGGGATAGAACTAACATCAAGACAAATCTCTGTGGGGTGACTGTGCTCTAAGAACCCTGGCTGAAATACCTCTAGCTGCATCCTTAATACGGACAGAAGGGGGAATAAAAGGTGGAGAGGCCGAAGAGAGATCCACCTTAGTATTTTTCTTCCCCCTAGGTTGCTTCCGGATAGTCACATTGGAAAATATGATAGAGTTTAGATGCAGGGTAGTGGGAGAAATGGGAGAAGAAGCCGTAAAAATGGAGAGAGACTTCTTCAAAGATGGGTCAGAGAATGAAGGGGAGGAGGATGGACTCTGAGGAGGGGATACCAGCTGAGTAGGAGGAGGGAAGTTAGAAAGAGAGTGTGGAATAACCCCCGCAGGAGAGTCCCTAACTTGGAGGGGAGGAAAGTCCTCCAAGGAGTCAAGTGCAGGTGGCACCAAAGGCTCAATGTGTGAAGCCCGAGCAGAGGAGCGAACCTCACCAATAGGATGAGTAAGGTTTTTAACAGGTGATGAGGCAAGATCACTATGGGGAAGGGTAGGCAGTTCCAAACCAACAGGTGAGTCACAGGGAGATGAAGCAGCCAATAACCGTGAGGAAAAGGAGGGACTGTGAAATTTTTTATGAGACAAAATTAAATGGTCAACATCCTACAAAAAAGATTCAGATACAATTTCAGAGGGAGGATGGGATATGATGGGAATACCTGGTGGAGTATGAAGATAAATAGAGGAAGTGCCTGTGGGAGACTGGTACCCCTGCAGAGGGGTAGCTGCAGATGATGGCGTAGAACAATCCTCAGAGACCAGTATGTTCCCGGTAGAAATTCGGTGAGGACAGGCTTTCCATAAGTGACCTACTGAGTGGCAGCAACTGCACCTAAAGGGCACATGTAGATAATCAAGCTTCTGAACCAATAATCTCTCCCCACACAGAATTTCAACTTCATCAGGTAGGCCCTTTGAAATATCAAATTCAACAAGAATTTTAGCAACCCGTTTGTCATAAACCTACAGGAAATCCTTCTCCACAAAGATAAACCTGCCAATAGTGTTTCCAATGCCTTCCAGGATAGGACGGCTCCAAAGGGGGAAAGGCAGATGGGGCAGCATAACCCACAAGTGACGTTTAACAATTCTTTCCCACATTGGATCAAAAAACGAGTGCCATTTACCAAGAACCAAAGAACCTTTTCCTATTCGCCAGATACCATCCAACACACGGGAGCAATGTTCAGCTTCTAGAAACACAAAAACAATCCATCCATTTGACAGTAAACTAATGGTTGGCGCATAATTGAAAAGAGGTTTCCAATTGTCATTAGCCCAGCTAACCCAGGATGCTTTATCCATCTTGCAATACTCCAGACGACCAACTAGAGCTCGTGAACACAAGGAGGTGACCCGGTCCAGAAATACATCGTGGCCTAATACAAAACGATAACAACTTTCCTGCACCTTAATACATTTTGACTTTCGTTTTCGACAAAACCGATGTTTCAAACCACTCTTTTCCATATAGAATCTGCCCAAGTCAACCTAGATAATGTGCTGACAGAAGATACAGAACCCTGAGCCCAACTAATCCTTCACTGTGTGGGGGCAAAGTGTATAAAAAGAAATCAGACAAGACCCAAAACCGAACCCCACCACACAATCCGCACGCCGATGATCCCTCATCAAAAATAATCATATACCCAGCACAAAAGACAAATGTCAAGAGACAAGTAACCCGACAGTGAAAGAAAAACCCCAGTAGGGTTTGGACAAAAGTCACGGGTTCAATCATGACACAAACAGCCACAATCAAAAGTCAACTAGTAACCCAGAAAATACAATACGGAACAAAAAAGGAGAAAACCCCATGCAAAGGTGGTGGAAGAGACAACGTTAAAAAACCAGTGCTGCTACAAAAATAACGTCAAAACTTCCCACTTTTTTTAATACCTTGGTTGGTACTAGTCCCCCAATAAAGTGGAGGGACTCCAAGGGTGGCAGCAAACTGGATCTCAACCACACAAGCAACGGGAGATAAAAGAAACCCAAAATGAAAGACGCCCACCAAGTGAGGATGCAGAGACAAATATCTAGGTGGAGAGGTAATAATACAAACCTCAGGATAAGAAAGTGCAGAAGACAAGACAAAAGAGGCCTAGCCACACCTCTGAGTGAGAAAACCCTAGCCAAAAAATACAACGAAAAAAGCAAAAACAGGCAGAAAAAAGAAAACATGTACCTGTGAGGGACCATCAATGCTCACCCAAGGGAGAAGGGAGGATTTCGAAGCAAGACATTGGCGTGAAAGAGCAACCTGCTACCCAAAACCCTTGCAGGTCTTCCATGGAGAGCCGTCCCTTTTATTGAGATATTATAAAACAATGAGTAAAAGAAAGTGAGATATCAAGAATATAATGTTTTAATTATGATGTTGTATTATTTAATATGAAGAAGAGATTTAAAAGAGATAATTACTAATGATAATATATTTATATAATTAGGATGTTTTATTATTTAATTGGGAAAAGAGACAAATGCAGATAATAATCAGCACATAGAAAAACTATAATAATATTATATAAAAAATATCATATAACACAATTGAGTTTATACTAAGACTCTTATTATAGTTTTGGTTAATTATATTGAGGACTTGTCATAATTTTGAATCCTATGGTTGGAAATAAATATGGTTGATTATGGCTATACATCATTTATATACTTAATTATAGGTTGTCCATCATTCATTGGGTCACATATGAATATGGTTGATTTTTAATATAGTTTAATATAATTATGATTCATCGTATTCATTATAATAGTCATCATTTGGGAGGATTCTAGTGTTTATGTACCTATTAGAAGGAATTCATTTATATAGGAAATGTTGTGCTTATTCATGTTTGAATATGCATCAACTACTTTAGAAATTATATACTTTTGTTGAGGGAATATTACAAATTGCTATAATTTAACAAAAAAGGAGTCACCACCTTGTTGATATGAGGATTGAGAAGAAGATATCAATATGACAATTTCAATATTCACCTAAGGGATATTTTATGTGTAACTAAACAAAATAATAATAATTCAAGTTTGTTTAAACTAAAATTAGTTGGAAGGTCTAAACGCGTAATGGACCCTTGTAGGATGTTGATTCTTAAACATTCAGGAATATTGTATACTCTTGTCGGTAGACATGTTTAAGCAATGGATACAAAGGTGGTAATAGGATTACATCCTTGGTGCAATAACACACTTTCCAAGTGAAATTATGATGAAATTGTTTATGAAAGAGTATGTGTGTCTTTACAAAATCATTGAAGGGAGTAGGATTAGTAGGCATAATGAATGTCTAGTCATCTCGGTTCAAGTGAGTATACAGGATTCATTCTAGTAAAGTCGTGTTTCCACCCTAAAAGTATCATACAATTGTACGAAGAATGTATATAATCATGATAGGTTGAAACTCATTCTAAGCATGAGGGGGTTGTAATCTAGAAGAAATCAACCTTGTATCCATTAAAATTGGAAAACAAAAAGAGGTATTGAAAAACTTGTGGGTTATAGTTCTTAAAAGTGTTCTCAAAAGGCATGTAATTCACTAATAAGAAAATGTTGAAAATATATTAACTAAATATGTGAATTAATGCAAGATTTATAGTGTGCATGAATTGGTTGTAGTATTGGAAATTTTAGTTAGTCTTAAAAATGGGCTTTCAATCTATGCGTTAAAATTTTATTTGTAAATTGTGATTTCTGTGTGATTTATACTCGAAATGGTGAAAATAAATAAATAAATATAAATGGAATAAGGAATCGCAAGGTGTCCTCAATCTAGGATGGGGTGGTAGTCATAACTAGTATAGTAACTAACCATAGGTAATAACAGAAGCTCGTAAGGGTTGAAAAACAAGTAACGATTGGATGGGTAGAACCCATTACTAGAAGAATTGTATTTGAATGATGCCATAGGTGCAAACTATGTCAAAATTTGTTATAGATGAGTTTTATTATGAGTCACAATACAAATGAATGTAGAATTTATTTAAGTAAATTAGCCATTATGGATTACACCCTATCAACACGTAATGAACCTTGATGGGTATTACAATTGGTAAGACTTAAGGATGTAAGATTAGTTACTATTATATGTTATAGTGTATAAAATGTAGATAGCACCTACCTAGGCACCACACAAATATCTAGTGGGACAAATTTATCCTAGGATCTTCTACGGTCTAAGAGAAAGTAGAGACTATGCGTAGATATTTTTTCCCTCATTGTTTTGACCATAACTTCGAGATGAATTTTTCCGAAGGGTGGGTGTATGTAATGCCCCATATTTTGATTAGAAAACTATATGACATTTGGACATACAATTTTTTTTTTCTTATTATCTCCTGGACTTAGCTCGACTGAGGAAACTATATTGTATGACATGATGGACCTGATTATATGCTATTACTATACTTTATGATGATATTTTCTCTTGTTTAAAGATGACAATATACGTTTGATTTTTGTTGTATGTGGATACCACTTTCTTTACGATATGTTCAAATAAAATATTAAATGTCATGCACACATGTGATGGATTATAATGCATATGGATGATGATGATCAAATGGAAATATTTATGGTGCTACGATGTTTGCGTGATTACAATGTTGTGATTATCATGGATTCCTTTATTTCACAATGAAGGTATATGTTTAAATGTTTTCATTAATAAAATGATAAATATAGGATGTGGTACGTAGATACCATATTATGATGTGATTGATTGAATTATCATGTGTGATGTGTAGCTGTGATGAACTAAAATTATTATGCAAAAAGAAATAATGATTATGACGTGGATCACTTGACTCATCGAGTGGAAATCCTTGTTATAAATGTGTATTTTGCAAAATACTAACCCACGAGGCATAGGGGCTAAGTGATAGATGGGTATTAAATATGATGTGTAGATAAGTACTTACTTTTGGAAGAAACCTTATTGACCAAACTAATGATACAACGACACATTCTGATAATCTTGATAGCATCAAGATATGATTTTTTTTATAGGGTATAGACCCAGTATGTTGAGAGGGATGGAGGTGTTTCCCACCCTATGTTGTATGATACCCGAGGTCATGGAAGGCCTGTGCTGAGTCATGCTTACCTAGCTGTGTGATGGCGATGGTCGGATGCCTGCTAGGGGAGGCTAGGTCCATTATTTAGCCAATGCTACCGCTCTCAAGTTCTATATGTGGCCAGGTTGGTAAAGTCGATGGCACATGTTTACTAGCAGAGGAAAGATAGGGAGGATGCAAAAGTAGGTTAGGATGGGAGGATATGTTAGCTAGTATTGTTTGGAGGTGAGTGTTGTGAAACCAAGATAGCAGTAATGAGTATGTGTCCCTTGAAAATCATTGATTGATTATCTATTATGAATTTAAAGTATATTGGCGTTATAACTTAATTGGTTAATTATTTAAAGGTTTCTCATGCTAAAATAATTATGTTGGATGTATGATGATATTATTATATCTATGTGATCGTCATGTATTGTATGTATGGTTCTTCTGTGTACACAAATGATTATTATTTTGTCAATTAGTAGATATGCATGAATGACATGATGTTTTCTTATAGTGCATATATGATCTATTCCTATGATGGCTACGCACGCAAACCTTGTACATGTACACTAGTATTGATGTGATAAATTACTATAATGTTGTTCTGGATAAGATTCAGTTGTGCATTAATCAGGTTTGAATGATAATTGTTTAATCATGTGTATATAAATAATCGATCAATTAATTTATCTATTAGTTACGTTTAAGTGATTCACTAGGAAATAATTGTTTGTTGTCGAGACAGAATTGTCATAAGATAACCATTGCATTTAGTATAATTATTGTTTTATGTATACAAATAGCATTTTGTTAGCATGTTCATCATTCTATTTGAATAGTCAGAGGTGTTTTGTTTAGAAGTGATGGATGTTGTAATTATAACAATCATAGTTGTATATATTTATCTATTTATTATTATTATTATTATTATTAAGGATAAGTTTCATTATTATTTCAAATAGTTTATTTATTGATTTATTTGGATTGTTGAATAGAATAGTATTTTTGAAAGTGATTGGTTGATTTAGTGCTATTATATTATATTTATTGATTAATTAAACTTTATTTGTGAATCATAACATCATTTGTCGAATCTAGGTTGATTTAATAATAAATATATATATAAGCATCCTCATCATTATTTCGGTCAAGTTTTATTTATTTATTATATTATCCTAAACATTTAAAGAAGAAGTAGTGGGTAATTTTTAGTATTTAACTTGTCTCGAAAGTGAATAAGACAAGCAAATTATATTGCATTAAAATAAACCATAGGAAGTCACATCAAAATGTAAAACTTAAATGAACATTTAACCATTTGCCTTACCGAGAGAATGAGAAATCCTAGAACTAATATTATAATTATTTTGTCGTTGGTTAGTTTGCTTCTATTAATGGTTTAGAATCCCATAAAATAGGGGAGATCGGGAAGTGGAGTAAGAATGAAGTTAGGTGGAGAAAATGTGTATATAGGAGAGGTTGGATGGAGAAAGAGGGGGTTGGATTTCTTTGGGAAGAATTAGACTTAGTATTGTTTTTGGAGAAAATGAGGAATACCAAGGAGGGGGTTAACTCAGGGGTATGAGGCCTATGGGAAACTCAAAGGAAAAGGGTGAAACTGCACTATTGATTAAGGGATTTTGAACTAAGGAAAGCTACTATGGGGATTATAAAACTGTGGGCTTGGGGGTTAGGAAACTTGTTGGTTTCCTAAGGCCAACACGATAAGCTAGTCGGTAGGGTGGTTTGTTGGTTTGGTCAATAAGTTTTTGGCCAAGGGAAGCTACCAGAGGAGGACGCCAGAGCTACAAAAAATAAACTAAGGAATCCAGGTATTTGCAAGCATTATCTTAGACTATTTCAGTTCTTGTATGAAATGGAAATGTGCTTTTATAAATTTTAGTTTATTCCATCTCTATGTCGCAAAAAATGTTTTGTTAAAATACAAATAGAAATATGTTGTACATTTATTTCGTTAAAATGAAAATAGAAATATGTTGTACATTTGTTTTGTTAAAATGCAAATAGAAATATGTGTACAAATGATGTTTTAAATATTGCATTATATTAGAATGGCATCAAAATCTTAGAATTGATAAATTTAGTGGTGATCCCATGATGATGGGGCACCATAGTAACTCACCTAATAGTCTACATTCTATGGTTTGGTAAAAAGTGTGGAAATTTAACCCCTACAAGGCCATAGAATATTGAGACTAGGAACAATTAAAGAGTTTAAATCAATTAGTAGTGTAAACTACTTATCGGGAAAGCACCTTTATCATGGGCGTCAAGCAATAGGAAAAGTTAGTCCAAGTGGGAATATTGTCCCTTGTTGCTTGGATTAGTGTGGTTATGCATGTTTGGGATTTGTTCAAGTGTGTTGAATCCTTATGCTGAACCCACAACTCATGGGAATATTCAAGTCTAGGACTTGTATCCTACGTACCCTACCCATTCGCAAAATCTTGTTCCAACAATTGTTTTTCTCGAATACCAAGTGTGAAGTGGTGACATTAATTTAATTTCATAGTATCCTCATTGGCTATTGCAAGGGGAACATATTTTGGTACATGAGGAAGGTGTATAACCTCCATCTCATCTCTTGAAGAGGGTATTCACCAAAGGTGAGTACTTGCACCCCTGGAAATTCTTGTGTGAAGGTTAGTGTAATTGTCTCATCCAAGCCTTTGTTGGTTGTACTTGGGCCCTAATCATCCTAGATTGACCTACAGAAGTCCCTTATTTTCCTCTCCTCACTTATTAGGATTTAGTCTTAAACAACTAGTGCTTATCATTGGGATACTTATTTTTATTATTTAAATCGTTCAGAAACTTTTCTTGTGTGGGTTGATTGTTTATTTCTCAAGATGAAAATTTATTGAAATTTTATTCTTATGTGTATTTATTAGGCCACCATGGTTGATCAACCTTTGTGTATGTCCAAAAGGATTCAAAAAATTCCTTTTGTACAAACAAGGTTACCTACTCAAGAGAGAAGAATGGATAACAAAGATCCACCCCAATAGGAGGAAAAGAAGGAGAACCAAAAGCATGAGGTCAATTAGGAAGAAGAAGAAACACAATCTATATCTAAAGTGAATCTTGTTAGAGAATAATACTACCTAGTACCATGGTCACATACACCTAGGAAACACTTTCATTTGTTTTGTACTTATCTCATATGGTCCAAACCTTGGTTATGTTGGTCTAGGAAGATATTTGGGGGTTTTGGACTCATTAATGCACCCAAGAACCCACATTTGATCATTCAAGAGACACACACACCCTCATTTATGAAATTTCAGTACTTGGTGAACTCCCACTCCTTGAAACAAAGAATCGGTTTGACCAGAGGCACCCATGCATTGTATTTGACTATTTTTTACTCTTTTGGACCATTTATGGTTTCCTAGAGAAAATAACACTCACCCATGCACTCCAGTACACCTATCATATGCTCATTTATGTATTATCATGCTTCACCCATGTTCACATGGTCATCCGTGATCATTTGAGGTGGTTTTGGAGCTCACTGGTCCATGTAAGGGGTTCTGAGGTCCAATCTAAGCCTACCACATGTATGCCTCCAAATTTCCTCTAAAGTATAATAATTTCCATCTATATTATTATAATGATGTTCCATACATATTTACATGTTGGAAAGTAATGGAAACTTCAGTTATTGGTACTATTCCTATGTGTTAATTTTTCTCTTTTCATTGTTTTTACACATAGTTTGTGAAATACTTGAGTTGTGAGGATTCCCTTAGCTCCTAGATCTTGTTGTGAATCATATTTTCACATGGTATCATATCTATTTGGAGCTGCAAGTCGAATTCAGAGAGTTTGAGTTGGAATTTAGGGCCTCCTCCAGAAAAATTCGAGTGTTTGTATTGGAGGTAGTTCTAGTGTCCTTTCCACTCAATGTGCAAGAATAAATGGATCAGATTCATGTATTAATTACCCCATTCAGTTATTTTTAATGGAAGTTCAAAATAGTGATATAGTTGAGGTCGAAAGGCCTCTACATAGTAACTATGGGGACTGAGAACAAGCCCAACTCTATTGTGGAAAAATCGAAGTACTTCAACAAGTTTGATGAGGAATTTAAGATGATTTGTCTCAGTATTTCAAGATATATTCTCTTCCATGTAGACATTACTACACCCAATGAATTCTATCTCAATATCGAGTCATTATTTGGGAATACTGATGAGATGAGAGGACACCAACTTTGTTAGATTTTTATCTATTTCAACAATATGATCTTAGGATATTTACTGAGAGAATAACAAGAAAAACAATCAATCACAAGAGACAATGACCACAAATATTTTCCTCGGGGAAACCATAAAGGAGAAAACCCCACAACTTCCTCAGAGATAGAATGGGCACCAAAAGTAAAACTCAAAGATACAAAGATGATCTCCCGACAGCAGTTGTCTCTCTCTTTCTTGTCCCGGCTTCTTCTCTCTCTCTCAGTTATGAGCTACAACTGAGTGTGAGTGACTGTATGATAAATAGAGAGGCTTGTTCTCTATTTATACTAATTCCCAACTTGAAAATAACTTACCAGGGCTGAATTCTCTAGGAGAGTCTAATAACCCTAGTGCCCCAAAACTGCGGGGACTTTAACTCTTGAACAATAAGGAGGGTTACCCTCTATGACTTTACATGACTTGTTTACATTATTGATTCTCCCGATAGTAACATCGGGGTATGACATGACTCAATTACATTACAGATACTTCCCAAGAGGAACATCGGGGTACAATACATAAGATATACAAGTGAATACATACCGAAGTTACAAATACATCAACACTCCCTCTTAAATAGGAAGGCATTCTCTTGACACAATTCATCAGCACAAGTCTTCTTCTCTGGATCAAGTCTAGATCAAATCCGGATATCCATCAAGTCTGGATCATCACTAGATCTTCATCAAGTCTAGATCATCACTATTGTATCATCACGAAAAAATGGTGTTGTCTCTCAATTCTTCTCATCACAGGAAGTTCTATAGAGCTAGCCCTTTTTCATGCTAGTTGTAGGCCTATCCTCCATGTAGGTCTTCATCTTATTTAGGACTTATATCTGACCCAGTCAAAAATTCCCACCCAGCACTTACATCTGAACATGGGAGGAACACATCCACCACCATGTCAGAAAGGTGCGCTCAGCACTCACATCTGACCATGGGAGGAACACATCCACCATCATGTCAGAAAGGCCCCGCACTTACATCCGACCATGGTAGGAACACATCCAAGAACCATGTTGGAAGGGCCTAACACTTACATTCACCAGCATGATAGGAAACACCTACTATCATCTGTGAAAATTCCCAGCACTTACAATCACCAGCATGGTAGGACACACCTACTACCATCTGTGAAAAGGATCAACACTTATAACCATCAGCATGATAGGACACACCTACTATTTTTTGTAGAAAGGATCAACACTTAAAACCATCAGTATGACAGGACACACCTACTATCATCTATGGAAAGTCCCTGCACTTACATCTGATCATGTGGGAGCCAATCCCATAGTCATATCAAAATGGCTCTGCACTTACATCTGATCATGTGGGAGACAATCCCATAGTCATATCAGAATGGATCTGCACTTACATATGATCATGTGGGAGCCAATCCCACATTCATATCAGAATGGCTCTACACTTACATATGATCATGTGGGAGCCAATCCCATAGTCATATCAGAATGGCTCTGCACTTACATCTGATCATGTGTGAGCCAATCCCACAATCATATCAGAATGACTTTGCACTTACATCTGATCATGTGGGAGCCAATACCATAGTCATATCAAAATGGATCTGCACTTACATCTAATCATGGAAGGAACCAATCCTATCACTGTGTCAGAAAGGCTCACAAACTCATCACTTCCCCTTGGAAGGAACCTCGATCTAGAGAACACCAAGCTTCTCCCTGAAGTACTCAAACTTCACTCTAGCTAATGGCTTGTTCAACACATCAGCTATATGTTCGTCCATCGCAACATACAGGAGCTTCACTGCTCCTCTCTACACCATATCTCTGATATAGTGATATTTCATCTCGATATGCTTTGACTTATCATGGAACACTTGGTTCTTTGACAACTTCACACAACTCTGGTTGTCGCAATATATACAAGTAGCATCCAGATGGAGATCAAACAAATCATATAGTAGCTTCCTCAGCCATACTACCTCACAACTAGCCGAGCAAGCTACAACATACTTTACTTCGGTTGTACTCAATGCCACATAGGATTTCTTCCTACTAAACCAAGAGATCACACCTGATCCCATACTGAAGCAACACCCTGAAGTGCTCTTCCTATCAATGGCACTACATGCCCAATATGAATCCACATAAACTTCTAGGTTAATCTTTTGATTCGCCTCATACTTGAGCCCATAATCAACTGTACCCTTTAAGTATCTCAGAATATGCTTTGCAGCAATCAGGTGAACATGTCTTGGATCTGTCAAAAACTAGCTCAATGTGTTCATAGCAAAGCAAATATATGGTCATATATCCATCAGATACATCAAGGATCCAATCATCTAACGATACATCGTAGCATCAACTATCTTGGATGAAGAATCACTCAATAGCTTCATTTTCGATTCCGTAGGTGTGGTCATGGCCTTGCAGTCCATCGCCCTGAACCTCTTCAGGATCTCTATTGCATACTTCCCTTGTCCTAGGGATATCCCATTTGTATTCTGCCACACCTCCATGCCTAGAAAGTAGTGCATCATACCCATGTCCTTCATCTCAAACTCAGCAGCAAGCTTCCTCTTCGTGTCATCAATCAACCCATCCACACCCGTTACAAATAGGTCATCTACATACAATAGGAGTATCACTGGGTTTCCTTCTTCAACCTTGTAGTAAAGGTTGGAATCTATTTTACTCTTAGTAAAGCCCAACTAGATAGGAAGCTGTCAATTTTTTAATACCATGTCCTGGGCGCATGTTTCAAATCGTACAAGGATTTCTTTAATTTACACACATGAGTCTCTATGGCATGTGTCTCAAAATTGAGTGGCTACTCCACATACACTTCCTCTTCCACTACACCATTCAAGAAAGAAGTCTTGACATCTATCTGGTGTATCTTCCATTTCATTACTGTAGCCAAAGAAAGCACTGATATGATGGAAGTGTATCTGGCTATAGATGCAAAAGTTTCTTCATAATCTATTCCTTCTTTCTAGGAGAAGCCACGAGCCACAAATATTGCTTTGCATTTCTCTATGCTACCATATGCATCATGCTTGATCTTGTAGATCCACTTGGAATTCACAATAGACTTCCCCTCTAGTCTAGGGACAACATCCTAGGAATCATTCTTCATAATCGACTAGTACTCCTCAATCATAGCATCCTTCCATTTTTTATTTCCTGCCGCTTCTTCATAGTTGGAAGGTTCTTTATCAATGATGCCACATCATAGGGCTACATATCTGGAGCAGGACCTAGTTCTCTTCCTTTCTATGTGTATTTCTTCTGGAGCCCCATATCTTTCTGCACCTTGGATAGCCTCTTGTACCCATGCAGGTTTCCTCTTGTGAGGATTCTTCTCCTGAGGTGGATCTACAGGTTCCTGAGGTTCTTCCATTTCTCGATCCTCTTCTGTATTTGATACGTTTATTTTTGTATTGGGGATTCTGGGTACTTCTGTTTCTTCAGAGTCTTCAACTGGTCTCTTTTTGGATTTGTTGTAAGCTGAATATTCGTCGAATGTTATGCCTCTGCTAATGTCGATCTTCTTGAATCCTGGGAAGTATATTCTGTAAGATTTCGAGCTTTCACTATTTTCCACAAATATACCCTTCTTTCCAGAAGGATCTAACTTTGTCCTCTTTTCTTTTGGAATGTGAATGTATACTGGACAGTCGAATATTCTGAGATGGATGACCTCTGGTTTCTTTCTAGAAAATAATTCTTCAAGTGTATTTTTCTCGAGTACTCTATGAGGAGTACGGTTTTGTACATACACAGCTATTCTACCAGCTTCTTCCCATAGATGCATGGGAAGATATTGATCATGAAGCATTTCCCTTACAACTTCCATGATCATTCCATTCTTCCTTTCTGCAACCCCATTCTATTGTGGATTATATGGAGTGGTCAACTCCCTCTTAATCCCCAAATCTCTGCATAATTCTTTGAATTCATTTGATGTGAACTCTCTGCTATTATCTGATCAAAAGGTATTGATAATCTTTTCTGTGTGGTTCTCGATCAAGGCTTTGAATTCATTGAACTTGCTGAATACTTAATCTTTGTTATTTAAGAAGTATATCCATGTCTTTCTAGAAAAATCATCAATAAAAGAAACATATTATACATACCTGCTTAATGAACTGGATGACATTGGCCCACATACATCGAAGTGAGTGATTTCCAAGGTTCCTTTTTCCTTGCTCTCGCTACTTGGAAATGTCTTCTTTGTGTTCTTTCCTTTCACACATCCTTTGCATGTACTGTCATGTTTTGTCTATATTTCTGGAAGACATTCAACATATTTTCTTGCAAGTGGTAGTGCCCTATAGTGCACATGTGCAAGCCTTCTATTCCAAAGTTCATTTGGCTCTACCGAGTCATGGACCAAGGCTTGTTCTGGATGGCCCTTCAATTTGTATAGTCCTCCTTCTTGTTCTCCAATCACTACTGCATCATCTATAGTCTTTCCTTTTGGCCACATAAGGACTTGGACATCTATAAATGCAACCCTCATGCCTTTTGCATCCAATGCAGAGATGGAGAGAAGGTTCTTCTTTAGTCTTGGTACAAATAGGACATCCTACATCTTCATAGACTTTCCAGAATCTAGTTTATAGGAGGATTCACCACTACCTTTTATTGGATACTCATAGTCATCTCCAAGTTTCACCTTGTGAGGTGACTCATGTTCAGAAAGTTTCACAAAGGATTCCTTGAATCATGTCATATGTTTGGAAGCCCCACTATCAATGAGCCAATCATTGCTTCCATGTGTAACAATTCCTGTGAGGGAAGAAATCAAAACATATTCTTCTTCACTAGAAGAATCTTCACTTTCTTCTTTGTCTTTCTTTCTGGGAGGTTCATCATCCTCTACAGTGTGAGCACAATGTCTTTTCTTTCTTCCCTTCTTCTTGTGAGAGCCATTTTTGTTTCTAGGACATTTTCTAGCATAGTGTCCTTTCACATCA
Source organism: Pseudotsuga menziesii (assembly GCA_001517045.1). Classification (NCBI taxonomy): domain Eukaryota; kingdom Viridiplantae; phylum Streptophyta; class Pinopsida; order Pinales; family Pinaceae; genus Pseudotsuga; species Pseudotsuga menziesii. The sequence goes on from LPNX010058247.1 coordinate 775,616, forward strand.
CATGTATAGCATATTATTTTAGACAAATATTTATTAGATTTTCTAAGATTACCTTTCTGGTGAGAAGGCTTACCTTTGTGATAATTTGTTCTGCTACTCTTGGAGTGTACTATGAGAGCTTTATCTTCACTTCCCATATTTTTTTCTCGAGCTACTATCCGATCTTCTTCTTGTGAGCATTCCTCCCACAATCTACTGAATTTGACTAGCTTATTTATGGCACAGATCCCTTGAATAAATGAGTCCCATGATCTAAGGAGGCCATTCAAGGTGCTCATCACAATTTTTGCATTCTCTACTTCTTCATCTACTTCTTCAAGTTGTTCCTTGATCTGAGAGACCCTTGTGAAGTATGACTGTATGGTCTCCACATTCTAGATCTTTACATTCTTCAATTGGTTCCTCAAAGTCATCTTCCGGTTAATGTTCTTCCCTTCAAATAGCTTGGTCAGGCCATCAAACATTTCCTTAGGTGTCTTTAGGGAGGACACATGTGGTATGAGGTGATCCTTAATTGAATCAGCAATAATCCTCTTAGCCATGGCCAATTTCTTTTTGTGTAAGGCCTTAGCCTCATCTCCCTCTGGAACTGGAACCTCTTCACTGATGTAAGAGTCCAAATCATTTTCTTCCAGGACCAGGGAGATCCTATACTTCCAGGCTCCCTCAAGATTTTCATCAATATTGGTATGATGATACATCTTAACTGAGAACCTCAAATGGAAATACAAAATATTTAGATCTTACCAATTTGAGAAGCTGAAAACTAGATATGGAGCTGATCTTCTGCAGTGTTAGTTTTCTGGTTCTAGGGAAAATTAGGATTTGACTTTCCCATATTTCTTCCCAACCAAAAACCTTTATTCTTGTCTCTAAACTTTGATTTTGAGGAGGAGAATAATCCTATCTTGGGCTCACTCAAAAATTCCTCTTCAGTGAAAATCCCTAATTTCCTGATGCAATGGTAGGTTAAAAACTGAAAGTGCTCAGAATCAGATTCTACTTCGACAGAAATATGCGCCCTTCAATGGAGGTTAATCCTAGCCTTCTTTTTCTGATGGATTGTGGAGAGAGAACCAAAAAGTAAGAAGCCCTAGCTTCAGCAGCTACATAGCGTCTTCTTCTCAGGTTAGCTTTGATACCATGTTAGATTTTTATCGATTTCAAGAATATGATCTTAGGATCTTTACTGAGAGAATACCAAGCACAGAAATCAATCACAAGAAACAATGAACACAGATATTTTCATCGAGGAAACCATAAAGGAGAAAACCCCACAGCTTCCTCAAAGATATAATGAGCACCAAAAGTAAAACCAAAAGATACAAATATGATCTCCTGAAAGTAGTTTTCTCTCTCTTTCTTGTCCTAGATTCTTCTCTCTCTCTCAGATATGTGCTACAACTAAGTGTGAGTGACTATATGATAAATAAAGAGGCTCACTCTCTATTTATACTAATTCTCGACTTGATAATAACTTACCAGGGCTGACTTCTCTAGGATATTCTAATAACCCTAGTGCCCCGAAACTGTGGGGACTTTAACCCTTGAACAATAAGGAGGGTTACCCCCTATGACTTTACATGACTTGTTTACATTATTGATTCTCCCGATAGGAACATCAGGGTATGAAATGACTCAATTACATTACAGATACTTCCCGATAAGAACATCGGGGTAAAATACATAAGATATACATGTGAATACATTCTGAAGTTACAAATACATCAACAAACTAAAAAAAGAGTTGATCACATTGAGCCCAACTCACTTTGAGACAATTCAAGATTACTTCACAAAGTTCAAATCCTTGGTACTAATTCTGAAATAGTGTAGCATTGAGAAGAAAGAGGAGCATTTGATCTTGTCCATTCTTTAGAAGGTATCCCCTGAGTATTCAGTGTTTGTCTCCATATTCCACTTAGGAAATCTGATAGTTCGAAACTAGAGAATTCCTTCACTAGCAAACTTCATGGATTATTTGTCTAATGAACAAGAAAAATGGAGAAAATGGATACCATAAAATCCACCAAGGATAAATCCCTTGTTGCAGGTTTTTTGAATCAAGCCAAAGGAAATAAGAAATCCAAGGATTTGAGGCAGTAAGAGAATAAGAAGAGGGAGAATCCCAAATCTTCAGATGAGGGTTCGAATCCTAGTAAGGACAAAGAGAAGAAGAAGAAGCAAGAGAAGACAAAATGCACTTATTGTCACAAAGTGTGGAATCCAGAGAGTGCATGCATGAATAAAACCATTGACATTATGGCACAAATACTTGATAATAACAACATCCTCCTTCCAGATGGAGAAAGGAAGAAAGAGGGAGGTTCAACCTCAAAGAACAAGGATAGAGGCCATGCAATTGTTGTTGGAGCTTCATTCTCTTATTCCTTAATCATATATTAGGGTTCATCAAGGAACATGGCTTCCATACAATACTCTTTCTTGTCCCTACATCCTTACAATGGTCCATCCATTCTCATGGGTGATGACTCTGAGATCCCAACCAAAGGGATTGGCAGAATCGACCTTGACAATGGGTAATTAAACAATGTGTTGCATGTTCCTGATATTGAAGCAAACCTACTCTCTGTATATCAAATGACCCACAAAGGTATATCCAAGAGAGTGACATTTAATAAAACTGGTGTGGATATTTCATAAATTTCTACAGGCCAAGTTGTTGCAGTGGGTATTGTTGACCATGATTTGAGGATGTATAAGTTCTCTCACTTCCTTCCTTACTCCCAAGGGAATGAGATCCTACCACATGCCAATAAGAAAAAAAAATTATGGCATGAGAGGTTTGGACACCTCAAATACAGGTATTTTCAAGCACTAATCAAAGAAAACATGGTTTAATGGCTTCCAAGTATCAAGTTTTCCAAAGGGCGCACATGCAAGGGTTGCATAGTGGGGAAACATGTTGAGCACAAATATGACAAGGGAAAGGAAAAAAAGGTTGTCCAAGTGCTTGATTTGATCCATTAATATCTGATAGGACCTTTTCCCACACCCTCCTATGGAAACTCAAGGTATGTTTTGAATTTCATAGATGATTTATCAAGGTAATGTTGGGTGTATTTTCTCAAGCAAAAATATGAATTTTTTGAGACTTTCAAAGTGTTCAAGGCTTTGGTAGAAAAATTGAGTGGGAATAAAATCAAGGTAATTTCGACTAATGATGGAAAGGATTATGTCAACAATAACCTACAATATATATTTCATGAAATTGGCATTCATATGCATCATTATGTTCCCTACACACCACAACAAAATGGTGTTGTAGAGCACAAGAATAGAGCTCTGAAAGAGATGGCTACATGCATCATGGAGGCTAAATATTTGTCTCCTAATATATGGTTTGAAGCCGTAAATTGTGATGCATATGTTCATAACAAATTTCCACACAAATAATTGGAACAGAAAACTCCATTTGAGTCTTGGAGTGGTCACAAGCCCAATGTTTCTCATTTCAGGGTTTTTGGCTCAAAGGCTTGGGATAGAATTCCTCCCGAGAAGAGAAAGGAATCGAAAACTCAAAGAAAGGAGTAAATAGTGGTTATATATTCTGAATATTCAAATGGATACAAGCTTTATCCCTCATCTCAGAAAAAAATCATTTAAATAAGTGTACAGTTCAAAGAAGATCCCATGCAGGAGATTGAACTAGTCAAGGGGGAATGTTGACACCCTCCACTCAATGATAATGTAAGTGATGATTATTTCTATGATTTTTATGATTATGATAGTTAGGATGAATGTTATGAAATTCATGTAGATCATGACTGACCCATAAGTCCAAAGTGGGTGTAGAAAACCATACAAGCAGTCGGTGATCTTGTTGGAGATCCACTAGACTCTAGGAAGAATATATCTCAATTTCACAATGCATTCTCCACCTTTGATTAGAATATTCCAAATAGGTGATTCATGATGTTTGTATATTATCCCCAGTAATATTAGGAAGCATCACATGAACCAATATGGCAAACATCCATGCAAAAAGAGTTCAAGTCTTTGCAAGACAATGAAACTTGGGAGTTGGTTCCTCTACCTTCCAAGAGTAAACTAGTGCAATGTAAGTGGGTATTTAGGAACAAAGTGGTTTCTAATGGTTATGATATCAATTAAAAGTCCAGTTTGGTTTCCAAAGGCTTCACTCAAGTCCAAGGAGTGTACTATATAGAGACATTTGCACCGGTTGCAAATATGGACTCTATCAGGCTAGTTTTGGTCATTGATGCATCTAACAGATGGGAGGTGCACCACATGGATGTGAAGAGTGTTTTTGTTTATGGTGATATTCATGAATATATTTATATGCATAATCCTAAAGGTTTCATTCATTATCCTTCACTTTTTTTCAGGTTGAATAATTCTCTCTATGGCCTCAAGCAAGCCCACGGGGCTTGGTATGCCAAGATGGATAACTTTCTTCTATCAAGAGGATTTGAAAGATGAAAATATGATCCTTTTTAACAAAAATAATTTTTCACTTATCTCTTCATGGTCTAAAATATATCCATACATCGTATTCCTGCCATTATTTCCTTCATTTTGACCTTCACAATTGTATTTCCACTAAAAATGGTCTAAAACATCATTATTCCTTCCCATAAATGAAGGGATGATGAGCATGTATTGTGATTTATCCTCACTCTCTCCAAAAAAGGGTAAAAATCCTTAAAAAAATAATGATTCAAAAATCCTAGCTAAATACCATGGACAATAAAATACCATGGGTCAAAAAACCTAAGACCATACTATAAATACATTGTGAAGGACTCTCCCAAAACATTTTTTGTCATTTTCTCTCAGCCACACCATATACTTTATCTTCCATTATTCCATATTTTTCCATTCCATTTCCCACAGTGTACATTGATTTCACTCCGTACCCTTTTGGATCCATACCCCCCATTTAACAACACATTGTGGAAGAGGATGGAGACCCAAAGCGTGGAGCTGCAGAACCACTTCCAAGGATGGCTACGGAGGCCCATTTGCAAACGAGGTAACCTGATTTTATTTTATGCATTAGTTTAGTTTATATATATGTGAAAACACTTAAAAAATATTTTCATTTTTTGTATTGTTTCTTTTGTTATCATTGAACTCTTCCTTATGCACTAAACGAGCTCAGGTTGGTGTTTTTGCACGTAGTAGGGGAGAAATCCCCACTACAGTCCTAATGTATATTTGCATAATTTAGGTGATTCATTGTAGGTCATAGTATTGTATGTTGATGATAGTTTGGTAAATGGAAGTTACATTGCTGATATAGGTTCAATTAAGTCTTCATTGCATAGTGTGTTTTCAATGACAGACCTTGGATTGTTGAAACAATTTCTTGGCTTAGAGATTGAGAAATATGATGCAGGTATCAAGGTCAGTTAATCAAAGTATGTTGCAGACCCCTTATTAAAGTTCAAAATGGATTAATGTAAGGCATACAAGTTTCCATTCCTTTAGGGAGTGAAACTAGGTGATTTTGGTTCATCTCCATTGGTGGACAGCTGACTGTATCGACAGCTAGTTGGGAGATTTTTGTATCCCACACAATCCCGACCTGATTTAGCTTATGTAGTAGGTTTTGTTGCAAGGTATATGCAGGAGACTCATTAGATCCATTGCAAATATGGAAAAAATGATCTTGCATTATGTGCAAGGAACCAAACACTTCAAGATACACTATGATGCTAGTTCTCCACTAGAACTAGTTGGATTTACTGATTCTGATTGGGATGGAGATTCCATAAATGGAAAGTCCGCTTCAAGTTATGGATTTATGCTTTCACATGGTCCCATATGTTGGTAAAGTAATAAACAACACACTATATTCCTTTCATCAGCTAAGGTGGAGTACAGAGGAGCAGTGAATGCAGCTACACAATGTGTGTGGCTGCAAGGCATTCTTAGAGAACTTGGTTTTGAATTTTATTCACCCACTATAATTTGGTGTGAAAATCAAAGTGAAATAAGAATTTCCACTAATCTAGTATAGAGACAGAGGACTAAGAACATTGATACACACATGCACTACATCTAGAGCTTGGTGCATGAGCAAGAGATATCATATGGACAATAACCTATTACACACATGCACTTTCATATTTTTTTTCGTCCTTATCTTGGTTATATGGACAGATAAATTTGTGTAATAGGTGTCTTGAACCTTAGTTTCCAAGGACCCAATTTTTCATGTGGTTACACTAAGTTGGGATTAAGGGGGGGTGTAGAGCATCATACCACCTAGCACCATGGTCACATACACCTAGGACACACTTTCATTTGTTTTGTACTTATTTCATATGGTCCAAACCTTGGTTATGTTGGTCTAGCAAGATGTTTGGGGTTTTTTACTCATTAACGCACCCAAGCACCCACATTTGATCATTTTGGAGACACATGCACCCTAATTTATGACATTTCATTCATTAGTGTGCTCCCACTCCTTAGAAATGGAATTGGTTTGACTAGAGGCGCCAATGCATTGTATTTGGGTGTTTTTTACTCTTTTGGACCATTTATTGTTGCCTAGATCCACTCCCACTCGCCCATGCACTCCAAAATGCTTATATTACCCTCATTTACATATTAGAATGCTTAAACCACGCTTACATTTCCATTCATGACTGTTTGAGGTGGTTTGGGAGCTCATTGATCCACCTACAGTGATTTGAGGTCCAATCTAATCCTGCCAAATGTATGCCTCAAATTTTCCTCTAAAGGATAATGTTTTTCACCTATTATATTATAATGATGTTCCATACATATTACATGTTGGAAAGTAATAGAAAATTCAGTTATTGGCACTATTCCTATGTGTTAATTGTTTTATTTTCATTGTTTTTCTGCATACTTTGTGAAATTCTTGAGTTGTGAGGATTCCCTTAGCTCCTAGTTCTTGTTGTGAATCGGATTTTCACAAATATGATAGGTTGTATGAGAAAGGATATATTATTTATTTGGAAGTTCATTTCCATTCTCTCAAAAATTCACCTCATATCAGTAAAGAAAAATCAAGACCTGTTGCAATAGAAGACCCCACATATCCATTAGGAAACTTGAATCCACCTCAAAGTTATGGTTTTGTGCATAGTCGTGAGTCTGATTTACACAACCGTATATTTAAAAATTCACTATTTGGGTGGGATATTATTGATAACATAGAATATATACATGTCACTGGGTTCACTACACACATGGTTGGTTCCAATCTATTGGGAGAAGTAAATACTAATGTTTCGTCCATGGTAGTATATGGATGGTTCCCACCATCCTCATTGATGTCTGCTGGAGGGACTATTATGCCGAATGTTTTTCCTTTAAGTGGTTCTACATCTATGCCACAGGGAACCAACCCTTTCTCCTTTAGGATGATATTTTCAAGTTTTGAACCTATGAATGCCAATATCCCTCTCATTTCAAAAAATCTCATTTCTCCTAGCATCAATCCATATGTTCCATCCCATGCTTTCCCACCTTATGGAGGAAATATTTCCATGACCACCCATTCCATAGTGACTGGATTCATTCCAATCCCTATACTATCTCGGAATAGAACTCCTTTCCAAGGAACGGGAGATATGAAAACTAGTACTATTTTTGGACCTAATGTGCTACAATGCAATATGTTTGGTACAAGAATAGGGGGCACCAGTGTCATATTTACTTGGGGGTACAATGTGCACCAAGGAAATGTTATTTCATATGAGCTAAGATGGATGAACTTGGGAAATGTGGTATCTATCAGGGCCCCTCAAGGTAGTCAACACTTCATTGTAATGGGAAGCATAACTCGAGGGACTTCCATACCTTTCACACAGACTCAGTTTGGTTAGAACCATAATTCTGGACAAGATAATCAACCTTTAACAATTCCTAAGAATCCTTATATACCAATGAATTCTTTTTCAATACAAACCAATGGGAATTTAATGTTCCAAATACTTGGAATTCTATGGCATAGACAAATTTATCAGTCTTAGCTACTTTGAATTTTCCATGTTTGACAAAGTTAACCAATGATTTGGTGGTATGTTATCCTAGATGGTCTCTTATCGCTACAAAAATACCTTCAAACATTCCTAATTTTTAATGGAATCTTAAGAAAGACCTACCTAACCATGTGATGGCATTCCATCTTGTTGGGCCTAAATATGCACTATCTAACACAACACTTAATTGACAACCCAGGAAGGTAACTTGTGAGATGCAAACATTGTATATGTAGGATTAAGGCCTATCCTAATCTAATCTATTCTAAACTAGATTATTCTAATCTAGGGAATTATTCAAAATGTGTAATAAAAATTTTTATAATCTATCAATGATCAAACTTATCCAAATGTAAAGCCCTAATATTACTTAGAATACTCTCACATCTACTAAACATTCAAATTTAAAGTCTTATCCTAGTTACATAGATGAAAATACTCTTAAATTAACTTCAAAATAATTCTAAGACTTAAGCATAACCTAGGGACTATCTAACATAACTCAAAAACTTGAATAAACAGAAAACTATCTGTCAACATAGAAAACAGAATAAGTTACAGAAAGTGAACTAAGACACAGAAAACAGAGTAAGTTGCAGAAAGCAAACTTATGAAGTTGATGTATCATTTAACACTTTAAAAGCTTTTATTACATTAATGGATTTTTAAGAAATACTATTATAGAGCTTATTGATTCATCTTAAAAATGAACTGTTTCTGTGATCAAAAACATTTCAAACTAACTTGTATTTTAAAACTAGAGCAGAATAACTATAATTTGCAGAATGAATACAATTAATCTTTAAAAATAGAATTGAATAATCTTAAATCTTTAAACCATAACGAAAATGAATACCATCTATATATCCTACAATTTAAAAGAAAATATAATAAAGCTTATTTTATTGGGAACCAAGTTTTACAAACTTAATGTATGACTTTCAAACTCAGAATTTGAATCTAGAGCAAAACAAATCAGACTTACAATACTAAGTATTTAAAACAGTATTTTTAAACTTCTCCTATTACCTGAGATCGGTTCTAAACTGACAAGTACTATGAATATTATCTCAGTGCAGTAAATAAAACCTGATTCCTAAAGTTAATTGATCCAACACAATTCGTATTTCTAATGGAAACAAAAACAATTGACTAACCTAACTATAAACACTTAAAATTACAGAGAAAGGGCTTATGGTCTGTGTTGGTGAATCCTTGCCAACAAGACCACAAGTCCTTAGGAAGTTTATAGACTAAAAAGACTTAAGCTACAAGCATATAAAAATATTAGCAATATAAACTGGATCAGATTATGATTTACCAAATTAATTGTGCTTTATAAAAACATTACAACTCTATCACATTCAAAAAAAGAACCAGAAATTAGGAACGAAGCACTTCTATTAATCGTTCATTGTGTTCTGCATACATATCATCATCCCTGTCTACATACACGCTATTCTATTCTCTCCATCTATCTTTCTTATCCCCCATTTTTTGTTCTATGGCTCTCTTTATATAGCTTGCAGGCTGAGATAACCATTCCCATTTTTACAGTAACAACTCAATCTGCTAATTAAGAATACAACTGTCTGATCCCTTAATTGACGGTTAACAAGATATGCTTTGGTTTGCTGTCGAATAGAAAATCTTCATTTCTATGGCACGTAGTTCCTAGAGATGAATATTGCATTAATTTGTACATGAGTCATCAACGAAATTGAAGATGCGAGATTGGAGATGGATAAACTCGAAGTTGTATGAGAAAGATAGCCATGTATGGAAAGGATCATAATGATTAACTGCTACTAAATGCTAACGTGTGATGCACAAATCAAAGCATGTTGCATAGATGTAATTAGTCACAAATCCTTCAAGAAATAACATTTAAACATTAAATCAAAGGAAATTAATGAATTATCATACCTTAATTACTTGCTGAATATCTGGGTGAATATGTGAAAATGTAGAAGGATTTGTGGAATAAAAGGATCGAATGAAGATATCAAAGGTATATATGAAGGGTGTAAAGAGATATAAAAGAGTGTCAATTTGGTGAGCCAACATACTCCCACGCTTGAGTATTCTCATGTCCTCATGCAAACATGTCTTTTCAAAATCTCAAAAATTTTGAACACTGATTTTTAACCTTGAGGACAAAATCAAAGATATCCAGTGCTTTAGTGTCCTGTTTCCTGGAAAACCTCTCTCCCATGCCAATCTGTTTGTAGGTCCCATGCAAACAAACCAGATACAGTCTTCAAAATTTCAAAACTAAGTTTTAATATTACTGACAAGGATTATGTGGCATTGACCACAATGTTCAAGTTCCTACTAGCTAGATTTGATTGAGCTTTAAATTTATTTTTCAACATACTAATATGAAACAAGTGCTTACAGGCCCCAACTTTCCAGTTCCTTACTAATTTCTGAAGGCGTTTTATACCTGCAACTGCTCTATCACGCTTTCCTTTCAATTTTTCATTCTTCTGCAGGAGCTTAAGACTATAAGTTCTCCATTGTTCATTATATGTCTGAGTCTCTGCAAGTAATAGATCTTTTTATTGTTTGGTTTGTTCATACAACCTGAGCACTGTCTTAAGCTTTCTAATCTTCTTATTTTTCTTCCCCAGCTAGGTAATTACATAAGGAATGGATGAAGTAGCCAAGACTTTAGGTATATGTTCATCACAGGGTTCTTGTGTAGGCGAATGATCATCAGAAGACCCATAATCAAACTGTTCAAGATCATATTCTACATGCCCACATTTTGGAAAAGGAAGATCTTCATGCATGGGTTCAGAACCAAAATCAAGAAGGATGAAATCAGAAGGTTCAACATGTACAAAATCGAATTCCTGAGGTGGTCATGGAGGAAGTGGACTTGGTGTATTTTTCTTAGGAAGACCTAGCTCTGAATCACGACATTCCTCGAGATCAATCAAAATAGATGGTTGTACATTGAGGGATAAATTAGAGGGTTTAATGAACTATTTTTTCATGCTTCTGGTGGTTTGACGCTGCATTGGGGATTCTGTGACATTAGGGCTTTTCAGCTGAGGTCGTTTCTTTTTGGATTTTCATAATATAGAGGAGAAAATCTCAATTAGGCATGGTTTTGGCTCTACATTAGGGATGGATGCTAATTCACGACCTTGAGACTGAGGAGAAATAGGAATGTGAGGAGAATGAGGGTTTGCAGATGAAGGAAGACCTTGAATTCTTTCCACAAAATTTACCCAGCTATCCTTCCAAAGGTGCATTTCATCCTCAATGAGAATTTTGACCAACCCATGCTTATAAATACTATTATAAGGGTTACCAAAATGCTTTTGAACCCTTCTCGACATCTTGGCTAAAGTCTTGTATAGGAAATAGGGGAAATTCATTTCCATTTCTGCTTCAAAATGCAATAGGAGGCGAATATGGTAGTTTAGGGTGGTGACATACCTTCCTTCGCAGGTCAAATACTTCTGCAACACATAGATCACATTACGCCATTCAGCTTGCATCCAGTCTCGAGGAAAACCCTTCTTCCATTTTGCAAACTGATGGTCTTCTTTTAAAAACCTAGTACACATTGTGCACTCTATGGGTTTTTTCTTAAACAAGCGTTCTCCTTGACGAGGCAGACCAGTGGCACGGGAAACTATTTTCTCTAAAACTGCCATGATAAAACCGCCAATGTGGGTGACTTTCCCATCAAATCCCTGGGAGAAATTCAGTGTAATGTCATCATCATGCCCCTGAAATTTCTAAAAAAAGTGATACCAAACACCTTCAAATATTTCCTTGCAAGCGTTGAATTCGGGAAAATCTTCTAATACAGAAACATAATTTGGTTCGTGGCGTGGAGCTCCCTTCCGCCCCATAATTTTCTCTGAGATTACAACTTAGACCAAAAATAGAGGATGAACCCGAAACTGGGAAAATGGTAAGGATTATTGGGCAGGCATAAGTGTTCACAAAGTTCTCGAGGCTTCTAATGCAATGGGTATAAGTCGCGTATTTAACAATCATTCAAGTACATGGCGCATATAGAAGTTTATAAAAAAAAATTGAAATGTCGATGTAATGATGAAATGTTGTGTAGGAAAATAAATCAAAGGTTGCATGGATAAGAGAATGTAATCATATATTTTCAAAGTGATAAGATTTTCACCTCTAGGAGCTATGTGCCATAGAGATGAAGATTCATTTATAAGGTATAGGTATGATTATCAAATGATGATAGACAAAGTTAAGGTAAATTAAAAGACCATGATGACAACTAAAGGTAAAACGAGAGTAGAGGCTAAATCATGGGCTTATCAAGTACGTAGCTATAATCCATGATACAATTTCCTTAAATTTAATGCAAAAATATATTTCAAAGAAAGGATCGTTACCTTAAATTGATATTACCTTAAAGGACCAAGTTCTTCAAAATTACTTTGAATTCTAGGAGTTTCTACTGCATGTTTCCATTTCTGTGACAGAATGGAGTTTCTATGGCATAGTGGAGTTTCTGTTACAAGGTTCTCCTTCTTTACTTCCAAATATTGCGTTTCTATAATATTTCTTCTAAGATGATTTCTACTATGTTGAATGTTACTGGATTTATATAGAAAAAGAATAGCTGCTCTGTATGGAAGCTGCAACCACTAAGAACTATCCATGATCATCGAGCGAAGAACTGCAAGGTCTTTATCCATGTCCTTCCCTTGTGCAATTCTATCTATGTGAATAAATTTATTGATGTCGAACATAGATAGAAATCATTGGATTACCAACCAATATGGAGAGTTGTTAACCAATGCGAGATATTCCACCCTTAATGTTAATGGAAATCAAGGCACTTGGTACATCCTAACAGTCATGAATAGATTTGTTGGAGTCGAATGAACTGTAGAATTCTGTTTCCAAGAAACATTAATGAATTTCCTTAGCAAATGACCAGGATTCCTACCATTAAGACATGCAAGCTCCAGGGTACCTAAAAATGTCTCAAGCTTCAGACCCATAAATGTCGAAATTGAACCCAGTGATAGATTAATTTTACTCACAACAATTAACAATTGATCATGCAAAATCACTCACAAAAGAGACTGAAATTGGAGCTGAACACTAAACTGTATTAACTCAGTGTACAATAGCCAACCCTGTAACATAATAGGTTGCTGAATAAATAAAATACATCAAGGATTTGAATGCATGAGGAGCAATTCGAATCTAGCATAAAGTAGGCTTAATAAAAATAAGCAAATCCCCCAGAGGTGCAAAAATCTGATCCCAAATCAATCATGGAGATCACGAATTAGCAAAAATGGCTTAGGCAAGCTAAAGAGTGATGGAATGACAACTAATACATGCTTTTAGAAGGAGAAAAGAGTGGAGGATGAAGAGGACAAAAAACTAGTTCACCTCACCTAGTCAAACTTTCCCTATTGCCTTAAAACACTGAAAAAGCAGGATATAAAGCAGAAAAAGCAGAAGGGCGCCTAGGAGGCCAGGAATAAAGAAGAATTGATTCCTTGAGGTTTCGCAAGCACTACATGAGTCAAATAAGGAAATTTTGACCACTATGGATAGGTAAATGACAACTTGCACAAGGTGGGACACATGAACTAGGCAAATAAGACAAAAATAATTAAATTAATGTCTAAGGTGGTAAACTATGGGTTGATTATTCTAACACCCGCCCTTAAGCCTGACTTATGAATAATATATCAGAAAATTATAGGGCCTAGCAACAAGGCTTAGTCACCTTTTACATACTGCATGTCCATTTAAATAAGGAAAGAGGAAAAACCAACTTGGGAAAATCCTCCCTTAAACATGGACTGTAAAACAAAATTTGGAAATCTTGTCTTCACTCATGCTTCACAGCATGATCAGCAATCCCCACCGGTGATTTGAGATTGCTGAAGGTATTCTCATAAAATGATTTGGTGAATATATCGGATACTTGTTCTGAAGATGAACAGAAGAGTAGGTAAACGGTGCCATCATGCACAAGCTCTCTGATGTAGTGCATATGGATCTCAATGTGTTTGGTTCTCTACTTCTGAACTGGATCTTTGCAGATTCAAATGGTACTTTGGTTATCATAGTAGATGGTATTTGAGTACTCTGATTCGAAGCCACACTCTCCAAGTAAACCCTGCAACCATAAACATTGAGTTGCTGCATTAACAACTCCTCGGTACTTTGCTTCTGTAGATGAGAGTGCAATGGCACTCTGTTTCTTGCTTGACCAGCTGATTGGCCCTTCTGCAAGCATGAACACATATCCTGATGTGGAATTTCTGTCTATGCTATCACATGCCCAATCACTATCAGTAAATCCAATCAAATCAAGATCAGATTTTGCTTTGTAGAAGATCCCATGTGCCCTTGTTCCCTGAACAAAGTTAAGGATCCTTTTGGCTGCTTTCCAATGGATCTCATGACGCTGATCCATGTATATAGAAGCCACACTTACTGCATAAGAAATATCAGTTCTATTATGTGTCAGATACAACAAACATCCAATCAATTTCCTATACAGTGTATTGTTTACCATAGGTGAAGAATCAGCTTCTTCTAGCTTCACTCCTGAAAGGAAAGGAGTTTTGCTTGCTTTGCAATCCTTCATTCTGAATTTGTTCAAAAATTACAAGGCATATTTAGACTGGTGCACCTTGATTCCATCTTTGGTTTGAGCAATCTCAAGCCCCAAAAATTGACTTAAGAGCCCCAAATCTGTCATGGAGAAGGCTTGGTTCATAGCTCCTTTTAAGGAAGCAATCTCATCCTTTGAGCTTCCTGTAATGAGGAGGTCATCAACATATAACAAAATTATCATTAATGAACCATTAACTAACTTCAAATAGACATTTGGATCTGATTTGCACCGAACAAAATTCAGTGATAGCAAGAAGCTATCGATCTTGGCATACCAAGCCCTGGGGGCTTGCTTTAGCCCATACAATGACTTTCTCAACCTGCACACAAGAGAAGGGTTAGTAGAAAAACCTTGAGGCTGCTACATATATATCTATTCAGTGATATCTCCATTCAGGAAGGCACATTTTACATCCATTTGATGTACCTCCCATTGCCTTGAGGCTGCAATGGCTAAGGCTAGCCTGATGGAATCCATCTTTGCCACTGGGGCAAAGGTCTCATTGTAATCTATGCCATGAACCTGTGAGTAGCCCTTGGCTACCAATATGTCCTTTTACTTTAGTGTTGAACCGTCAGCAGCAAATTTGGTCTTATAGACCCACTTACACTGGACTAACTTTCTCCCTGGAGGAAGATCCACTAGCTCCCATGTGTTGCTCTTCTAAAGTGAGCTAAACTCCTCCTTCATGGCTGTTTGACATCTTGGATATCCTGCTGATTCTTCATATGTTTGAGGATCAGACTCCACCATCAAATAGCATTTTTCAGCAAACATAGGATCCTTCATGCACAGACCACTCTCAAATTGAGATCTAGTCCTCCTTGGGTCATTGGGATCCCCAGCTAGCTCTCCTGCTGCATGTAGTGTCTTGGCTTCCCATTTTGGCCTTGTAGGGCTGTTAGGTTCTGCAATAAAATCATCTCCATTAGAAAAATCAGAATCAGCATGTTCAACAAACTCTTTACTTACTTCCCGAGGTTCAGGTGGAGAAGAGGCTTCTCCAACTTCCACTACTGCAAGGGTTTCTTCTTCAAACTGAACACACCTTTCGATGAAGGCTTTGTTTGTGCTCAAATTTATCAGTTTGTACCCTTTTAAATCTTCAAAGTATCCAACAAAAAGACACTCTTGGCTTTGGGGCTGCAAAGCCTTCCTCTTCTCTGTTGGAATTCTAGCCCAAGCCTTTGAGCCAAAAATTCTGAAATGGGTCACATCTGGCTTGTGCCCACTCCATGCTTCGAAGGGAGTCATACCATCAAGCTGTTTATGAGGCACCCTATTCTAAATATAGGCTACACAGTTGATAGCTTCGGCCCAGTACTTTGGTGGAAAATTTTTGGCCTCCATCATGCATGTTTCCATCTCCTTCAGTGATCTATTCTTCCTCTCAACAACACCATTTTGCTGTGGTGTGTAAGGGATAGAATGCTACATCTGAATACCTGAATCTACACAATAATTAATAAACTTAGACTTGACATACTCACCACCATTGTCATATCTGAGGACCTTGAGTTTCCTTCCAGACTAGTTCTCAACCAAATCCTTAAAGACTTTGAATAGGCCAAAAACTTCAGACTTGTGTTTCATGAAGTGAACCCAGCAATACCTGGAAAAGTCATCAATGAAATTCAATGCATATTTGGCCTGACTCATGGACATATGAGGGAATGGGCCAGCAACATCACTGTGTATCAGCTCGAGGGGTGCAGAGGTTCTCTCATGACTAGCTCTCTCAAATTTATGCTCTGGGTGTTTTCCTAGGATACAACCTTGGCAGACTCCTTTGGAAAATTTTATCTTGGGAAACCCTATGACCATCTATTTTTCACTAAGATCAGAAAGATACTTGTAATTTAGGTGGCCAAATATTTCATGCCAAATCTTGCTGGTTTCATTAACATGAATCAGAAGAGCAGAGGGGTTTGAGTAGGGTAGAAAGTGTGAGAACATGTATACCTTTTGAGCATGATTTGCAACTCCTTTTGCACTGACTCTACCACTTGAGATCTCTGTGATCTCAAATTCATCAGGGGAGAATATGACTTTCTTAGGAGACCCAGTGTGGGTCATCTGGTACACTGACAAGAGGTTGGAGGCAAGACCAGGCACATACAACACATTGCTGAACTGACCATGATCAAGATCAATCCTCCCTTTGCCCAAAATTTCAGTGAGAGAGTCATCTCCCAGTACTATAGGTGGTCCTTTCGACATATAAAGTGAGGAGAAGGCCTCCTTGGTTGAAACCATGTGTCTTGAAGCTCCAGAATCAATGATAAAACTAGGTGAGCTTGATGTGCTAGCAACCAATGCATGAACTCTCTCTCTGTCATCTGAACTTGATCCTCCTTCTCTCTTCTTTGAGATTTCTGGAAGGGAGATGCCATTCTTCTCCAGGAGTTGGGTCAGCATGTCTATTTGCTTCTTCATACAAGAGCTTTCAGTGTGATTTCCCTTATTGCAGTATGCGCACTTGTTCATTTCACCTTTTTTTTTCTTCTTCTGGTAGTTCTTCTTGGAACCTTGTGGCTCCTCCGAAAATTGTTTCTTGTCTCTCTTTTGCTCAGGTGGCTTTTTAGCTTTCTTTTTGCTTTTTGAATCCACCTTCGAATATCCAACATTCAGAGCTTGATCTTTGGATGGTTTGATGGTGCCCATCATCACCAGCTTATCATGTTCTTATGTGAGAGATTCCATGAAATCTGCAAGGCTAGGCATCTTCCAAGTTCGAGCTGTCAGTTTTGTGGCATAGAAGGTCGAAAAAAACACTAAATATTTAGGGCCTAGCTTCGAGAGAATGGCCAGGACGAGCTGATCATCCTTCTTTTCGATCCCACACTGTTTCAGCTGCAAAACAAGTGCTTTGAACTTGGAGAAATATAGCTGCAAGGATTCAAAGCTATTTGGACTCAGAGAAATTAGCTCATTTTTGATTTGATGTCCCCTCATCTCATCTGTCTTTCCAAAAAGATCAGAAATCTTCTCCCATACTTCATTCGGAGATGTCAATCCATCAAGATGGAAAAGGAGGTCTCTAGAAATACTCAGACACAGGAGACCATAGGCCTCATCCCTCCTGTTGTGCCATTTTATCTTCTCTATAGCTGCATTGGTCTCTGCTTCTGTTGCCATAGTCACCCTATAGAGGCCTTTCGCTCTCAACAGTATCTCCATCTCTACTTTCCATTCAAATAAATTGAAGGGAGTCAAGATAGTTTTCTATGATTGATCCATAGCTTAGAAAATCTGTCCCGACTGTCAGTAGAAGGCTCCCAGTCATTGATGTCGAACCTAAAAAATAATTTTGAAGGAGAGAAATTGATATACAATGGCTTTGATACCATGTGGAAATTGAACCCAGTGATAGATTAATTTTACTCACAACAATTAACAATTGATCATGCAAAATCACTCACAAAAGAGACTGAAATTGGAGCTGAACACTAAATTGTATTAACTCAGTGTACAATAGCCAACCCTAACATAATAGGTTTTTGAATAAATAAAATACATTAGGGATTCGAATGCTTGAGGAGCAATTCGAATCTAGCATAAAGCAGGCTTAATAAAAATAAGCAAATCCCCCATAGGTGCAAAAAGCTGATCCCAAATCAGTCATGGAGCTCACGAATTAGCAAAAAAGGATTAGGCAAGCTAAAGAGTGATGGAATGACAACTAATACATTCTTTTACAAGGAGAAAAGAGTGGAGGATGAAGAGGACAAAAAACTAGTTCACCTCACCTAGTCAAACTTTCCCTATTGCCTTAAAACACTGAAAAAGCAGGCAATAAAGCAGAAAAAGTAGAAGGGCACCTAGGAGGCCAGGAATAAAGTAGAATTGATTCCTTGAGGTTTCCCAAGCGCTACATGAGTCAAATAAGGAAATTTTGACCACTATGGATAGGTAAATGACAACTTGCACAAGGTGGGACACATGAACTAGGCAAATAAGACAAAAATAATTAAATTAATGTCTAAGGTGGTAAACTATGGGTTGATTATTCTAACAATAAAATTTTTTGGAGTCAATGGGTTGAAAATTGCTGAAAGGAGAACCTTAATAAATCTCCCATCATTCAGCCGAGCACAGAACAAAAGATAATTTTCACAGAAATGAATTATCATCAATAACTTTATTATAGAGCCTAGCCAGCCAGTCTCCCGGTTTTCTAGCTAGACCCTTGCTAGACTGTGCCAGAAAATTGGTTTCACAGTAGAGCTTTATTTTTTCTTTACTTTTTATTTTTCCTTTATATATATATATATATATATATATATATATATATTCCCTATACTACTGGAAGTAGAAGTATTCTTTCAAGTGTATGAGTAATTCCAGTGTAACCACCTACGAATCAGGATTTTTAAACATTCTTGTTCACATAATGTATATGAACAAATACCATGACATGAGGAACCAAATTTTCATATGATCTGGTTTTCAAAAATTCTTGAAGAGTAACAGGATGGAACAGAAAAAATGACTCAGTCCATGACTTAATAGATTCTTGACTAGCTTGGCTTTCTTCTTTAATATCCTTAGTTTCTAATCCAAGTTGGTATTCTTCCTCTGGTACCAAGCAAGCAAGAAATTCTGTAATTTCAGGTTCTAGTTGTTCTTCTTCTTCCCCTAATTCTTGAGCTCCCTCAGCAAATAAGAAATGAGAAATGTATAGATCGGGATCTTCATGCTAAGGATACTTATAGATCTATTTCCCACTTTGGAAGATGGATTCTTCTCCAGATATGGATCTAATACTGCAACAAGGATTGAAGAAATCCTTTGTAGTAATAAGACCTCCTCTACTCAACAAATCTTTGATCATATTTAAACTTGTATTGGTTCAAATGTCCTACTTCATAGGTAGGTTAGTAACATGGTTGTTACATCACCCAATTGTAAAATTTGAACATTAGAACTATTTGTAGAAAACTCATGCATGCAGGAAATCAAATACATTTAGTGCAGAAATATAAAATTAACTTAGAGGCAAAGAAACTGAAATTAAATTTTATGAGTGTAAAACTCATCCAATATGTAGATAATCTAATATGCAATCAAAAAAATTAAAATGAAAGTAATCCAACTCTATACTATGAAATCATAGACATCCCTGCTTAAAAGAAATCCTACTATTTGCTAAAGAAAGAAAACAATTTTGCATACTATTACAAAGGATACACTTATATCAAAAGCAACTGCAGGGAAAGAAATTTTTTTGAAAATAGATATGCTTGAAACTAACTATGTGAGAGTAAACTATCTACGTTTGTAGAAAGAGAAACTTTCTAAATAAATTGAACAAACTTGCGCAGAAAAGGAGAAACAAGGTTTTTGGGGTAACCCACTATAGTGGATGTGCAGGTTCTTACCTCTAGTCTTACCATTCTCCCCTCCCCCTTGTTGTGTAATACAAAAGCAACATATCTAGACTCTAATCCCTTTAGCACCTCCCTGGCAACGGCGCCAAAAATGTCGGGCCTAAATATGCACTATCTAACACAACACTTAATTGTCAACCCAGGAGGGTAACTTCTGAGATCAAAACATTGTATATGCAGGATTAAGGCTTATCCTAATATAATCTATTCTAAACTATATTATTCTAATCTAGGAAATTATTCAAAATGTGTAATAAAAAGATTTCTAATCTATCAATGATCAAACTTATCCAAATGTAAATCCCTAATATTACTTAGAATACTCTCACATCTACTAAACATTCAAATTTAAATTCATCTCTTATCCTAGTTTCATAGATGAAAATAATCTTAAATTAACTTCAAAATAATTCTAATACTAAAGCATAACCTAGGAACTATCTAACATAACTCAGAAACTTGAATAAACAAAAAACTATTTGTCAACACAGAAAACAGAATAAGTTACAGAAAGTGAACTAAGACACAGAAAACAATGGTAAGTTGCAGAAAGAAAACTTATGAAGTTGATGTATCATTTAACACTTTAAAATATTTTATTACATTAATGGATTTTTAAGAACTACTATTATAGAGCTTACTGATTCATCTTAAAAATGAATTGTTTTTGTGATCAAAACTATTTCAAACTAACTTGTATTTTAAAACTAGAGCAGAATAACTATAATTTGTAGAATGAATACAATTAATCTTTAAAAACAGAATTGAATAATCTTAAAGCTTTAAACCATAACAAAAACGAATACCATCTATATATCCTACAATTTAAAGGAAAATATAATAAAGTTTATTTTATTGGGAACCAAGTTTTACAAACTTAATGTATGACTTTAAAACTCAGAATTTGAATCTACAGCAAAACAAATTAGACTTACAATACTAAGTATTTAAAACAGTATTTTTAAACTTCTCCTATTACCCAAGCTCAGTTCTAAACTGACAAGTACTATGAATATTATCTCATTACAGTAAATAAAATCCGATTCCTAAAGTTAATTAATCCAGCATAATTCGTATTTCTAATGGAAACAAAAACAACTGACTAACCTAACTATAAACACTTAAAATTATAGAGAAAGGGCTTATGGTCTGTTTTGGTGGATCCTTGCCAACAAGACCACAAGTCCTTAGGAATTTTACAGACTAAAAAGACTTAAGCTACAAGCATATAAAAAATATTATCAATATAAACTGGATCAGATTATGATTTACCAAATTAACTGTGCTTTATAAAAACATTACAACTCTGTCACATTCAGAAAAAGAACCAGGAATTAGTAACGAAGCAATTCTATTAATCATTCATTGTGTTTTGCATACATATCATCATCTCTGTCTACATACACGCTATTCTATTCTTTCCATCTATCTTTCTTACCCCCCATTTTCGTTCTATGGCTCTTTTTATATAGCACG
Source organism: Pseudotsuga menziesii (assembly GCA_001517045.1). NCBI lineage: Eukaryota > Viridiplantae > Streptophyta > Pinopsida > Pinales > Pinaceae > Pseudotsuga > Pseudotsuga menziesii. The sequence continues at coordinate 797,131 of LPNX010058247.1, forward strand.
CAAGCTGAGATAACCATTCTCGTTATTACAGTAACAACTCAATCTGCTAATTAAGAATACAACTGTCTGATCCCTTAATTGATGGTTAACAATATATGCTTTGGTTTGTTGTCGAATAGCAAATCTTCATCTCTATGGCGCGTAGTGCCTAGAGATGAATATTGCATTAATTTGTACATGAGTCATCAGTGAAATTGAAGATGCAAGATTGGATATGGATAAACTTGGAGTTGTATGAGCAAGCTAGCCATGTATGGAAAGGCTCATAATGATTAACTGCTGCTGAATGCTAACATGTGCTACAGAAATGTAATTAGTCACAAATCCTTCAAGAAATAACATTTAAACATTAAATCAAAGGAAATTAATGAATTATCCTACCTTATTAACTTGTTGAATATTTGGGTGAATATGTGAAAATGTAGAAGGATTTGTGGAATAAAAGGATCGAATGAAGATATCAAAGGTATATATGAAGGGTGTAAAGAGGTATAAAAGAGTGTCAATTTGGCGAGGCAGCACATCTCTAGTTTTCTTCAAACTCATTGATGTATGATTCTATTAGGTTGTGCCTACTCCAAAGGACCTTAATGGGGTAGAAAGGAAGTGGTATATTGAATTGCATGAGCATCCTTTCATAGCTTTAATGTTATTTCCATGACATTTATAAACCATTTTTAGTTTCCAATCTGCTATGAGACTAGCATAGAACTCCTGACTTCGCTCAAGAAAGATAATCCCACTCACATATTCGATCCACATTCATGAGTGGCAGAGGAGACAAACCTTGATAAAAGCACAAATTACTGATGATTTTTAAACAGATTGGTTCATTAATTCATTACAATTGTTCATAGTGAAGGATGAGTCCCTCCCTAGGGTACAAATGTAATAGAAATCCATCACTAAGGCCGAACAAATTGACTTGGTTTACTCCCAATCAAGAATTTTGTATACGATATACCTATTGCTCCTAGAGTAGATATCGATCCGGCTAAACCCACCCTTGGGCCACATGCTCATGGCATGATTGGTTCACTTCAACATACAACAACTTGTCAAGATATCAAACAAAATGCGCCTACATTTTTTAAGAACAACAACAAAAATCTCAAACCCAACTCTCCCTCGCAAATTTTGTCAATACATGTGACTAATGCAAAGGGAAACTAGCAGCCTGAAGGGAAGAAGAATAAAAATAAGGAGAACCTGAACAAGGAAAATAATAATTAAAATGGCAGTAAGAATAATAATAATAGTTCTAGTGGGGCCCCAAAAAGAGAAAAGGAAGGTGAAATTTTCCATGCAGGTTATGCATGGATGATCACCTAACTCACTTATGCCCTGAATTGGAGGTGGATCAATTATTATTAGAACAATAGGAAGCTACAAAGAAACTAGCCATGTTAACTAATGTTTTCCCTCCACAGTAGCAATAGATGATTGATACTACTAACTCAAACCCTACAACCTCACAAGGGGGGAATCAGGGTACCTACTCACAAGGAGGAAACCAAGGAAAGAACGAAATTTTCATGTGTTGGTGGGAGACAAACCTGTAGACTAGAACTCAAAACTACAATTCATCTACATCTGCGTCTAAGGGAAAAGAGGATCCTAAGTCCAAAACCATTAATCCATTACACATAGAGAGACCGACAAATGACAATATTCCTAAGATATCAAAAGGTTCCCTGAAGAAGGGAAAGTACAACTTCAATGTCTGTGCTACCCAAAATTATAGCATAGTCAAATATTTGGTGCAAGATCCTTGTGAAATTTCCACCCTCAAAGTCCTCCAAAGTTTTCATGTTCAACAAAAGACCCTATTTTTGTCTATAGGAGCTATGGGTCCCTTGAATAGTCATTTATTGACATTTGATTTGGAAAATTAGAATCCCTTCCTACCTCACCATGCAACTTTCATATCCACGTATCAAATGGTAGGTTGAAGATAAATTGAACTATTGTAAATAAGGTGGCATCCACATGTGTAATGTCTTTATTTTGTTGGAAATTCATTAGCTTACCTAACACTATTCATCCTTCAACCATGCTTAAATCCTTCGGAAGACACTTATTTCAACCTCGCGGAATCATCTTGGTTGTTCCAATAGAGTGTAATGCCCCAATGGTAAGCTCAAGCATGTGTAAGGTTGTTATTTGATTATTAGTGGCACTAGGTTCCTGGACTATGGACTATGTATATTTTTATTATTATGTTATTATTATTATACTTATATATAACTAAATAATGGCTCAACATGGACAATAATGTTGTTGGGGGCTCTTGGGTTCCACATGTGAAGGGGTCCGAGTTAGGAATTGTGTCTCCCACTAATGGTATTTCTCACGCACCCATGAAACTATATACCATGTACCACGCACCATGAAACCATGAACATGCACTCCTGCATACATGCCCTTGTGCATACATTCACTCATACAACCATGCACATGCACCCATGTATCCATGCACCATGCATCTATACAACATGCACCATGCACCCTAGTACTCCAGTGTACTGGAGTAGCTAACTATTGGAATAATCAAATCCCATCCCAATACTTAGGATAAAATAATTAATCTTTTTATTAATTCCCAGGTCCCACACTAACTAGTTTGTAGCCACTTCCATTTTTTAGTTCAAATTTTCCAAACCTACCTCATGGAGCAACTTAGAAAGATCATGGATAAGATTCTTCCAACCCATAGACTACCGAGAATAGAAATTGTGTAGTACTTCCTTATCCATAGTTTCCGACTTTTTCTATAGTTTTAAGGTAAAATCTAAAGCTAGTTTTAAGGTAGACTACCTTGTTTTTTGCACCAACTCACCTCCCTTATTTTTCTCATTTAAAAGCATGATAAACTCAAATTTCCTTCACTTATTATTTTTACATACTCAGTCATCAAATTCGTGAGCATATTGACTGATTTGGAAAGTGCTTTATGCACCCATGGGGGATTTTGACTAGTTTAGTAAGCCCGCTTTTGTACTGATTCGAATAGAAACCTAATGCTATTGAATCCTTGGATTATCTACTTTATAAGAAGACTATATATATTTATTTATGGCTGATATAAATTAATACAATCAACAATTTGTGGATTATCACATATTCAATATCCTTCTTGAGTGTGTTTTGCATATTTTCAAGCAATTTCGTGAGTTCAATTGTTCTAAGCTTGGGATAAAATTCCACATGGTATTAGAAACTTAATAGCTTGATTGTTGTCCTCTTCAATTTTCTTTTTTAAGGTCTACATCACTCACTGGGATATCATACTGTCTCGTCAAGGGAGTAGTTGTTGAAGAATGGATCAATCTCAACCAATCATCTTGGCTCCATTCAACTACTTCGAATGGAAGGAAAGGATGGAGATTCTGATGAGGAGTAAAGGAATCTTCAGAGTGACCATGTAAAGTGAAGCTGGGACTAATGCAGCAGTAGATAGGATCAAATGGAATAATAGGAGAGATGAATCATATGGGCTCTTATGTCTCAGCATTTCCAGAGACCTTCCATTTCATCTTGATGGTCTTACATCACTGAATTAAGTAAGGGAGAAACTTCAAAATTTGTTTGGGAATACACATAAGATGAGAGGTTATCAACTAGAGAATTAGTTGATAGCACTAAGTCCAAGCAGCTTCGAATCCTTGCAAGTCTACTTCTCGAAATTCAAATCATTGGTTTTGCAGCTAAAATAGTGTGGGATCAACAAAGAAGATGAACAACTAATATTGTCCATCCTTTTGAATCTTTGTCATGATTACTCAGTATTTGTTTCATCCTTTCATGCCACCAATTTTACATCTTGAAATTGGAATATTCCTTCACTAGAATATTTCATGGAATCCTTGACTCGGGAGAAAGACAAATTGGTCTTGATGGGCACCATCAAACCTTCCAAATATCAAGATTTGGTTGTTGGAGATTCCAAGGTGAACTCAAAATATAAGAAGAAGAAGAAGAATCCTCCATATCAAAAAGGAGACAAGCCCACGTATCAAGAGGAGTCCTCAAACTCCAAGAAGAAGAAATTTCAGAAGAATAAAGGTAAAGGTGAAGGTAGAAAGTGTGCATCTTGTTCTAAGGGATTTCATCTTGAGAACTCTTGCATGAAGAAGTAGATAGATATGTTGACTCAACTCATAGAGAAGAACAACATCTCCCTCCCTGGTGGCACAAGAAAGAAGGAAGGAGGATCCAGTTTCAAAGCACAATAGAGAGTACATTCCCTAGTTGCAAGAGCTACAAGATCTCCTTCCTTTATCATCGATTCTAGAGCTTCTAGGAACATGGTTTCAACAATGGAAGCCTTCTAATATCTTGATGATTCGAAGGGTCCTAAAATTTTGCTGGGAGATAACCGTAGAAATTGAAAGTAAGGGTAAAGGTAGCATTGATTTTGAGCATGGTTCCTTCAATAATGTCTTATATGTCCCAAGTCTTGTTGCTAATCTCTTGTCAGTCTACCAAATGACTCACAGTGGGTCTTCTAATAAGGTTGTTTTCTCTCCCAATGAAGTTGAAATATCTTATATTGTGAATGGTAGAGTCATTGCTAAAGGTTTTTTGGATCATAATTCTAAAGTCTATAGGTCCTCACACTTCATTCCTTTCTCTAACCCCTCTGCTCTCCTCACCCATGCTAATGAAGCAAGAAAACTGTGTCATGAGAGGTTTGGTCATCTAAACTAAAAATACCTTTAATATTTGTGTGAAAAAGATATGGTTTCATGGTTACCAAAGATAAAATTTTCTAAAGGAGTTTGTCAGGGTTGCATTCTAGGAAAACATCCAGAGCATAAGTATGAGAGAGTCAGCCATGAGTGAACATCAACACCTCTTGAGCTCATCCACAGTGACATTGTTGGTCCCTTCCCGAATATTTCTATGAGTCAATACAAGTATTTATTTACCTTCACATATTAATTTTCCAGTTACTATTGGGTTTACTTCCCTAAACTCAAGTCTGAATTTTTTTACCATTTCAAGGTTTTCAAGGCCTTGTTGAGAACAAATCTAGGAGGAAACTCAATTTTAGAATTTCAGGATTTTTGGATTTTTGGTTCAAGATCATGAGCCAGAATTCCATTAGACAGAAGGAGGGATTTGGAACCTAAAATAAAAGAGTTCCCATTTTTTAATTATTCTTAATATTCCAAAGGGTAAAATATGATCAACATGACCACTCAAAAATACTTCATTGAAAGGAGTGTTCAGTTCGAAGAAGAGCCTATGGTAGCAGCAGAAATTGGAGAGTCCTCCTCACCTCCTCCACCTTTGGTTGTGAGTGAAGGAACTAATTAACTTTATGATTATGATGTCTGATAATTATTATTTAATTCATTATCCAAACAATCCCACCAAGCCAAAGTGGGCATCAAATACCATCCAAGCAGCTAGGGAACTAGCTAGGAATCCTAAAGATTCTAGGAGGACTAGATCTCAATTCGAGAGTGCCCTTTCTGTCAAGGACCCTCTCTTTGATGATAATTGTTTTCTAATGATTGAATCTGATCCACATACATATGAATATTCATGTGAATATCCAATATGTAAAACAACCATGAAGGATGAATTTCATTCACTCCAAAATAATGACACATAGGATCTAGTCATTCTCCGCCCAAGAAGAAAGCTATTCAATTGTAAGTGGGTTTTCAAAACTAAATTTTCTACTAATGGTTCTACTATGAAATATAAGGCAATTTTGGTTTACAAGGGCTTCCCCCAAGTCCAAGGGATTGACTAGAGCGAGACATTTTCACCAGTTGCAAAGATGGACTCCATAGGACTAGTTTTGGCCATTGCAACTTCCAAGCAGTGGGAAGTACATCACATGGATTTAAAGAGTGATTTCCTACATGGTAATATAAAAAAATAAATATATATGCAGCAGGAACAAGGTTTTTTTACTAATCCATCTCTTGTGTGCAAGTTGAAGAAATCGTTGCATGGGCTAAAACAAGCTCCTAGAGCTTGGTATGCCACGATTGATGGTTTTTTTCTATCCCTAAACTATAATATATGAAAATTTGATTCTAATGTATATTTGAAGATGATTCATGGTTCCTTAATAATAATTTTATTTTATGTGGATGACCTTTTGATCACACGAAATTCCAAGAAATAAATTTCCTCCTTAAAGGATGCAATGAACCATGCCTTCTCTCTGACTGATTTGGGATTGTTAAGCCAATTTTTGGGGCTTGATATTTCTCAATAAGATCTGGGAATAAAGGTACATCAGTCCAAGTATGCTTCATATATGTTGAAGAAATTTAGAATGAAGGATTTCAAGCCAATCAAGACTCATTTCCTTTTAGGAGTTAAGCTTCAATAAGCGTAATCAACTCCATTGGAAAACAACACCCTGTATAGGAAACTGGTTGGTTGTCTTGTTTTTTTGACTCATACTCGACCTGATATATATTATGCAGTGAGTGTGTCTTATATATACATGTATGAGTTTCATGACATCCATTGGAGTGCATAAAAAATAATTATAAGCTTTGTACAAGGAACAAAAACTCATGGGATTCACTATGTTGCACAATCTAGCCTAGAGTTAGTTGGTTTTACTGGCTCTGATTGGGAAGGTAATAACACTAATAGAAAGTCAACTTAAGGATATGTGTATATGATTTTAGATGGACCAATAATCTATTCAATTAAGAAACAAAGTGCGATTTCACTTTCATATACTGAGGCAAAGTATAAAGGAGTTGTGAATGCAACTACTCAATGTTTGTGGTTGTAGGGAATACTTGGAGAGTTTGGGATCGAGCCAGAGACTTATACAGTCATCAATTTTGAAAATCAGAGTACCATTAAAATCTCAACTAATCCAGTACTGAGGCATCTAACCAAACACATCGAGATCCATATGCACTACATCAGAGGACTTGTGCATGATGGGGTCATTGATTTTCAATATTGTGCATCATCTGTGAAAGTTGCAAACATATTCACCAAGATTTTTTCTGAGAGGACCTTCAGGATTCTCAAATCACTGCTTGGGATATTTTATCATGTGGTGAAGACATATTTAATACCATATTCCATACTTTTTTTTCATGTCCATGTTTGAGGGAGGATTTTCCCACTTATGGTTTTGCATCTTTCCTTGTTTTGTATGGACAAGCAGTATGTAAAGGGTGACTAAGCCTTGTTGCTAGGACCTATATCTATGATATTTTTCAGATATTATACATAAATTCAGGCTTAATATGTGGCATTGGAATAATGAAAACCCATCCCAACACTTAGGATAAAATAATTAATCTTTTTTATTAATTCATAGGTCCTACACTAGCTAGTTTCCATCCAATTCCATTTTTGAGGTCAAAATTGCCAAAAATTCCTCATGGAGAGAGTTAAAAATATCATATATAATATTTTACCAACCCACATACTTCCCATAATAGAAACTATGCATTACTTCCTTATCCAGAGTTTCCAACTTTTTATGTAGTTTTAAGGCAAAGGCTAAGGCTAGTTTTAAGGTAGATTGCCTTGTTCTTTGCATAAACTCGCCTCTCATATTTTCCTCATATAAAAGCATGATAAAGTAAAATTTCCATCACTTATGAGAGGTACATACTTATTCATCAAATTCATGAGCATCTTGACAGGTTTGGAAAGTGCTTTATGCATCCATGGGGGATTTTGACTACTTTAGTAAGCCTGTTTTTGTACTGATTCGAATAGAAACATAATGCTTTTGAATCCTTGGAGTATCTAATTTATAAGCAGACTATATATATTTATTTATGGATAATTTAAATTAATATAATCAATAGTTTATGAATGATCACATATTCGGTCTCCTTCTTAAGTGTTTCTTGCATATTTTCAAGCAATTTCGTGAGTTCAATTGTTCTAAGCTTGGGATAAATTTCCACACTAACAGTCAGTTAGATTCAGTATGATTAATTAATAGTTGTATTTAGTTAAATGGTGTATAAATAGATTATTCTCTAGTTAATGAGATGAATTCAAGTCATCCTCGTTTAATTTGACCATGTTTGGCTTAATTCAAATTACACTAAGTGTATGGAAGTGAATTTGGGAAAATTCAAGTTAGTAGGAAGAATTCAAGTTACCTTCATGAAAAGGGAGTAATTTATGGTTAATTCAATTTAGTTATGGTGTTTTTTTATTTATTGTTGACAAATTCAAGTTCGCTAGTGATTGGGAGTGTGTTTTTTAGTGGTTTAGAGTCAACCTCAGTGGATTCAAGTTACTATATTGAGAAATTGAACAGGTCAGTCAGTGGTCTTGAGGAGAAATCTGTGATTGAGAGTTATTTCTTAGTGGTCTCTAGTAAATATCTTGGAGGAAATTCAAATTAGCCTAACAGGATTTGAATTGCTTAGGAGGTCATTCATTCTCTCATGGTTGATTTTATTAGTCAGTGCAAAGAATGGCCCTGGCAAGAATGTGAATGACAAATGAGATTTTGGCATGATAATGTGCACACATTTTTACACCAATTGTCTTATAGGGAATGGAGATCCTATAAGGAGAGTTTAGTGATATAGTGGGGAGACTTTTCTCCCTTCAATTCAAATACATGAGGAGATGGATTCGATTTCATTCACTCCTTCATTCATTGAGGAAGGGTGAGTTGTTCATTCCATGATTGTTAAGAGATGGGTAAGCTTATGAGCTTTGGATCCCATGTATGTTGTGTTATGTGTGTGAACTGTGTACTTGGAGCACATGGATATTGGTCTTGTTTAGAGTAATTTTGATCAAATACAATATATTTCCTCTATGTACACCACTTGTCTATGTCTCGTTCCTACACATAAATCCTGATGGTGAATAGCGATGAGGTACCTAGGAGATTAAGGGATTACCATTTCAGCAGTTAGTGGTGTCGAGGAGTAAGTAGGTGGTGATGGATTGATTTTTTTACTTCTCAAACTGATATTTTCTTGAGAATGGTATAGTTCATTGTTGTCTACTACTTGTCTCTCTCTTGGACCTGCACATAAATCATGATGGTGAATGGCAATGTCCTGAGGGATCTAGAAGGTGAAGGGATTCCCATTTTAGTGATGTATTGAGTGACCTAGAAGGTGAATGGGTTACCATTTTGGAAATGTCCTGAGGGACCTAGAAGGTGAATGGATTACCATTCTGACCCTGTAGTGGGGTGGATGAGTAAGTGGGTGTAGAGACGAGAAACCCTGTGAAAATAATTCTTATGTTTGTGTCACTCAAGGTGTGGGCATGATTTCTATCCTTAGTGACCAATTTAGTGTGGGAATATAATAAACCCACTTAATACTTAGTATCATGGATAATTTTAGGGGCTATATATATCCCATGGGATATATCAAGGGGGGTGCAAAAATTTTATGGGATATTTTCTTATATGGAGAGGGTTTTTTCAACTAAAATATATTCTCCCAATATTTATTAGAAAAAATATAAATCCAAAATGAATAGCCTCTTTTATATTAAGGAGGAAAATGAAAAACTATTTTCTCCCTAGAAAAATCTCTCTCCAATCTATCTTTCACCCCTAATTTCTAGAGAAAATCTAGTTAAATCACTCATTTCCCCCCAACTTTCAGTAATGGAGACTCCCAAGGGTTATTTTTTCCTCAATTTTCCTTGTAATTAAGGAATATTGTTGTATTAACCTATTTTTTAGTCAATTTCATGCAATACCTTCTTTGAGCCCTTGGTTTCCAATATTGGAGGGAAAATCGAGGGCTATTTTGTTCTATATATAGGTTACAGTGATTCATGGTTCACCCAAATTGGATTGCGCTTGCAAGATGAATGTTTTGGATAATGGGATTCCACTTTTCATTCTTAGTTTTATCGACATTTTAATATTCACGTAACATCTCCATTGTCGAAAGCTCGGGTCTTGAAGGGGAATGTCACACATGCAATTTATCAGAGAATACAAACTTGCATCATGATGTTTATCCAATAATTAACATGGTATTCTTTTTATCCTTTTTATCCACAGTTGCAATAGATTATTATATTGAAAATTTACCTTTTATCATGCTTTCTATCATGGATGTTTTTTGAGACATGTTGAATTCAAGGGCACTTTTTATTCTCAGGGCTCATTTGGTGTTATTAGGGTTTTATTCTATCCTAGGACTATTGGTTATGTGAAAGTGTTATAGAGATCAAAAGATATGATTTATTTTATGCCTTATCATGTTTAAAATATTGACTAAAATTTATATGTTGTTAGTGGATTCTACTCTTGATGGAGAGACACCACATGGTTTTTATATATTCAAACTAAATTTGACCCAGTCGTTTAATATGTGCTTTTATTAGTATCTTGCTCTGTAATTATTACTATATCTAATTCATTAATGAGAGTGTATATTTTCATATTTTATGTTTGTTATTGTTGATGTTTGGGATGTTTTTAATATAAATTAATGCACACCAATTATAATGGTTGGGCTACATTGGAATGGTAATTATTTTAGTTGTGTTATTACAGTGTTGTCCAAAGCATAATCTTAGAGTCTTTTATTTTTATTGAGAATATCGTGACTGGTATATTTTTTATTCATATTGGCAAGTTCATCAATTTTATTTGTGACCTAAGTTTGTTGGGTTCTGTAATTTTTTTACTATATTTTCTTTCTGTAAGAGTCATTCAGAAGTAATTTTTTTTAAGTGATTTATTTTGATGTGTAATTGTTATCATTGTCTAGAAATGGATCTAGTTATTTATGATAAATATGATTTAGTTGGAACATGATACTTCATTTCCATCATGATTGTATATAATATGTACAGTGCATGTTTGACCTTATATGTAGACATTATGCTTTTTGATATCTAGTCTTTTGCATTCAATGAGGGTGCTAATACAATTTTACCACATTTTTCATGCTTCCAAAATATAATTCAAGGAGATGGATACAAACACCTCCTCAATTTATCTAAAACAAGTAGTCTTTAATAGAGTAGTTCTAATGATATGCATGACGATGCATGATGATGCATTAATGTGGTTTCTATTATTGTTAGTGTATGTTCTTATTTCTAATAACCATTACAAGTTTCTAACTAAATCTAAAAATTCTAAATCGAATGACATAATTCATATTTTGATTGTCAACAAAAGAAAGGAAAAAGTAGCATTTGTATATATAAACAGATAAGCAAGTTTTTTTTATTTTCATAAAGGGTAGCTTAAGATTGAGAGATTTGGAAAATAAGCTAATTATTGGGAATTCATACACTATATTAAGGTTGTGGGTCTCGATAATACTCCGCTTTGTAATAATGGTTCATGGGAGTCATAATCACTCCATAGTATAAAGTGCTCAATTCTATTATTTTGTCGATATGCCAAGATTTGCGTCCCCACATGTTCGTTGGAACATTAAAGGACGAGATAAAAAGTGGAGTCCCCACTTTCACTGAATCTATTTAGTGTAGTTGTGTTTCACCAACACCTGCAGTTGTGAATGACCCAATACTACTTGTGAAATGTATAAATAATATCTCATATCCTCATTCATGCATTTGTTCATTTTATGGTCTAGGAGTTAAGAGAGTCAATCTTTGGTATATGCTCTTTTATTGCACTACCTTAGTAATTTACAGAATCAAAAGTTGAATCTTCCTAGCAAAATATTCACCAAGACATTACAAGATTTTATAATTTAATGAAAGATTCACCAAGACATTACAATGTTTTATAATTTAATGAAAGATTCACCAAGTTTTTACAATAATTTATAATTCAATGAAATATTCGCCAAGATTATACAATATCTTATCATTTAGAGAAATATTCACCAAAATGTTACAAGATTCTATAATAGAATGAAATATTAGCCAAAAATTATATATCCATATTATATTATTGATAAAACAACATTTAATTTTTCTATATATTAGGAAGATTCTCCCATTTATTATACATATAAATTTTGGGAGTGTTCTTAAAATTATCCTTGCTTAGGATAAAAATATTTAATCATTTTTTATTAAATTCCTACGTACTATCCTATATTTTTGGAATCCACTTGCACCACATGGTCAACACTTGCCATATATACCCCAGGAGTGTTTTTATCATGATTCTAGTTTGATCATGTCCACTTTATTGACTACTAGAATTGGTAACTACTCTTTCCTGTAGATTCTGTCTTTATTCTGCTTTATTCCATCTTTTTTGTGGATAAGGTAAAGTTAGTCAACTAGGAAACTGCTATCTTTTGTTTCCAACCCATACTCCATTATTTTATCTCTGTATTATAGGATTAGCATGTTTTCCATCATTTATGACAACTCACTCATGGTTTAGCTAATTCGTGAGGTCCTTGACTTATTTGACAAGTGCTTTAGCCACCTATACTATAGAAATATGACAATGTAAATTAGCAAATAAATGATAAAGAATTATGCTCTAAAAAATATTAAACATGTGTTTTTTGCATTTATATGTAGAATCGAGATTGTGAAATTATTTTAATAGTTACTTCAAATAGATAACTAAATGCTTGTGAAATTTAAGAAGTAACTACAAAAATATGAATTTGAAAGACAATCAAGTAAAAAACAAATCAGATTTACAAGTTTTTTTTATGAAATTTTGAAGAAACAAAATTCTGAAAATAAGATAGTAAACCCTTGGATACAAATTCCATATTTGTAACTGAATCAAGTTACTTGAAAATAAGTTATTATTTGCAATTAAAATCAAAGATTAACTAATAAATATGAATCTATGATGTATCTATGATATGTATTTCAGATTTGAACTAAATATGAACTTAAAATGTGTAAAAAAGTTAAAACGGTCTATACAATGTGAAATCCATTAAAGATTTAACCTTTGGGTTGGAAGGCTTCACCAAATAAATGGTTTCAAGGGAATATTAGTGCCAAATACCAAGGGATGATGGATTCTCCCTAGAATCACTTAGAGGTGTAGTGTCCCTACTTGGAATTTTGGAGAAAAGTGCAATTTGGGCAATTTTTAAGCTTTCCTAGTCAAGAACATAGGGGTTCCAACTGATTCCAAATGGTATTGAATTTGAAATGAAATTATATGGCGAGTCTTACAAAATCCCAGGATGACCCATGGAAACTTCGGATTTGAACTTAAGCTTATGCAACTTTGTTAGGGGTGAAGGAGAGAAAGTGCAAATTTACTAGGAAATTGTGGTCAAATTCCCCTGAAGATGGAGGTCAAATTGGCTCTTCAACTCAAGTACGAACCTCCCAAAATTTTAGAAAAGAGTATGGGTATGATTATAAGACATAAATGGATAACATAAATCAGGATTATGAGTCTTTTCAAACTGATTATTATGTGCAACATTTGTATGGTAACTTTAATGGAATTTGCTTAAGGGGAAATTGTATTACTAGCTCAAATATTGACACATGAAAAGTATAATATATAGTTATGAGAGTAAAATGAAACATAGTGGTCATATATATAATATAAATGTCTTATCCAATATCATAAAACTCATATAAAAAACCCTCATAAAAATCTGATATGAAACTACTTCAAGCTTGAAGCCAAATCCATGAAAACTAGTGATACAATGGCATGAGAAAGCAAGATTTTCACACATGAATTTATCGGATGTAGAGATATAGAGTGTATTAAAATGAAGGTACATATACATACATCATATACCCAATATTTTTAATCAAATTGTCTCAGAAAACAGAAAGCACCACTCCAACAAGTGTGCCATCAACATGAGAGTGTGGGGAATGGAGAAGAAGGAATAAGAGAAGAGGGAGATAGATAAGAACTCGAGTTGTATGGACCTTCAACATAAAACTAAACACCATAGATAATATCCATTTATGGTTATGAATTTCCTCTCTATCAACCAACTTGGAAAGGAATCCAACTCCCTTGAAATTGGTTGAAGCAGGGAGAGTAAACAACCACCATGCAAATCACAAGAAAAAGCTCTCCAAAATGCCAAAGGCCAATTAAAAAATGATCAAAATTTTTTATCCTTCCTAAATATATCCTTATATTAACTTCATGAGGCCTCCTAAGATCGAATTTCCTCCATAGGATTCCTCCAACTCAACTTAGTGGCCTAGTAACTCCTATAACGCTTGTCTTCTTTATCCATGCCCCAACTCTTTTGCCAATTCAAACTAGTACCTCTAACTCCCAAATGTTCCCTCTAAGTGGATTATTTTAGCCCTTTCATGTCATATTTTTCATAGGTATGCAATCAGTGATGAACTTGTCATATTTGTTATAGAATCTTTCATCATTTGTTGTCATAGAGTGCTTTGAATCTCACTTCAAGTGGCACACATTGTCTTATTGGTCTCTTCCCCTTCCATGGGAGTTAATTTCCTCTCATAATTTTGATCCCTTGGCTCATTCTAGTCTATTTGACACCACATCATCCTCCAATAATGTTACATTCCCCCTGGTTTTGAATTTGTATGAAGTTCATGCCAAGTGTGTGGGGAATCTAGTCACCCAAAGACTCCACTGTTAAGTTTTCTATGTTTCCATAGCTTAATTCCTAACTTGATAAGAATTTAATACATTTCAAAATAACAACATAAAGAGAATCACTAAAAGAAACACAATCACAAGGTACACAATAATTTACCCTGGGAAACCCTAAAGAGAAAAAACCCAGCACAAACTTACTCAATATAGATTACCAGTATGCAATGACCAAAGAACAAGGTCTAATAGAGAGAGATAGATCAAAACCCAAGAATAAGAGAAAAAACATCAAAGACAATATTCCTCCTCCTTGTGTCCCTCCTTCTTTCTCTCTCTTGTGCAATATAAGTGTGTGAGGGTGTGTATAAATGAGGGAGGGAACCTCCCTATTTATATTAGTTTCCCCACTGACATTTTACTTAAATAGGCTGACCTATCTAACTAACAGGACCAACTTACCTACGTAAACTTCACAATAATAATTATATTCTTCTTTTATGGGTGTTATTGACCCGACTTATAATGGAGGGCTTAACTCATGACTTTTACATGACCTCTGACATCAGTGACATATCCCGAAGGAGGAATAATAATAATGTAAAGTACAAGTAGAATATTCTTTGAAGTTACATTATCTCAACACTCCCCCTTAACAAGAAGGGTATTCTACTAATAGCAACAAAAACTAAAGTGCCTCTACACAACATCATCGGATGGAGGGAGGAGGCATTATCAACATCATCTTTTGCAACATTGTCTAGTACATCTATAGATCATCAAAAAAATTGAACAACATAATCATCCTCAGCATGAAGTTGGAGTATCAACACCTTCAGTGATAGAGCTGAAGCATCATCATCAACGTCTTCAGTACAGATATGAAGTATGGAACTAGGGAATCGTCATCTACAACATGGAACTGAAACATCAAAAGTAGCATGACGTTGGAACATCATCATCTACAGCATGGAACTAGAGCATCATCTGTAGCATGGAGCTCAAGCATGATCATCATATGCAGAATGGAATTAAATCATCATCTGCAGCATGGTACTAGGGAATCATCATCTGCAGCATAGAACATCATCATCTACATAAAAAATTCTACATTGTTAACAAATATAGCACAAGGTTGTCTCGTCAACATAAAGCTGGAATAAGAATAATAACGATAGCATGAGGTTGGCTTGTTAGCATAAAGTTGGAATAACAACAACAACATGTGACATGAATAACAACATCATCATCAACAGCTCAAGGCTAGAGCAACACCATCTAGGGTAGGTATAACAACAACCAACATGATCCTTCCTTTCGGAATTACGAAATCATGGACAACACATCTTTGGTACTCAGATAATCCTTCCTTTTGGAATTACGGGATCAAGTATTTGTGGAGATACCAATACTAATCATAGTTAACACATACATACACAGGATGATCCTTCCTTTTGGAATTATAGGATCAATTCCACCACTAACATCTTGGATGATCCTTCCTTTTGGAAGTACGGGATCGATTCCATCACTAAAATCCTGGATGATCCTTCCTTTAAGAATTACAAGATTTGTTCCACTACTAACATTCTGGACGATCCTTCCTTTTAGAATTATGGGTTCAAGTCCACTACTGACATTCCAGATGATTATTCCTTTCAGGATTACAGGATCAAGTCCACTACTAACATTCTATACAATCCTTCCTTTCAGAATTATGGGATCAAGTCCTCTACCAACATTTTGGACGATCCTTCCTTTCAAAATTACGGGATCAATTCCTCTACTAACATTATGGAGGATCCTTCCTTTCGGAATTACAGGATCAAGTTCTCTACTAACGTTTTGGAGGATCCTTCCTTTCTGAATTATGGGATCAATTCCATTGCTCATCAGTATTTAAGACGATCCTTCCTTTCAAAATTATGGGATCAAGTCTAAGGATGATTAGTCCTTCCACATCAACATTTAAGACAATCCTTCCTTTCAAAATTATAGGATAAAGTCTAAGGATTATTATCCCTTCCACATCAACATTTAAGATGGTCCTTCCTTTCATAATTACAGGATCAAGTGTAAGGATGATTAGTCCTTCCACATAAACACTTATGATGATCCTTCCTTTTAGAATTATGGGATCAAGTCTAAGGATGATTAGTCCTTCCACATCAACATTTCAGATGATCCTTACTTTAGGAATCATGGGATCAAGTCTATCAATATCAACATTTAAGATTATCCTTCCTTTCATAATTACGAGATCAAGTCTAAGGATGATCAATCCCAACATCAGCATCGTAGATGATCCTTCCTTTCAGAATTACAGGATCAAGTCCATCAAGATCAGCATTTAAGACGGTCCTTTCTTTTAAAATTATGGGATCAAGTCTAGGGATGATCAATCCCAACATTAACATCTTGTACAATCTTTCCTTTCATAACTACGGGATCAAGTCCATCAAGATCAACATTTAAGATGGTCCTTCATTTCGGAATTATGGGATCAAGTCTAAGGATGATCAATCCCAACATCAACATCTTGGAAAATCCTTCCTTTCAGAATTATGAGATCAAGTCCATCAAGATAAACATTTAAGAAAATCGTTCCTTTCGGAATTACGGTATCGACTCTAAGGATGATCAATCCCAACTGAACTTATTTTTGTGATCAGGATTTCATAGCATCAATACTAATCCCCCTTTCAATGGAAGTCTTTACATACAACACCAATCTTATCTTGAAAGTGTTCATACTTCACACAAGACATAGGCTTAGTAAACACATATGCAACCAGCTAAGTTTTTCTCACATATTGGATCATTATAGATCCTTTATGCATCATGCCACAAATGCAAAAGTACGATATTTATATGTCCTTTGGATTATCATGAAACACGAGGTTCTTTGTCATCTTCATGCAGCTTTGGTTATCACATAGAATCATAGTAGAATCCATCTTTAGATCGAACATATATGATAACAAATTTCAAAGCCATATGGATTCACAACAGGTGGAACAAAATGCAATGTATTCCACTTCTGCAATGCTGAGAGAAACATTGGATTGTTTCCTACTTAGCTATGAGATCATGGTTGAACCCAGACTGAAACATCCTCTCAAAGTGCTCTTTCTATATGAGACACTTCCTACCCAATTTGAATCTTTATAACCATACATTCAGAAGTCATGATACCTAGTATAAATGAGACTATAGCCTCTTGTACCTTTCAGGTACCTCATCACATGCTTTGTAGATACCAAGTGAACATGTCTGGGCTCAACTAGATACTAAATCAAAGTGTTCACAGCAAAGCATATATCTTGCCAGGTATTTGTTAGATACATTAATGAACCAATGATTTTTTTGTATAGTATCACATCCACTAATTCTGACGAAGCATTATCCAATAACTTCAAGTTTTTATCCGCGGGTGTACTCATGGATTTACATTCCAACATCTCAAACCTTTTCAATATTTCCACTGCATACTTATCTTGGTTAAGGAATATTTCTTCTAGGCTTTGTCATACTTCAAGACCTAGAAAATAATGCCTCAATCCAAGGTCTTTCATATTCAATTCTATAGCAAACTTCTTCTTACACTCTAAGATTTGCTTCTCATTACCTTTTAGGATTAAGTCATCCACATAAAACAATAATATGACAGGGTCATCTTCCATAACCTTGAATTAAAGGTTAGGATCAACCTTACTTTTTGTAAATCCCAAGCTCGTCATAAAACTATCAAGTCTTCTATACCAATATCTTGGATCTTAATTCAATCCATACAGATCCTTCTTCAACGTACAGACATGTGTCCTTATTTCTTCGACTTCAAAACCTTATGGTTTTTCTATGTACACTTCTTCTTCAATAGCACCATTTATGAAGGTTTTTTTCACATCCATCTCATGTAAATTCCATTCTCTATTGGCTTCTAGTGCAATGATGGTTATGATAGAAGTGTACCTTGCTACAGGAGAAAATATATCTTCCTAATCGATTCCTTCCTTTTTATAGAACCCATGTGCCACAAATATGGCTTTGTACTTCTCGATACTTCCATCGGCTATATGTTTTATCTTGTAGATCCATTTAAAAGATACCACACTTTTACCTTATGGTTTGGGAACTACTTCCCACACATTATTCTTTATTATGGATTGTTATTCTTCCATCATGGCTTCTACCCATTCTTTATTTTGAACTGTTACTTCAAAACAAGTAGGTCCTTTGTCTACAAGATCACACATGATGGATTTGGCTTCTTTCTTTACCTTCTAGAACCTTCTATACCACCAACCCTTTGTGCTTCTTGAATAATCTCACGGGCCCAATCTAGCTTTATCTTGTGGGATATATTCATGTGGGGAGGTTCTTGGGGCTCCAACATATCATGTTCTTCTGGAATCTCATCATCAAGAGAAGGTGAAACTTCCTTCATCGGTTCTACAACTCCAGGAGCTGCAACTTCTTTATATGTTTCTTCAAGTTGACACTTTTTTTACTTGTATCTTCATCAAAGGTTACATCCTTTATGATAAATCTTTAGGTTTGGTAGACCTATATCTACCTTTCTCACATGTTGTAGGTATTTTATAGTTTTGTGTGAAAAATCCTTCTAGGGTCTTGTAGATTCATGGATCGAGGTTGCTTTTGTGTGTCCTCTCAGTTTATAGAGGCCACCCTCTAGTGATAGATACATCTTCTAGAGAACATATTCTTCAACTTATTCTTTTGATAACTCCCTGGGAGGTTCTTCTTCTTCTTCTTCATCTTCTTTTGCTAAATTATCATGATGTCTTATGTTATTCTTCCTCTTATATTCTTCTTTCGTTGTCAGACAATTTTTGGCAATGTGTCTTATCTTATCACAATGGTAACAATGATTAGAGAAGAAATATTTCTTCTTGTAATCTCCCTTTTTATTCTTCTGAAAATTCTTAGGAGGATAAGACCATTTATGAGTTTCCTTCTTGAAATGATGTTTTCCTTTTCTTCTTCTGGTATGAGTAGCTAGAGCATAGTCATGATCTCTAAGTAGTGCTTCTCACTTAGCTACTCTAGCTTCTTCTTGAACACATTCTTCCCATAGGATATCAAATTTTAGGCTTTCCTTCCTTGCAAAGATTGTCTGGATGAAGGAGTCCCATGTTCTAGTAAGAACATTGAGAGAGGTAATTACTAGTTCATTTCATCAATCTTGTCTTCAATTTCTTCTAGTTGTTCTTTGAATTAAGAGACCCTTGTGAATTATTCATGGATAGATTCACCCTTTCTCATATCTGTACTTTTTATTTGGGATATCAAGTTCATCTTTTGGTTGATGTTCCTTCCTTCACACATTATTGATAAGGAATTAAATATCTTCTTAGCTGTATATGTTAGAATGATCAACCCATAGTTACCCACATTTGGCATTAATTAAATCAATTTTGTCTTATTCCTAGATTCCTAGATTCCCTCTCTATGCTAGTTGACTTCTACATGTTCCTAGAATTCAATACTTGATAAATTGGGTTATGGAGCACTTTGGAATCATCCTGGAAACACATTTAGCATGTCTACTTTATTCCTGGTTCCTTAAAGCACATATCTTCTTTTTCTGAAAGCTGCCTTGCATAAATGAAAAGCTATCTAGAGGAACTTGCCTTGTTTTTTGACCACATCGTCCTCCTTCCTTTTCTCAAAAAAAAATAATGAATGATTTGTATTTCCACTACTTATTATCTTTCCCACTTGATTTAGCTAATTCGTGAGGATATTCATGGATTTGGAAAGTCCTTTTTGCACCAATGGGGGATTTGACTTGATTTAGTAAGCCTTTTTTTTTACCAATTCGAATAGAAACCTAGTGCTTTTGAATCTCTCATGTAATTATATATTTGAGCATCCTATAACTTCATATGGTTTGCTTATGTACACTTATTCAATAAAGGATTAAGTTATGCTCCAATTTCAGTCTCCTTTTGTGTGAATTTTGCATGTTTGATTAGCAATTTTGTGAGTGTAATTGNGGTATCAAATCCTTTGTAGATGGATTTATCTCCTTCCAATTTTTTATTGTAGTTTCGACATCACTGAGTGGGAGCACATTCTACTGACTGAAGGGCACAGGAGGTGAGATATGGACCAATCTCAAAGGATCATCTTGACTCCATTCAATTTATTCGAATGGAAAGATGAGATGGAGATATTTTTGAGAGTGAAATTTTTGTACAGGGTTACCATGGCTACTGAGGTATATCCCAATGCTACTGCAGAGAAAATAAAATGGCACAACAGGAGGGATGAGGCCTATGGTCTTTTGTGTTTGAGTATTTCAAGAGACCTCCTCTTTCATCTTGATTCATTGACATCTTAGAATGAGGTGTGGGAGAATCTTGAAGATATTTTTGGAAGAAAATATGAGATGAGAGGACATCAAATTGAGAATGAATTGACCTCCTTGAGTCCCAGTAGCTTCGACTCCATTGCAACTCTATTTTACCAAGTTTAAGGCCCTTGTTTTGTAGTTAAAACAATGTGGGATTGAAAAGAAGGAGGAGCAAATAGTTTTGACCATTATCTCAAATATTGGTCCTAACTATTCAGTGTTTTTTTTTACCTTCTATGCCACTAAATTGACAGCTCGAACCTGGAAGATGCCTAAGCTTGTTGAGTTCATGGAATCCCTCAATCAGGAGCAAGATAAATTGGTGATGATGGGCACCATCAAACCTTCCAAACACCAATATTTGGTTGCTGGAGATTTGAAAGTGGATTCAAAAAGAAATAAAAAAGATAAAATACACCTGAGAAAAGAGAGATAAGGCAAAGTCTCAAGAGGAGTCCTCAGGCTCCAAGAAGAACCCCCGGAATAAGAAGAACAAAGGAGAAATGAGAAAGTGTGCATACTGCAGTAAGGGCTATCATCCTGACAGATCGTGTATGAAAAAACAAATTGACGTGTTGACCCAACTCCTGGAGAAGAACAACATCTCCCTTCCTAATTGCTCAAAGAAGAGGCAAGGAGGATAAAATTCAGAAGACAAGGAGAGAGTACATGCTTTGGTTGCTGGCACCTCAAGCTCACTTAGCTTCATCATTGATTATGGAGCTTCTAGACATATGGTTTCGACAAGGGATACCTTTTCCTCTCTTGACATGTCAAAAGGTCCAGCAATATTTTTGGGAGATAACTCTCTGACTGACAATATGGGAAAGGGTAGGATTGATCTCAACCATGGTAATTTCAATAATGTGTTGTATGTTACAGGTCTTGCCTCTAATATCTTGTCATTGTATCAGATGACTCACACTGGGTCTCCAAATAAATTCATCTTCTCCCCCAATGAAGTCGAAATCACTGATATTTTGAATGGTAAAGTCATAGCAAAGGTATTGTTGATCACACTTCGAAGGTATACAAGTTTTCCCATTTTCCATCCTACTCAAACCCCTCTGCTCTTCTTACTCATGCTAATGAAGAAAGCAATCTTTGGCATTAAATATGTGGCCATATTAACTACAAGTATCTTTCTTATTTGAGTGACAAAGACATGGTCATAGGGTTACCGAAGATCAATTTTTCTAAGTGAGTCTGTCAAGGTTGTAACCTAGGAAAACACCCAGAGCACAAGTATGAGAGAGCTAGTCATGAGAGAACATCTGTACCTCTTGAGTTGATCCACAGTGAAATTTATGTTCCATTCCCTCATATGTCCATGATTCAATAAAAATATGCACTCACCTGCATAGATGACTTTTCTAGGTATTGTTGCGTTTACTTCCTAAAGCATAAGTCTGAAGTTTTTGACCTCTTCAAAGTATTTAGAGCCTTGGTTGAAAACCAATATGGGAGGAAACTAAAGATCCTCGGATTTGACAATGGTGGTCAATATGTCAAGTTTGAGTTCATCCAGCATTGCAAAGGTGTAGGTATCCAGATGCAACATTCTATTCCTTACACACCACAGCAAAATGGTGTTGGTGAGCGAAAGAACAGATCATTGAAGGAGATGGCAACTTGCATGATGGAGGCTAAAACTTTCCCACCAAAGTTTTGGGTCGAGGCTATAAAATTTAAATCCTATTTCTAGAATAGGGTGCCAGATAAGTATCTTGATGGTATGACTCCTTTCGAAGCTTGGAGTGGGCACAAGCCAGATGTGACCCATTTCGGGATTTTTGGCTCAAAGGCTTGGGCTAGAATTCTAGCTGAAAAGAGGAAGGATTTGCAACCCCAAAGCCAAGACTGCCTATTTGTTGGGTATTCTGAAGATTCAAAATGGTACAATCTGATCAACTTGATCACTAACAAATATTTCATTGAAATAAGTGTTCAGTTCGAAGAAGAGCCTTTAGCAGCAGTTGAAGTTGGAGAGTCCTCTTCACCACCACAGCCATTAATTGTAAGTGAAGAGACTAATGATTTTATTGATTCTGATATGTGTGGTAATGATGAATTAATTTTAGATCCTAACATCCCTAGAATACCAAAGTGGATAGAAAGGACCATTCATGCAGCTGGGGAACTAGCTGGAAATCCTAATGACACTAGGAGGACTAGATCTCAATTTGAGAGTGCCCTTTGTGTGAAAGATACACTCTTTGCTGAGAAGTGTTATTTGATGATAGATTCTGATCCATAGAAATATGAAGATGCAGCACATGATCCAAGATGGAAAACAGCCATGACGGAATAATTCAGCTCACTCCAGAAGAACAACACATGGGAACCGGTTGATCTCACACCAGGGATAAAGATAGTGAAGTGTAAGTGGGTCTTTAAAAATAAGTTTGCTGCTGATGGTTCACATTTGAAATATAAGGCAATATTGGTAGCCAAGGGATACTCTCAGGTACATGGTATTGATTACAATGAGACATTTGCACCAGTGGCAAAGATGGACTCCATAAGGCTTGCTCTAGCCATTGCAGCTTTGAAGCAATGGGAGGTACATCACATGGATGTAAAGTGTGCCTTTCTGAATAGAGATATGAATGAATATATTTATATGCAGAAACCAAAATTTTTTGTTTCTAATCCATATTTAGTGTGCAGGTTAAAGAAATCATTGTATGGGCTCAATCAAGCCCTTAGGGCTTGGTATGCCAAGATTGATGGCTTTCTGTTGTCAGTGAGTTTTGTTCAATGCAAGTCTGATCCTAATGTCTATTTGAAGTTGATTCATGGTTTTTTAATGATTATTTTTCTCTATGTGGAAGACCTACTGATTACAGGAATTTCAAAGAAAGAGATTGCCTCCTTGAAGGATTTAATGAACCATGCCTTTTCTATGACAGATTTGGGAGTGTTGAGCCAATTCATGGGTCTCGAAATTGCTCAATCCCAACTTGGAATCAAGGTTCATCAGTTAAAGTATACTTCATATTTTCTCACCAAGTTCAGCATGAAATATTGCAAGCCAAGCAAGACTCCATTCCTTTCAGGAGTTAAGCTTGAAGAAGCAAGTTCTTATCCTATGGTAAATAATACATTGTATAGGAAGTTGATTGGGTGTTTTATTTATCTTACACATACTCGACCTGACTTATCTTATGCATTTAGTGTGGATTTGAGATACATGGATCAGCCTCATGATATCCATTGGAGAGCATCCAAGAGGATCCTAAACTTTGTTCAGGGAACAAGGACCCATGGGATTTTCTACAAAGAAAAACTTGACTTAGAGCTACTTGGATTTACTGACAGCGATTGGGCAGGTGAAAACACAGATCGCAAGTCTACCTTAGGATATGTGTTCATTCTTGCAGAAGGACCAATCAGCTGGTAAAGTAAGAAGTAGAGTTCCATAGCAATCTCATCTACAGAGGCAGAGTATAGAGTATTTGTAAATGCAACTACTCAATGTTTATGGTTGTAGGGGATACTTGGAGAATGTGGTTTCGAATCAGAGTTTTCAACAGTCATCTATTGTGACAATAAAAGCACCATTCAAATCTCCATGGATCCATTTCAAAGACAAAGAATCAATCACATTGAGATCCATATGCACTATATCAGGGAGCTTGTGCATGATGGTACCATTGCTCTACTCTATTGCGCATCTTCAAAACAAGTAGCAGATATATTCACCAAAGTATTTTGTGAGAAGACCTTCAATAATCTCAAATCACTGGTGGGGATTTCTGATTATGTGGTGAAGAATGATTGATAACAATATTTTCAAAATTTTGTTTCCTTTCCATGTTTAAGGGAGGATTTTCCCACCGGGTTTTTACCTCTTTCCTTGGTTGTATGGACATGCAGTATGTAAAAGGGTGACTAAACCTTGTTGATAGGTCCTATATTTTTATGATATTTACTCATAAATTCAGGATTAAGGGGGGGGTGTTAGAATAATGAACCCATAGTAAACCATATTTTACATTAATTAAATCATTTTTGTCTTATTCCTAGATTCCTAGATTCCCTCTCTATGCTAGTTGACTTCTACATGTTCCTAGAAGTCAATACTTGCTAAAATGGATCATGGAGTACTTTGGAATCATCCTAAAAACATATTTAGCATGTTTGGTTTATTCCTGGTTTCTTAAAGCGCATATTTGCTTTGTCTGAAAGCTGCCTTGTTTTACAGCAATTTTAAGGCATAAAGGAAAAGCTAGTCTAGGGGAACTTGCATTGTTTTTTGACCACATCATCCTCCTTCCTTTTCTCCAAACAAAAGCATGAATTAGTTTTATTTCCACCACTTATTAGCTCTCCCACTTTCTTTAGATAATTTGTGAGGATATTCATGGATTTGGAAAGTCCTTTTTGCACTTATGGGGGATTTGATTTGATTTAGTAAGCCTGCTTTTTGACCAATTCGAATAGAAACATAGTGCTCTTGAATCACTCATGTGATTGTATATTGAGTAGACTATTAATTCATATGGTTGGATTATGTACACTTATTCAATACAGGATTAATTTATGCTCCAATTCCAGTCTCCTTTTGTGTGAATTTTGCATGTTTGATTAGCAATTTTGTGAGTGTAATTGATCTATCTCTTGGGTTCAATTTCCACAGTATCCTAAAATGATAATTGAGCAATCAAGTGATCCTTTATAGAATCATTTATGATCCTCTTGTCCCTAATCATGTCATTCTTGTACCTTTCCTTTGCTTCATATTATTCGGGCTCTTACACAACTTCCTTGATAAACTTTTCAAGATCGTTCTCTTATAGAATGAGTCGTATTCTGTATTTCCAGGCATGGAATTTTTCTATTCCTTCTGACTTGTCATCAGGCTTAGTGTTTGGAGACATCTTGTCTCGGAGATCAGAAAATGAAAAAAAATAAAAATTTCTCATTAATGAAAATTGTACTCGTCAAAAAATGTACTTGAATGAGGAGAGTATGATGGTACAATCAGTTTCTGAAGAATCCAAATTCTAACCTTTGAAATTGAACTTGCAAGATCCTGGATTGCAGTTTCTGGTTCTGGTTCTAGTTTTCTAGTTTTTTGGTTCCAAGCCAAACTATGGCTTGACTTTTTGGAGGATATTCGCACTAAATTTTTTTTGTATTGGTGCCAAAATATGCACCTATGAGGGGTGTATTTCCCGATTCCACTTGCACTCAAAATTTCCACTTTAGTAGAAAACGTTGATTTTCTTGTTCGAAGAAGGAGAGAGAGATTTACTTCATGAAAGCTGCTCTTTGCAAGATACCTCTAATACCATGTTAATTTTTCTATGCTTCCATAGCTTAAGTCCTAACTTGATAAGAATTTAATACATTTTCACAATAAAATCACAAATAGGATCACTAAAAGAAACACAATCGCACAGTACACAGCACTTTACCCTGGTAAACCCTAAAGGGAAAAACCCAGTAAAATATTCCTTAATATAGATTACTAGTATGCAATGACCAAAGTACAAGGTCTCATAGAGAGAGAGGGACCAAAGGCACTAGTCCTCCTCCTTCTTTGTCCCTCCTTATTTCTCTCTCTTTCACAATAAAAGTGTGTGTGAGTGTGTATAAATGAGGGAGGGTACCTCCCTATTTATACTAGTTTCCCAACTGACATTTTACCTAACTGGGACGACCTATCTAACTGATAGGGATAACCTACCTAGGTAAACTTCCCAATAATAATTATATTATTATTTTATGTGTGAGATTGACCTGAATTACAATGGAGGGCTTACCTCATGACCTTTTACATCAGTGACATCTCCCGAAGGAGGAATAATAATAATGTAAAGTACGAGTAGAATATTATTCAAAGTTACATTACATCAACATCCACAAGCTTCCAATTTTTGTCATGAACCAATGTCACCTTATTTTCTTAAAATTTACTATTTATGTGACCCATTTTAATATGTATGGTAAACTAAGGTCCTTTTAGGTCCTATCGCTCCCTCTTTCCAAGTATTAATCCTTCCACCCCAACATAGGGAACTAGTAGATTAGTGGAACTTTTTCTCCATATTTTATTTGGAAATTATTTAATTCGGGACATGACAGAGGGAATTTCCTAAAAATATCACCAAGGATTTGAGAATAATTAGGCTACCATCAACTATTTTGATGTGTTAGAGGGTTTTATGCAATCACATAGGGAAGGAGAAACTCTCTCCCTTACTTCCCTTCTCAGGTGTACCCTACACAAAGTGGGTTAGTATTTTACCATTAAAATTAACTAACAATGCAAAAAATAAGATCCATTTAACACACAATAACAACGGATTCCATAATATAGACTAACTTACTATATATTCAATCCAACTGGATAATATTATCCCTTCAATGGCCAAAGATTAGAAATGAAATGGACAATGCTAGAAATATTACCTCCATTGGTTAAGCATAATATGAAGAAGAAATCCACACATAAACAAGATATTTCAAGTCTTTACCTCCAAATCCAAATATGATATGTATTAATAATGTTCTCCTATTGTACAAATATAGCTCGTGTGTGCAACAACAACCAACAAGAGAAAAGAGAGAGAATTCCTCTTTATATAGGAATCTAAACTCAGCCTCCTTCTCATAAAACAATTATTTTCTTGATTAAAACCCTATATATATTCTATAAAGAATCAAACATGACTAAAACCCCTCTTGAAATGGTAAAAAATGACTAAAATATTATAAGTGGTTATACCAAGCATTTGAAAAGTAAAAAAGGAGGAGTTACTTACCTAAATTATGGAGTAATTTCCTTAGAGGAGGGTCAATTTGGTAGGAGGAGGGTTGACTTGGCACGTGTGGGTAAAATATAGGTTGTAACCTCCTCAAACCACCTACCAAATGGTTAGAATGGGTAAAAGAAGGCTACACATGTGAAGATATAGAGGAAAAATATCCCATATGTGAGGCAATTGATGGGATTAGTCACACATGTGGACTAAAGGGAGACTATTTTCCTTAAGAGGGGGGAATTTGAGGGTTTTAGACTATGAGATCCCCTATGGAGCTATAAAACATCATATTGGATGTTTAAACATGAGGGAGTTGGGTTAGAAGGGTGTCTAGGTGGACTACATGGGGATATATGGAACTACATAAAAATATGGTGAGGGTTTAACGTTGAAAGCATGAAACTTTGACTTATAAAGTTAATGAATAATTAGATTAGTAAATGAAAAGTTAGAGCTATTGAAAGGCACTTCTAACCCTCTAACTTTTGTTTGAGTACCAATACACCTTAATCATCATTTAACCATGTGCAAGAGGGACTCCTAATACTCTAGACTCTGATTGACATTACATAAAATCCCATGGTGAGTCAATACATGACACTACTAAATTTGGGGTCCAAATTCAAAATTTGGATGTTTAAAGGTAAAAATGGAGTTTTAAAGTTGGAAAGGCATCATCTGGGCAAGGTTTTTTCCAAAAATGCCAACGTGATGTTGCTTAAGTGACATGTTAAGCAAGAAATCACTTAAGAGACTTCACAGTATTGGAGTCATTATCCAACCCAAACATCTTTGTTTGGTAAATTTGGACTAATTATCCACTTATCCTAAGGTATTGACTCGAATTAGTGACATTAGCATCAACTGGATCATCCTCCTTTAATCAAGGAGGCCAATTAATCCTTCTCCTTTAATCAGGGAGGCTAACTGAGCTTCCTCCTTCAATCAAGTAGAAATTATGGGTTGGTTTGAATGACCTAAGTGCTCCAAATCAGTTAACTGATGGTTATTCCACCTACTTTCAGTTAAACTGCAACTGCATGTGCGCCTTCACCATTATTTTTCCTATTTTTGGTAATTTCCAGTTAACTGGAGTGATTTAAGGAGCCTCCAACTACTTGTGTTGACTTAGTTCAGTTCAATTCACTTGATCTCACCTAACTGAAGTCATATATGTGCCCCCACCTACTGATTGACATGTGGTTGAGTTCTATTCAGTCAGACTCAGTCTTTACTGCCTATGATTCTGTTAGGGTTTAGTTAGAGTCAATTACGGTTGTGATTAGTGGTTAAGTGATGTGTTTAGTGTGGCTAACTAAAATCTAATCCACTCTCATGTATGCAATTCAAATGGAATCCTTGGGATTCAAATTGTCTAGCTATTCATGCTAGTGTATCACATTGTACCTCTACTTTTCATTATTCAATACATTCTTACAGCGGAAACTCCTAATTGCAGTGTTTTCATGTCAAATTTTTGTGCAATTGATTCTTAAATCTTCTGTAAGTTTTTCCTTGGTCCTTAGATTACTGTGACTCAATTTTCATATGGTATCAGAGCCATGATGGCACAAGGCTCTTCTTCTTGAATAGATTCCTTGATGGATCTATCATGCAACTTGAGCAAAAAAACTCAAAAAATCCAGCACTGCACCAGAAGCTAAAAGTTTACCACATAAATTCCTAAGCAAACGAATTGTTGATCAAGCTTGCTTAATTAAATAAGATGGGTGTGATGAAAACTTGAAAATTGCAGGCTGTTTGACCTTACGGTGCCCTTTTTGTGTTTTTGTAGGTTTTGGAAATTCTTTCACTGCATTTGCTACAGCATAAAAATGACCTCTTATGTGGATCCTCTTACTCCTTTCAACTACCATCAATGGAAGGAGGACATGGAGATTAAATTATGTGCCAAAGGACTCTACAGAGTCACAATGGACACTAATATAGAGTAGAATCATGTTGTAGACAAAGAAAGATAGTGGAATAAGCTTGACGAATCTTTTGGGTTTCTGTGAATTTCGATTTCTAAGGATCTTCTATTCCACCTCACTGGATTGAAGAATCCTAAGGAAATTTTAGATCAAATTCCCTTCTGATATGATAGGTAAGATGATCTGAGGATCTATCAGCTAGAGAATGAGTTTATTTGTCTTCACCTTGGCAACTTCGAAACTCTGAATGATTTCTTCACCAAATTCAAGCACCTAGTGCTCCATTTGAAGCAGTGTGAAGTGGACTGGAATAAGCTTAATAAAGCTTTTGGGTTTCTGTGCCTTTAGGTTTCTAAGGATCTTCTATTCTACCTCACTGGGTTGAATAATCCTAAGGAAATTTGGGATCAACTTGCCTCCTCGTATGATAGGCAAGATGATTTAAGGATCTATTAGCTAGAGAATGAGCTGATTTCTATTCACCTTGGAAAATTCAAAACTCTCAGATGATTTCTTCACCAAATTCAAGCACCTAGTGCTCCATTTGAAGTAGTGTGAAGTGGAGAAGGAGGATGATCATCTCATCCTCTCCATCCTCTCCAAACTTGGCGTAGATTACTCTATTTTTGTTTCCACTTTTCATATCGGGAAGCTCACAACCCAGAATGGGAAAATGCCTACTCTCAATGCCTTCATTGAGTCCCTCACAAATGAGCATGACAAGATTGTACATATGGGGATCCTCAAATCCTCAAACTATCAAGCATTGTTTGCTTCGGGCCTCAAAGCTATGAATGGTAAGGGAAAGAAAAAGAATTAAAATACTAAGTTTGATGCTCCCAAGACAAAGGAGAAAAACTAGCAGTTGGATGAGCCCTCAGGCTCAAGAAATAACAAGAACAAAGGAAAAGAAGGAAAATAAAAGATCAAGTGTTCCTATTGCATAAATGGATTTCACCCTAAACATTCCCACATGAAAATCTTGATGAAATGAATCTTCTTCTTGAGAAGAACAATATCAATCTTCCTGAAGGCGCAAGGAAGAGATAAAATCATGATTAGAACCAGCCCCAATGAGAACATGCCCTCATGGAAAATGATTCAAATACTAGAGCTCTGCTCATTGACTCTAGTGCTTTGAATCATATGGTGGCAAGCAAAGAATCCTTTTCATTCCTGGACTCTGACAACAACATTCCCATCCACATGGGAGATGATTCTTAGATCATTTTAAAAGGAAAAGGTATTGTAAGACTTGAACATGGAAGCTTCTATGATGTTCTATATGTACCCTCCTTGGCCTCAAATATGTTTAGTGTATATCAAATGACACACACAGCAGTGCCCAAGAGAGTCTCTTTTAGCCCGAATGATGTTGATATCTTAGAGATTGAATTCGGGAAACTCATTGCAAAAGGTATAGTGAATCATTTAGCTAATACATATGAGTTTTATGTTAGAATAATCAACCCATATTTACCCATATTTGACATTAATTAATCATTTTTGTCTTATTCCTAGATTCCTAGATTCCTCTCTATGTCCACATGTTCCTAGAAGTCAATACTTGCTCAAATGGGTCATGGAGTACTTTGGAATCATCCTAAAAACAATTTTATCAAGTCTTATTTTATTCATGGTTCCTAAAAGAGTATTTCTTCTTTTTCTGAAAGCTACCTTGCTTTACAGCTGTTTTAAGGCATAAAGCAAAAGCTAGTCTAGGGGAACTTGCCTTGTTTTTTTTCCACATCATCCTCCTTACTTTTCTAGAAAAAAAATCATGAATGAGGTTTCTTTCCATAACTTATTAGCTTTACCACTTGCTTTATCCAATTCATGAGCATCTTCATAGATTTGGAAAGTCTTTCTTGCACCTATGGGGGATTTGAATAGATTTAGTAAGCCTGCTTTTTGACCAATTCAAATAGCAACCTAGTGCTTTTGAATCTCTCATGTAATTGTATATTTGAGCATCCTATTACTTCACATGGTTGGATAATGTACACTTATTCAATACAGGATTAAGTTATGCTCCAATTTCAGTCTCCTTTTGTGTGAATTTTGCATGTTTGATTAGCAATTTAGTGACTGTAATTGATATATCACTTGGGTTAAATTTCCATATGGTATCATATCCTTTGTACATCGATTTCTGTCCTTAAAAATTGTTGTTTTCAGGTTCAACATCAATGAATGGAAGCACATTCTGTTGACTGAAGGGCACAGCAGCTGAGATATGGACCAATCTCAAAGGATCATCTTGACTCCATTCAATTTATTTACCATGGCTACTAAGGCAGATCTCAATGTAGCTGCAAAGAAAATCAAATGGCACGACAGGAGGAATGAGGCCTATGGTATTTTGTGTCTGAGCATTTCAAGTGACCTCCTCTTTCATCTTGATTCATTGACATCTCCTAATAAGGAATATTGAAGAGATTTTTGGAAATACATATGAGATGAGAGGAGATCAAATTTAGAATGAATTGATATCCTTGGGTCCCAGTAGCTTTGAATTATTGCAACTCTACTTTACCAAGTTTAAGGCCCTTGTTTTGTAGTTAAAACAATGTGGGATTGAAAATAAGGAAGAGCAACTAGTTTTGACCATTATCTCTAAGATTGGTCATGACTATTCAATGTTTGTTTCAACCTTCCATGCCACTAAATTGCCAGCTCAAACCTGGAAGATGCCTTAGCTTACTGAGTTCATGGAATCCCTCACCCAAGAGCAAGATAAATTGGTGATGATGGGAACAATCAAACCTTCCAAAGAAAAAGATTTGGTTGCTAGAGATTCAAAGGTGGATTCAAAAAGCAAGAAAAAAGCTAAAAAGCCACCTGAGAAAAAGAGATACAAGTCAAAGTCTCAAGAGGAGACCTTAGGCTCCAAGAAGAACTTCCAAAAGAAGAAGAACAAAGTAGAAACGAGAAAGTGTGCATACTACAGTAAGGGTTGTCATCCTGAGAGCTATTGTATGAAAAAGCAAATTGGCATGCTGGCCCAAATCCTGGAGAAGAACAACAAATCCCTTCCTGATTGCTCAAATAATAGGGAAGGAGAATCAAATTCAGAAGACAAGGAGAGAGTACATGCTTTGGTTGCTGGCACCTCAAGCTCACCTAGTTTCATCATTGATTCTGGAGCTTCCAGACATATGGTTTCGACAAGGGAGATATTTTCCTCTCTTGACATGTCAAAAGGTCCACCAATAGTTTTGGGAGATAAATCTCTGACTGATAGTATGGGGAAGGATAGGATTGATCTTGACCATGGTAATTTCAATAATGTGTTGTATGTTCTAGGTCTTGCCTCTAATCTCTTGTTAGTGTATTAGATGACTCACACTGGGTCTCCAAAGAAAGTCATTTTCTTCCCAAATGAAGTTGAAATCAGAGATATTTCAAATGGTAAAGTCATAGAAAAAGGTGTTGTTGATCACACTTCGAAGGTATACAGGTTTTCCCATTTTCTACCCTACTCAATCCCTCTTCTCTTCTTCCTCATGCTAATGAATAAATAAATGTTTGGCATGAAATATTTGGCCATTTTAACTACAAGTGTATTTCTGATTTGAGTGACAAAGATATGGTCATAGGGTTACCAAAGATCAAGTTTTCTAAAGGAATCTGTTGAGGTTGTGTCCTAGGAAAGCACCCAAAGCACAAGTATGAGAGAGCTAGTCATGAGAGAACCTATGCACCCCTTGAGTTGATCCACAGTGACATTTCTGGTCCATTTCCTCATATGTCCATGAGTAAATCCAAATATGCACTCACCTTCATAGATGACTTTTCCAGGTATTGTTGGGTCTATTTCCTAAAGCATAAGTCTAAAGTTTTTTACCTCTTCAAGGTCTTTTAAGCCTTGTTTGAGAACCAGTCTGGGAGGAGGCTCAAGATCCTAAGATATGAAAATGGTGGTGAGTATTTCAAGTCTGAGTTCATCCACTATTGCAGCATTCTATTCCTTACACACCACATCAAAATGGTGTTTCTGAGAGAAACAATAGATCACTGAAGGAAATGGCAACTTGCATAATGGAGGCTAAAATTTTGCCATCAAAGATTTGGGCAGAGGCTATAAATTATGCATCCTATATCTAGAATATGGTTCCACATAAGAATATTGATGGAATTACTCCTTTTGAGTCTTGGAGTGGGCACAAGCCAGATGTGACCCATTTCAGGATTTTTGGCTCAAAGGCTTGGGCTAGAATTCCAACTGAAAAGAGGAAGGATTTGCAACCCNAAAAGGTTACAATCTGATCAACTTTATCACTAACAAATATTTCATTGAAAGGAGTGTTCAGTTAGAAGAAGAGCCTTTAGCAGCAGTTGAAGTTGGAGAGTCCTCTTCACCACCACAGCCATTGATTGTAAGTGAAGATACTGATGAGTTTTCTGATTCTAATATGTCAAATAATGATGATTTAATTTCATATCCTAACATCCCTACAAGACCAAAATGGGCAGCAAGGACCATTCATGCAGCTGGGG
Source organism: Pseudotsuga menziesii (assembly GCA_001517045.1). Classification (NCBI taxonomy): domain Eukaryota; kingdom Viridiplantae; phylum Streptophyta; class Pinopsida; order Pinales; family Pinaceae; genus Pseudotsuga; species Pseudotsuga menziesii. Next base: position 831,187 of record LPNX010058247.1, read on the forward strand.
AACTAGCTGGAAATCCTAGTGACACAAGGACTAAATCTCAATTTGAGAGTGCCCTTTGTGTGAAAGATACACTCTTTGCTGAGAATAGTTATTTGATGGTTTATTATGATCCTCAGACATATGAATATGAAGCACAGTATCCAATATGGAAAACAGCCATGAAAGAAGAATTTAGCTCGCTCCAGAAGAACAACACATGGGAACTGGTTGATCTCCTCCCAGGGAGAAAGCTAGTGAAGTGTAAGTGGGTCTTTAAAACTAAGTTTGATGCTGATTGTTCACCTTTGAAATATAAGGAAATATCAGTAGCCAATGGATACTCTTTGAGTACATGGTATTGATTATAATGAGACCTTTGCACTAGTGGCAAAGATGGACTCCGTAAGGCTAGCTCTAACCATTGCAGTTTCGAAGCAATGGGAAGTACATCACATGGATGTGAAGTGTGCTTTTATAAATGCATATCTTAATGAATATATTTATATGCAGCAACCTGAAGCATTTGTTTCTAATCCATATTTAGTGTGCATGTTAAATAAATCATTGTATGGGATCAAGCAAGCCACCAGGGCTTGGTATGCCAAGATTGATGGCCTTCTGTTGTCACTGAGTTTTGTTCAATGCAAGTCTGATCCTAATGTATATTTGAAGATGATTCATGGTTATTTAATGATGATTTTTTTATATGTGGATGACCTACTGATCATGGTAATTTCAAAGAAATAAAGTGCCTCCTTGAAGGATGCAAAGAACCATGCATTTTCCATGAAAGATTTGGGATTGTTGAGCCAATTCTTGGGTCTTGAAATTGCTCAATCCCAACATAGAATAAAATTCCATCAGTCCAAGTATAATTCATATTTTCTCACCAATTTCAGTATGAAATATTGCAATCCAGGCAAGAATCCATTCCTTTCAGGATTTAAGCTTGAGGAAGCATGTTCTTCTCCTATGGTAAATACACACTGTATAGGAAGTTGATTGGGTGTTTTCTTTATCTTACACATAATTGACCTGACTTATCTTATCTAGTAAGTGTGGCTTTGAGATACATGGATCAGCCTAATGAGATCCATTGGAGAGCAGCCAAGAACATCCTAAACTTTGTTTAGGGAACAAGGACTCATGGGATTTTCTATAAAGCAAAATCTGAATTAGAGCTAGTTGGATGTACTGACAGTGATTGGGAAGGTGACAACACAGATCTAAATTATACCTCAGGATATGTGTTCATGATTGCAGAAGGACCAATCAGCTAGTTAAGTAAGAAGCATAGTTCCATAGCACTCTCATCTGCAGAGGCAGAGTATCGAGGAGTTGTGAATGCAACTACTCAATGTTTGTGGTTTCAAATCATAGATTTCAGTAGTCATCTATTGCGTCAATAAAATAAAAATTCTAATATCCATTGATCCAGTTCAAAGACAAAGAACCAATCACATTGAGATCCATATGCACTATATCAGGGAGCTTGTGCATGCTGGTACCATTTCTCTACTCTGCTACACGTCTTCGGAACAAGTAGCAGATATCTTCACCTAAGTATTCTGTGAGAATACCTTCAGTAATATCAAATCACTACTGGGGGTTTTGGATCATGTGGTGAAATGTGATTGATAACAATATTTTCAAAATTGTGTTTCTTGTCCATGTTTAAGGAAGGATTTTCCTATTGGGTTTTTGCCTCTTTCCTTGGTTGTATGGACATGCAGTATATAAAAGGGTGACTAAGCCTTGTTTCTAGGCCCTATAATTTGCTGATATTTACTCATTAAGTCGGGATTAAGGGGGGGTGTTAGAATAATCAACCCATAGTTACCCATATTTGAAATTAATCAATCATTTTTTTCTTATTCCTAGATTCCTAGATTCGTCTCTATGCTAGTTGGCTTCCACATGTTCCTAGAAGTCAATACTTGATCAAATGGGTCATGGAGTGCTTTGGAATCATCCTGGAAAATATTTTACCAAGTCTATTTTCATTCCTGGTTCCTAAAAGTGTGGTTCTGCTTTTTCTGAAAGTTTCCTTGCTTTACAGTAGTTTTAAGGCATAAAGGAAAAGCTAGTCTAGGGGGACTTGTCTTGTTTTTTCCCACATCCTCCTCCTTCCTTTTCTCCAAAAAAAATAATGAATCAGTTGTATTTCCATCACTTATTAGCTTAACCAATTTATTTATCCAATTCATGAGCATCTTCATATATTTGGAAAGCCTTTCTTGCACCTATGGGGGATTTGACTAGATTTAGTAAGCCTTCTTTTTTATCAATTCAAATAGAAACCTAATGCTTTTGAATATCTCATGTAATTATATATTTGAGTAGCCTATTACTTCATATGGTTGGATAATGTACACTTATTCAATACAGTATTAATTTATGCTCTATTTCAGTCTCCTTTTGTGTGAATTTTGCATGTTTGATTAGCAATTTTGTGAGTGTAATTGATCTATCACTTGGGCTCAATTTTCACATTTTCCAAGTTTGTACAGGATGCAAATCCCACCACTCTAGTGACTCATGGGAATGAGGTCATCCGGTTGTGGCATGAAATATTTGGACATTTGAACTTCAAATACTTGCAGCAACTTCAAAAACATTCCATGGTGGAAGGTCTCCTAGCCATCAAAACCTCCAGTGGAGTTTGCAAAGGTTGCATTGTCAGCAAACACTCTGAGCACAAATGTGATCGGGGAAAGGCAAGTCATGCAACAAGTATTTTGGGTCTAATCCACTTTGACATCAGTGGCCCTATGCGTACAACCTCCATGAGTGGTTCACAGTATGTATGGAACCTTCATCGATGACTTCTCTATATTCACTTGGGTTTTCTTCCTAAAGAGAAAATCTGATGTTTTGGAAAGATTCATTGAGTTTAAAGCATCTGTTGAGAATGCCTCTGGGTGGAAGATAAATTCTCTCATATATGATAATGGATGAGAGTATATCAATTATGAGCTTCTGCAAGTATGTTCTAATGATGGGATCAATATCTAGCACTCCATTCCCTACACACCCTAGCAGAATGGTGTAGCGAAAAGGAAAACCGGGCCCTCAAAGAGATGACCACCTGCATGATAGAAGCTAAAGGTTTGGCTACAAAACTTTTGGCTGAGTAAATGAATGTTTCTTCCTACATTCATAAAAGGGTCCCTCACTCTTCTATGAAATTAAAACTCCTTTTGAATCATTTTTTGGACACAAACCGGATGTGTCAAATTTCATAGTTTTCGGGTCCACTTCTTGGCCTTGAATTCCACTAGACAAGAGGAAGTATTTGCAACCACATATTATTGAGTGTATGTTCATTGGGTATCGATAGGATTCAAAGGGATACAAACTCTTGAATACCAGAACCAAAAATATATTCATAGAGGGAAGTGTCTGCTTCGAAGAACCTCTCTAAGATGTGGAACTAGTCAAGGAAGAAACTGCTGAAATTCCCTCATGTTCTACTAATCATTCTGATGAGGAAAATGGAAGTATAAACTCAGATATTTCATATATGATGTCTGATATCAGTGAGAAAAATATATCAGGTCCTGAATCAGATTCTTATGTTCCCACTCATCTCCCAAAATGGGCCAAAAAGTCTCTCTCTTCCGTCGGGACAAATGTTGGAAATCCTGTTGATCCAAGAAGAACCTGGTCAGATTTTCAAAGAGCGGGTATTGCTATTTCTTGTAATTATTACTTGCTGTATGAGACCTATTATATGACGATTGTTTCTGATCTCAAGTCCTACTACCATGCTTGGAATGATCCGAGATGGCAAGCTGCAATGGATAAAGAGTTCAACTCTCTCCGGAAAAATGTAACTTGGGAGCTAGTTTCCCTTCCACCTGGGAGGAAAATTGTTCAATTCAAGTGGGTATATTGGAAAAAATTTGTTGCAAATGGATAAAACTACAAGTGTAAAGCATGTTTGGTTTCAACAATATTCTCCCGAGTCCAAGGAGTGGACTACCATGAGACTTTTGCACCGGTGGCAAACATGGATTCCACAAGGCTAATTTTGGTGCTTGCCGCATCCAAGCATTGGGAAGTGCATCACATGGATGTCAAGAGTGTTTTTCTCCATGGAGATCTCCAAGAGGAGATATACATGGAGCATCCTGAAGGCTATACATCATATCCTTCCTTGGTTTGTAAGTTGCGAAAATATTTATATGGCTTGAAACGGGCCCCAAGAACTTGGTATGCCAAAATGCATGCCTTTTTGCTCTCACGGAACTTATAGATATGAAAATATGATCCTAATGTATATTTGCAGTAGTATTAAGGTAATATTATGATCATAGTATTGTATGTGGATGATATTTTGATAGCAGGATGCACACTTGCTTTGATTTCCTTTATCAAAATTGATCTTCATGATGCTTTCGAAATGAGTGATCTTGGCTTACTAAGACAATTTCTCAAGCTAAATATCACCCAAGAATTTGATGGGATAATGGTAACTCAGTCAAAATATTTTGAATAACTATTAATTAAATTTAACATGGTGTATTGCAAGGCTGCACCATTTCCTTTCCTCTCAGGAATCATTCTTGAAGAGGAAAATCCACTCCACCTATGGATTCCACTATTTACCTCTAGCTGATCGGAAGTTTGCTATACTTGACACATTCAAGGAAATTTGTTATTTCATGAATGTTACATCAAGGTATATGTAGCAGCGGCATGAGCTTCATTGGAGGGCATCCAAGAGGATTCTTCAGTACATTCAGGGTACTAGATCCTACGGCATTCACTATGCTGCAGATTCTGAGCTAGATTTATAGATTCAAATTGGGAGGGGGATAGCATAGATCAAAAGTCCACTTCCATATATTTTTTTATGTTTGGTGGTGGTCCCATTTTTTGTTCCATCAAAAAGCAGGCTGCCATTGCACTTTCTTCAGTAGAGGTCGAGTACAAGAGAGCAGTAAATGCTTGCATCCAAGCAGTTTAGTTGCAAGGCATTTTGTCAGAGTTTGATATTGGCAGTGCTTCATCCACAATAATATTTTGTGAAAACCAAAGTACTATCAAGATCTCAATAGATATAGTTCAGCAGCAAAGGACCAAACATGTTGAGATCCACATGCACTATATCAGGGAGTTCGTGCATGATAGGACAATTTTTCTGCAATACTGCCCCACAGACGAGCAAATTGTAGATATTTTCACCAAGAAATTTACTAAGAGAAAGTTCACTTACCTTTGTTCACTATTGGGGGTGATTTCATCAGGGTGAAGACAATTACTTCTTTAGTGTTCATCTTGAGGGGGGGGTTTGTTCCCATTGGTTTTTCCCCTTTTCCTAACTTATCATTTATTTTGAGCATTTTAGAGTTACTTTTTGTACAGCGTGACCTATGGCCTTTGTTGTCGGGTACCTAGCATTTTTTTTTACTCCTCCACATGAGTATAGCTTAAGGGGGGGGTTGGAGTCATTATCCAACCCACACATCTTTATTTGGTCATTTTTTCCTAATTATCCACTTATCCTAAGTTATTGACTCGAATTAGTGACATCAGCATCAACTGGATCATCCTCCTTCAATTAGGAGGCCAAATAAACCTTCTCCTTCAATAAGGGAGGCTAACTGAGCTTGCTCCTTCAATAAAGGAGAAACTATGGGTTGATCTGCATGACCTAAGCACCCCAATTCAGTTAACTGATGGTTATTCCACCTAATTTCAGTTAAACGACAGCTGCATGGGTGCCTCCATCATTATTTTTCCTATTTTTGGTAAGTTACAGTTAACTGGAGTGATTTAAGGCACCTTCAACTACTTGTGGTGACTCAGTTCAGTTCAATTCACTTGATCTCTCCTAATTGAATTCAAATATGCACCCCCACCTACTGATTGACATGAAGTTGAGTTCTATTCAATTAGACTTAGTATTTACTACCTCTGATTCAGTTATGATTCAATTAGAGTCAATTATGGTTGGCATTAGTGGTTAACTGATGTGTTTAGTGTGGCTATCCGACATCTAAGACACTCTCATGTATGCAATTCAAATGACCTTCTTGGGATTCAAATTATCTGGCTATTCATGCCAGTGTATCACATTGTATCTCTACTTTTGATTATTGAATACATTCTTACATCTACAACTCTTGTGTAATTGATTCTTGAGTCTTCTGTAAGTTGTACCTTGGTCCTTGGATTACTCTGACTCAATTTTCATACATAGGGCGTCATTTACTCCACTTGATGAAAAACCATGGATGAAATATCTAGGATGACAGAAAAGATATATAGGACAAGGTATTCACCATTTAAACCCAGAATAATTACCCTAGTAGACATTTAACTTCCAACAATTTCTTTCCTCATGACCCTTGTAGAATATGCCTTGTAATGGAGAGAAACTTCCTATGGCTTAGGGTGTACCACAATAGACAGCTAGACAGGAGAAATTAATCCCTTCCCAATATGCAAGAGAAACCAAACATCTAACACTAAGGGATCTTGAATCATACCTTATTTCAGACGATTGAAGTAGATCCCCATTGAGCTTTTTTCAATCCTGCTTGCGCTAGCAATTTTCTCTCAACAATAGCAAACAAGACAAACATGCTATATAATATGGTGTTAGATCTACTCTAGAATATATAATCAATAATGTATAAGCACCTAAACATATCCATGGATTCAATATTCATTCAAATGCAAATTATTGTAAATGAAAAGATATTTCTATTAATCAAATCAAAGATTACACAAGTGACAACCTCTATCGGCACATCTGCGAAACGGAGAAACTGAGTCCTCCACCTAGGCCTCCACCACCTCAATCCTCCATCTCTTGATATCAAGCTTGTCAAATGCCCCAATTTTGCAAAAAAAACAATTTTATATTATTTGATATTATTTGAAGACAATATGTTAAATGTTATGCTAAGTTGAAATTGATGACTTATCGGAGTCAAGGATATTTAATGTAATTCTGAATATTCTTATTATAAATAAATAAAGGTGGAGACAACAGCTTAGGAGAGCTGTTAAAAGAGTGTTTACTGGTCAAATTGGTGGAGGAGACTGGGTGGAGAGCAAACAGACATGTGGCAACATCCTCAAACCACTTCCAACTGTTGCAAGTGGAAACCTCCCTACATTTGGGGTTATGATTCCCCAAGAAAGTGGAATCAAAGCAGGTGGCTCAATTAACGACAACTGACCCAAAATACCTAGGCAATCTTTATAAAAATTCCCATTGAAGAGAGCTGAGGCTACTCATTCTAGAGAAGTGATCATTTAGGTGAATGTACTTCAGAGAAATTCAATGGAAGGGAATTGTGGAAAGAATTTGAGGGGGATAACTACTGAGTGATCTAGTGCAGCTTTTAAGCTGAAGGATCTTACTGCTGAGTGCAGGGTGTTTTACTGAGTCATTGGACTAGTCTATTGTTTGCATGCTCCACCAATTCTCAGCCAAGAAGACCAGGAACAGGCTCGGGGGTCCTAAGGAAGCGTTGTTTGAGCGTTCTCCAGGAGTTTGGTAGGGAGGAACGGCCTCCTAATGCTGTTGTTGTCTATCCTAATCAGGTTCTGCATTATTTTGTTTTACAGTGTTAGATAGTTAAATCTGAATCTGACAGTTAAATGAATGTTAAATATTCAGTTGTAAAATGTTAGAGTTAGTAATCTTTTAGATTATTGAAGAGATGAATTTGAAATAGTAATGTGTTAAGATGGAAAATAATTCTAGTCTGTGTTTTTCCACACCTGGAAGGACCAAGCCGTACTCCAGCATAGATAGAGTATTTACAGTAGATGGAATAAAAAGTTAAGAGACTGAATAGAATAGATGTGGTTCTGCATTTAGTAGTAGCAGAGTAATTTATTTCAGTATGTAGGTTATTATTAAAAGAAAAATAATCTAGTTATTTATGTTTATTGTTTATGTAATTATATTGGAAAAGAAATAGCAGTAATCTAGTACAAGTAGAAGGATTAACATGTTAAGAAAATATCTTAGCAGATAAGATGTGCTCACAGACAATAGATTATTCTTTTTATTCAAGTTAAAATAGTATGGAAGTTAAACTGTATTATGATAGGTTTATTTCTATGTGTTCTTAGTAACTAGTTGCAATGCAGTAGAAAAATCACAGTTGAGTTACATTGTTATATTCAGTTTAGTAAAGAAATAAACTACTAATCATATAGTTTATTTACTAATAATATCAACTAAGCTAAGACTAACAAATACTATAAACCAAGTAGAGTTACATTAAAGTATTTAAATTATAAAGAACAAACTAGTTACAGAATCTATGCTTATCTTTTCAAAGAACTCTGAGTAAAATTCTTTTTATCATTTTAGTAAATGAAAACAATAAGAATATGATAATAAGTAATATAAAAAAATAAATATATATCTATGTAAAGATCTGTTCTATAATTATCAACAGGTTTATACCTGCAAAAGTAAACTGCACGGTCGAAACCCTAAACTAAATTTATTGTTTCAAATAACAACATTTAAGCTACAATCCAATTACTTGGATTATTTTATTAATAAACAACTAAACTAATATAGACAATTTATAGTCCTTTAAGGACAAATGAAAAGACAAATGTATTGTTACAACTTAAAATTATCACAACACACCTGTAACAATAATTTAACCTAATTAACAAGTAGCAGAACTATTTTTAAAATAAATTGAAAAAATTATTTAGACAAGGGTTTCTTTCAGGAAAACCCTAGCTCATAATTCCCAAGCAAATAAGTAAAATCTATAAATTACACTGTGACTGAGTTACAGACTTAATTAAAAATAATAATCAAATTATAAGATATAATAAACAGTAAAATTCTTTATTAACAGTTGGTTAGGGAAAACCCTAACATACACAGAGTCACTCATACAGTATACTGCAAAATGAGTCGGAGCTCGAAGAAAATCTTTTTAAAAACCAATGTATTTCATTAACAGGCCATAAGGCTAGAAGCTTAAAACTAATTACAACACCTAGCTCACGGCCGGGACCACCCATCGACTTAGCAAGGGTTTGTAGACATAATAGAACCAACAACAACCTTTAAAAAGAAACTGCATAGCTAATGGCGAAACTAGCCAAGCTTCCAAGCTCGGGGTTTCACCATCGAACAACTCTGTTACAAGTACGGTAAAAACCCAATCGTCGAACCCAGGGCTTACCAGATTGAAGCCACGGGCCTTTGAAGACAGCTAGCTTATACCTTCACCATAGGTTGCAAGAGTAGTTCCAAGTTCCTACAAAGGAAGCACAATACGGTGCGTTAAATTCAAAATTCTTTTACTATTGAAAACCTACTGTAAACATGATTTTACTATGAGTATTCTATTCTAAAAACAAAACTAAATATTTACCTTAATAAAGAGAACTAACAATCTAGCGATGGGATGTTCACCAACAGCAAGGTGTGCATACAAAACTCTAAACCTTGCGACGATGGTGAAGCACAACCAACAGCAAGTAAAGCTTAGCCTTCTCACTGCAGTGATAGGCCACGGGGAAGGCAAGATGGAGCTATGGACAGGCCGCAAGCAAGTGCAAAGAAAAACCAATAAACTCTTACAGAATAAAAACCCACAATTAAGAAGTTTGGCAATAAGACCGAGCTCAAGAGACTACAGCACGTTAAACCCAAGTATTGGAACAAGCTAGAACAGGAGGGACACTCACAGTCGCCATGAAAACCTTGCAGAGCAGCCCGAAGGCCAGCGTCAACTGCGGAGGGAGAATGACAAAGGGTTAGGGTTGCAATGGTTTTATATCTCCAATACACAACCAGGAGATGACCACGTGCCCTCCAATATTTCAAACCATGCATGGGTTGATTCCAATAGTTCACCTGCGTTCCAATCATCCCAATTATTTAAAACAATGATTTTTATCCAAACTATGCATGAACTATGATGGAGGCAATTATATATCCCACTGTAATCATATATGCTCGATATCATAATGTTGATAGTTTCGATTTTGGTGTTTGGACAAAACAATAATTCATAAACGTTGACCCTAGTGAAAGGTGGTACCATTTGATATATGGAAGAGTCCAAAATCGATTTGCTTGGAACCTTTCTAACTACTATTGATTTTTATGCTTTTAAAACATTGTTAAAAATGCATGTACTATAATCCAACTTATCATTTATAAACCAACAGCTTGGATGGTCATAATTTATGGAATCGAATGGCATAGTAATAGATTATAACTATGATTTTTACAAGGTTTGACTTCAGTTTAAACTTTCATAAACTCTAGTTGCTTCTCAACTTGTCAATGCTAGTAATTTTACCATAATTGTTGTGTTGAACAAGATAGATTATGATTGCTCAAGATAAACTATAATTAGCATAGGGTAGAATTTTGATCTTGGTAGAAAGATCTACCTTATTGGTTACTATAAACATTAACTTAACGTAAGAGAGACATTATGGAAATAATAAAATTTCAATAAAAATACCATGCTCAAGTCTTTAATCATTAAAATGACACTGATTGACTTAGACTTAGGAAGTAAGGGAAAACAGTATTCCATGTGAAACGATGCAGTTATGTTTACATTAAATAAGCCTATAATATCAAGGAGATTTACGAGCAGTAAGTTTTCCCTACAGAATGTAAATGACAATTAGTTTGGTGCTTAAGTAACGACTACAATACATGTAGTACAACAATGATGAAGAAGTTGATAACCTATTAGTGAGCAACTGGTTTGTACATATACGTAACAAGTTGATACTTACCATAACTAGTGAGTTAACGATAAAATCGAATCGTATATTCTACTAAGAATCTTTACTATCAGTATTGATAGAAGCTCTTCCATGTATAAAAACAAATAATACGAATAAGTGTAACATTTTAGGCTAAGCATGTTGAAATAGAAATGAATATACGACAAATATTATAGGTTTAGAGTTCACAGTAAGTGTCTTTAGTGTCACTAATCTTGATAAAGAAAGGACCCATTTATCTAAACTTTGCTTACAACAAAAACTAGAGATGATAAACTACTTTACCTCTTTGAAGTTGCTTGAAAAATTATCATCTTATTATACTAGCATATTATTTTGCAAACAGAAACACTTCTTGATACTTTATGATTTTAAAACGTCTACTTGTTCGATCGTACCTGTAAACCTGTAAGAACCAGCAATATGTCTGCATTAGCATCAATGCTAAGTAAGCCCAGGATTCAAAGTTAGATTCCATATACTTGCCATAAAGTAGACTCATTAGTAAACTAAAAGACAAACAGTATGCAAACAAATTTTATTTATGTTACGAAAAGGAAACTGCTTTAGTTAACATAATTTGAAAATGTGTAATATTAATCGTTGGACTGTTTCATTTTCCACTAACCATTAGCTGTTAGTAAACCGCATATTCAGCATTTTATGTTATCTCAAAATTTTAATTTTTTGTGAAAAATTGGAGTTTTGACAAAGCTCACAAGAAAACGCAATATTTGGAATGATAGGTATTATAACTCCCGATTCCATATTATTCCTTTGCTAATGCATATATTTATACAATTCATATGGCGGTTGTGTTTCACCTTCCACCCAGCCTTTTCGGCTTCCTACATAACTATTCAGTTTTCTTTATTTATTTACAAAATATATAATCCCGACGGATTATATTCCAACAATCCCCCTCTTAATCCGAAGGGGTGTTCGTAAGTCCCAGCATGTTTCTGAATCTTTCAAACTTTTCTCGTCCAAGCACTTTGGTGAAGATGTCTGCAATTTGATCATTTGTGGAACAATGTCGAAGATGGACTGTCTTGGCCTCTACATGATGTCGAATCAAATGATACTTTGTGTTGATGTGTTTGGTTAGATCATGGAATCTAGGATTCTTAGCCAGCTTGATTGCAGAAGTATTGTCGACCAATAATGGAGTGGATTTCTCTTGTTTTTCTTGCAAATCTTCAAGTATCTTCCTGAGCCATACTATTTCTTTCGTTTCTTCAGCTGCAGCCACATATTCTGCTTCTGTTGTTGAATCTACTAGAACTAACTGTTTGCGTGATCTCCATGAGACAACTGCTGATCCAAGACTCATAGTGTATCGAGAAGTTGATACTCCTGTCTCCTTATCGCCATCAAAATCTGAGTCTGAGTACCCAATAGCAGTCTCTGCCAAGGTGAATTATTCTCTGCTAGAACGATTGAACCTGCCTAACTCATAGCAGTAGATACAGAACGCTCACGGGATTAGGGTTAGGCAGGTTCAATCGTTCTAGCAGAGAATAATTCAAACGTCTATGCAAAATGAAGCGGTGGTGCAGAATACCAAGAATTAGGGTTAGGTATACCAAGAATTAGGGTTTATTCCTATGAAGAGATCCCAAACCATGCACAATACTTGACGGTCTCAAATCGCAATAGTCTTCTCATTCCTTAGCGCAGGTCTGGAAGAGAATAACGCATACAATGCATGCGACTGGCAGACTGACGAAGCAGGCAGCCCAAAATGAATTTGACAGAATGCCAGGACTGAAATGAAGCTAGGAGTTATGGCAGGTGGTGCTCTGATACCACTGATAGGTATTAAACTCCTGATTCCATATTATTCCTTTTCTAATGCATATATTTATACAATTCATATGATGGTTGTGTTTCACCTTCCGCCCAGCCTTTTCGGCTTCCTACATAACTATTCAGTTTTCTTTATTTATTTACAAAATATATAATCCCAACATATTATATTCCAACAGGGAAGAACAAAAAGTGCTCCAAAGGGACAAAGGGATGCAGACTCAAGTATATGCAAGTTATGGCAACAATGGACTATAGTTTCGTTTCTCTACAATTCCTCCTCTTCAATGTATCCAAGGGGTTCCTTATATAGCAATCCAAAGGGGTAATGGAGGGTCAAATCCGAGCAATATCGAGGCATATGGAAGGCCAAGAGTCAAGTGGTTTGGACACACATGAATAAAAACTCCAAAAATATTTGTATTTTTGCACACATCCCGATGTATGCGGGTTTAAGTCAAAATTCACGTGTACACGCGAGTATGGGTTTAAAAGTCACGTACAACAATAAAAATGTGTTTTTTAGGGATGAACTTGGAAACATCAAAGTATAATATCAGTCCATGGGGTCTAAAGAGTCTACAGAGGGACATGGAAGGCCATAAACATGTGATCTACCGTGTGTGGTAAAATTAGCTATAACATGCCTTGATATCCAAGCATCTTCTTCCTCTAATTTAAATTGAAAGAATATTTTCAAAATACCAAGAACAAATACTTGCACAATTTGTCAATTATAAACCAAAATAGAGCACCATGCTTTTCGTTAAGAATCAATAACTTCTACCCCAACTCAACCAAGGTCTCTCAAGCTGAGAGACAACTTCTATAGGAGCTACCAATTGCATAATGGAATAGTGACAAATTGTCGTTGAAAATATACAACACAATTTTTTATAAATGTTCACAAAATGATGTGCCATCAATGGTGGTGAAGAGTAACAATATGTGTGACTTAAACTCGTTCATAAACCCTATTGTATAAAAACAATGGGATCAATAGTTCCTTGATGCCCTGGTCTCAAAGCTATGAGTAAGTCATCCATATAAATGCATATATCAAGATGTAAGATGAAGGATTTTTCTGATCCAACTTGTTTCTTGGGCTTGTCGAATACTAACTATAATTTTGGTTCTTGAAATAATACCCCCAGTGTCTGTGTTGATTGCAAGAAAACCAAGATGCATCTCTAGAGAAGTGGTCCTCAAGGTCCAAGATAAGATCGTGTCTTCATACCAACCAATGCTTGTTTTAAGCTTTCCCTTCTTTGTGCAACATGTTGTATGGGTCATTGTGTGTGAAATAAACATGATAATAAATAGTTGCATAAGTTTGTGTGATTCCATCACTTTAAAATCTAGTCTATTGGTTGTGAGGTCTGATCTTAAATATAGAATATAAATTTCAACATACTATGATCCTGTCTTTTGCATTGATTTTGGGATTTGATATTTGTGATAACATATAAATTCTTATATACTATGATATACTCCTTTTCATATTAGTTGCTGGGTTTGTGCCTAGCAATAGCATATAAATCTTCAATATACTAGGATACTCGATAATGTTAATTTTTTTTCTATCACTATTGTGATTAATAAATCAAAGTTTAACATCCATTTATGTGGACACTTCATTCAATTATCTTATTATATTTGCAACCCAATTCTTGTTATGAACATTGGTTTATAGCTTGTTGGTAAATTCAGAATGTGTCAAAAAAGTATAGTATGTTCTTGAAGTGAAATAGTTGAGATCAATTGGGATTTGGATCGACTGTCCTAAATGACTTGAATTTATGTTGATTTCATGCTAATATTAGTTTTCTTTATGATAATTCACCCATATTTCCTTTATTTCAATGACTTTCTGAATTTAGGCGACTTAGCTATAGATCTACTATCTTTCTAGTATTTTCCTTTCATTTCAGTACAAGGACCAAAAGGATTCTCCGATCCATGAAGTATTTGTGAACACCTCCCTTGCTCACCATTCAACTGATTTTGAGGATTTAATTTCTTGTTTCTTTAATGATATTTCGAAATAGTGACAAGGATGTGTACCAAATACTAGATCCCCTTCCTTTACATTCATGAGAACAGTCTTTTTTTGATAAAATCTACAAGTTGTCTTCTGCTTGATTTATTTTTGTTTGCAAGAAATAACCTTCAATTTAATATGTCTCCTATCATTATTGTCATGTATGAACTAAAGTGGTCTGAGAATGTTGGTGTTTTTGCAATTATTGTTTTTATCCTGGAAAATCACTCCCTTAACTCATAACAGATCTCATCACAATCTAGTGGGTCATATAAATCACTAAATTGTAAGAACAATGTTGTGTTAACTTATATTTTGTGTCTGTGACTAGTTGTGGCTCTTATTCTAACCTCAAACCCAATTTCATTGATATAGGATATGGAGGATTTGGTATGACACGTCCACATAAAAACCCATGTGGTAGAATTTGAGTGGTCCAACTTGCAAGTATTCAAATCTACAAGTATTCAAATCTACTCGATTTACAGGAATTTGAGACTCCTGTAAATTATTGTTACTTCACCTTTTTAACAATGTAAAGTTATTTAAAACACCAAATAATAAGAACATGTGTGGAGAACAACCTTAAGTACCTATCATATTCTTGTTATCATGGAATTAAGGAGCTTTCGTGGGTTGAGGAAGGAAAAGGGTAATTTATAATGGAAAAAACTATGATCTGGATGACACGAAAATCCAAAATTGCAGGCCAAAATAATCACAATTCAATCACCCAACATATTCCCCGTTCCTAAGTTATGGTATGTCCTCATTCCATGAGTTAATTCATACTAACAATTTCCAAGTGTGTTTGTGTTCAAACGGTGAAAGGTAAAATAGACAAGAATGATGGAACCAATGAAGGGTAAAGTAGACTAATCAATCACACTTGTTGCTTCCCTCAATTCCTTCGCTTATACAATGTTATATAAAATGAGTAAGAGAATGAAAATAAAGAAAATATATAAGAATAATATAAATCTACTCCAAAAATATTCCAATATCTCTAAATAAAAAGACTCTTACTCCAATTGTAATACGTTGAATAAAGTGTCAAAATCCACTCACAATGTTGTAATAAGACCTCAAATATACCTCCAAATTTCTCCTTTAGGTTAGATAATGTTAGCACAAGGTGTATGTTAAAATCAACTCCCTAACTATCCCTATTTCCAAGTAGAAAACAGTTTGCATGGCTAGGAATTTTATGGGACAAAAGTCTCTTCAACTAGAGTGTGCCCTCTCCTTTTATGGTTGTTTTTCCATTTCAATAAAATTGCACATGCCTGAAATAGGGTTCCATGAATTCCCTAAGAAAAGGATCGCATGTAAACCTAAAAATAGTTGAATAATTAAGATAAAATTTCCTTTATATTCTCCTAATATTTAAAATGCAATGTGGATATGTAGAGTCAACCGATCATCAAAATGGTATGGTATTCAGGTTTCGATTTAGATAGGGGAAGGTGTTTCAAAGTAACAATACCACTTTTGATATGGATTTGAACTTTGATGGAGGTTATAGAAACCCCCCTCTTTCACCAAACCCACTTTCCTCCTATAACTGCAAGGTATTGAAATTGAAGACTATAATTCCCTTCAAATTCATTTTTCCTCATTATATAAGATACATGAACAATTTTCCCTTAAAAGAGAAGAGAACTTTTATTCTTCAAATGTGTAGAACCATAACTTAGAGGAGGTTTATCTTAGTGTAAATCCAATAACCTCTAACTAACCAGTGAAAATGATAGAATGGAATTGTTATAAATATTTCATGAAATAAAAACCAACTAATGGTTATCGCCACCTAGAAAACAAGCCTATTTCTATGGTCAACACATGATTTACAATTTACAACATAGATATTTTTGTCTAAAAAAGGTGTGGAAACCAATGATTGAACCCAAAGACTTTTTTTGTTCTTTGACATTCTAGGAGGCTAGGAAACTAACCATCTCTCCTATGAGACATTGTTATCCTTCATCCTAGGAGCCCTTTTGATAAATATCCTAAGACATTGAAGCACATATTCTAGATTTGTAGATTCACTAATGAAAGTGTTGAATCCATTGATTGAACCTAACAATTCTTTTGTTTCCTTGTTTTTCGTTCTGGGAGGCTTTACAACTGACCATCTCCTAGGTCACATTGTTATCCTTCACGCTAAGTACCTTTTTTACTACAATCCTAATACCTTTAAGTCCCTCTTCTAGTTTTCATAATCGCCTGAGAATGTATGTTCACCTTTTGTCACCAATTCTAGCCCACTTCTTCTCTTGGAAGGGATATCTTAGGGGAGTTAAGTTGCATCGAGCAATGGAATTTCACTACGCATAGAAATTTATTTAATGGAGATACTTTTTATTATCTAGAAAAAAGAGATGAAATTATTTTAATAATGCCCCTTATGTTCCCTTTTGTTGATGCAATCCTGAAGAGAGGATAACCCATGGGGTCATGTTGTTGCATTCAGTGAGATAATAAATTCCATATTCTTTCAGAAGTTAGAAGAGTTTGTAAATTAGATTGATCCCTCACATCCTCAAAGTCATTAAGTGTTATTCTCTCATTGATTATGGAGTATTTCAACTATTTAGGATTGGACAATATGTTCTCATGACTGCTAAAAACTATTACAGGCATATGATGTTCTATTATTACCTGCAATTCAGAAAAAGATTCACACTATTGAAAGAACCTCATATCAAACTCTCATTTTACTTGGTGTTGCATAAAAGAGGCAAATTCCCTTAACTGTAAATATCCTACAATTGAGTTGAGATTCCATTCAAATCCATTCGCCGAGAAGAAGTTAAACAGGTAATAAGAGGTTACGCTATCAATCTGTAGATCACTATACACATATATAAAGTCAAGCATGATTTTGATTTCAAACCTTTTTCATGAGTTTGGTCTTGATATTCTAAATTGAGTCCATTGTTCTTTCAAATACATAGAACATACTCTTGTTGGAATCCTACATGATATTGCTTGAACAACTAACTGATACATAATTTATTTATCCTTCTCTAGGGCTACTAACTTTTGGAAGTCCTTGTATTTTGGTTTTCCATTTATGTTCCTTATCTAAGTATTTGGCATACCAGTCTTCCTACATATTTTTCACCTCATACTTATTCAATTACTTGTATATAATCCCAAGGTCATACAATGCTCATTTTCCTTTCTATTCAACATAATTCAACCTTAAAAATGCTAAATCCATAGTATTTGTGCAAATATCATCTAAAATTTCATTGATATACCCATAAACATCAGTCATATCTTATTTTTCTTTCATCTCTTTTTCAAGGGGAGAATCAAAACGAACTTCCCCTACCGTGGTTTCCAACATATACAATCTTGTAGTGCATTTCAAAAAATTAAGATTCCATCATTGAAGAATTTCTCTCCAAGTCCTATTCATCTAGAAACCTAGAGTTCACATTCTGCATTCCAAAGGGTTTTGGAGGGATAACTCCAATTAGAGGTAAAATTTCTTGTTGACTACTGAGATTATCCCTTGAATTAATTTCTTTTAATTGGATCAATGATTTCTATGTCGTTATTGTTACTATAGTAGTGGTTTAATAATGTATATTATTGATATAGAGAACAATGTCATATAATTGTGTCTTCTGATATGCAAGTAGATCCAAATGAAATGCTACAAATTTGACCTAGTGAGAAATTGATATAGCATTTGCAAACGAAAAAATGTAAGCAATATATAACTTTCTTTGTATATTTCAAATCCCATTCTTTTTTTCTCGCAAAGTATCTTACACATATAGTTACTAATTCATGACAATCCATAACATGCAGTTGAAACATCATAAGACAATGTGGTGCAATGGAAGAAAATAACACCAAATAGTTGGATGATAGGAAGAAAACATGTGATAGTGATATAACTGCAACTTTCTAGGGTACTAATATTTTCCAAATCATATTTGAGGTACTATGTATATATGGGAGACTGTGATATAGAATTTAATTCCTTCAAAGTGGTTCTCTTTAATGTGAGGTGGTATATATCGTTGTTGTAAGGTGATGAAAGGATGGTTATTGATCATAAAAATGTATTTATCATGATTAATACTAATAGGTACAATCTATATACAGAGCCCCATGTACTTCCAAGTCAATCTGAGGGACTATTTTTTTAGAGATTCCAAGTAAAGCAAGTTGGTCATTTTTTCTTATATTTGATCCAAAAGGTATGTCTTCAAATCCTTTAAAGTGGTTCTCTTTAACGTGAGGTGGTATAGATTGTTGTTGCAAGGTGATTAAAGGAAGGTTATTAATCATGACAATGGATTTATCATGATTAATACTAAGTTGGTCATTTGTTGTTATATTTGATCCAAGAGGTACTATGGATATCTAGAAGACATAGTGGATATAGAATTTAATCCATTGATAATGGTTCTCTTTAACGTGAGGTGGTACATATTGTTGTTGCAAGGTGATGAGAGAACGATTATTGATCATGAAAATGGATTTATCATCATTATTACTAATAGGTGTGATCCAGATACATAGCCTTAAGTACTTCCAAGACAATTTGAGAAGGTATTTTTTCCAGAGATGCCAAGTAAAGCAAGTTGGTCATTTGTTGTTATATTTGATCCAAGAGGACGAGCCGTAAAGTATACTTTTCCTAAAAAACAATATTTTGATGATAAAAAATAATAGGATGCAGTCGTTGGAGAAATGGAGGAAGAAATGTACTTAAACGAAGGGGGGAATCAAGTTAACCAATCAGTGATTAACTCACATATCGATGATGATGACTTAGCGATAAATGTTACAAATGTTTTTTTGGACAATCCTTACAACAATTCTGAAGGGTTGGATACAAATTATGATATTCATGACTCAAATGTTGACTTGGATGAAGTTTAAGATCAATCTAATATAGAGTTGTAACATATATGATTCAATGGAATTAAAACAATTTTCTTCTTGCTGGCCCTATATTTTTGGATCCTATTAGCTCTCCAAGAAATTCCTCTAGGTTGTAGCTTGAGGATTCCTGGTAACTTCAATGTTTCTTCAATGGTTTACTAAATGGATCAAGTCAGATGACCTATAAGACCTCACTCACTCAAGACATGCATAAAACTCAATCAAAGAGATAAGGCTTCTAACTATCAATGTTCAGAGGGTTGATAATAAGGTGAATAAATGAAGAACTCACTATGCTGGAAAATTCATATATAAAGCAATCACATATGAATGGCTAATCATAACAAGGAAAGATACTTGCAATTCAACTCATCAACATAGAGATAGGATGACAGCTATCTAGTATTAGACAAAAAGAATGAACTCGAATTAGACATCCAAGCACAAGTACAGAACAGAAAAGAGATGGAACCTGAACATATAATGGAAAAAGAGCTTATATTAAATGATGAATAACATGAGAATACTTATAAAAATAAGGGTCTAAAAGTCTCTGAAGTCGAACCCTTGCTTCAACATTAGTCATAGGCTTTATAGCCTTTACAAAATTTATTTCAAATGCTCAAAAGTTGGATCGAATTTACTAAAAATAGATAACATAAATGTTTTTGAAAAAATTAGGTCAAAAACCCTAACTTAAGTGCTAATCTATCTAACTCTAATACTTGTTCACTCCTTGAACTCTTTAATAACTGCGGTGATCACTGAAGTAGAACTAGGACTTGTTATTTGACAGATAAGTCACGGTTTGTCAAAAGTAGGTAGGGTTTGTCACACATTTCACCTTGCTGGCACCTTCAAAACTGGAATAGACCCAATCTACTGGTGCCTTTAGTTAATCTTCATCTTCATAAATCATCCCTAAGTTTTTTGGATCAATCAAAATTGGTTCTATGTGGAAGCATGTCTTTCTACACTATTCTGTGCTTTCGGTGGTTAATTAGAAAACAAAATTCTGGGTCTGTAAGCTGCCAAAAGCTCTGCTTTCGATGGCTAATGAATAGCTGCTGCGTTCTCCTAAGCCACCGAAAGCTCTGTTTCTACAAAATTTAATTATTCTTTTAATCAACCTTTTACAGCTTCACTTCTAACCTTCTGGTACTTCTTCAACCTGCATAAGGTTTGGAATATCAGCAGCATCATGGGTTCCCTCTGAATCCTGAAGGCTTATCATTGCCTCTGCTAGGGTTTCCAGTGCAAGGTGTGTTTTAGGGTTTGAATCCTTTGTTTGCAACCTCAACAGTCTGATCATCCTGTAGAGCCTGGAGTTGTCCTTCATTAATCTCATATTTCTCTTTTGCAGCAGGATATACATCCCTCTCATTTCTAGAAGAGAATTATGCAATTCAGTATTTTTCTTGGTTAATATTGCATTAGTTCTTTTGATTTCTCTCTGTAAGACCTCTAGTTCATATACTTGCCCTAATAGCCGGTTGATTCTCTATGACCTAGGTTTTCTAGAGGAAGCCTCTGCCATTGGTTCATCTTGACCCTCCCTTGGTGTAGGTGAGGGAAACTACTCATGTTCTACCTACAACCTGCTTTGTTAGGTCAACTTCCTACTCCTCTTATTCTTTAGAGTCTAAGTAAGGTAGGTTGAGTATATTTTTACCTTATGCTGGAGCCTCCTCCTCCTTTCCATTGAAATCTAGATTTCTCTTGGATTTGTTGGTCTTAGAAGTTGGAGAGGCCTGATCCACTGCCACTGGAGAGATGGCCCTCCTCTTCCTCTTACCACTTCTAGGAGTGGTGGACTTATTTAAATGAGACTTTGCATTAGAGGAATTTTTGGGGTCTAAAATGGGCCTCCTAAGGAAAATAATAAAATAATAGTTAAAACAATAAAATAATAGTTAAAATAATAAAATAATATTGATTAATTTTGGAGGAAGGAAGAAAAAAACTACTTCTTATGTTCGTATTTTTGACATATCTCCCTGTGTTTTTACTCAAATTTTGATCGCGAGAGCTCGTTGGATGCGGAATTTGATTCTGCATCCAATGAGTACCCACACTGCATACTTTTGATGGACCCCGCTACCCCAAAAACAATAAATACCTGAAAAACATGATGATGATGTCATCATCACATTTTTTCAGGTATTTCTTGTTTTTGGGGTAGCAGGGTCTGTCAAAATTATGCAGTGTGGGTACTCGTTGGATGCGGAATCAAATTCCGCATCCAATGAGCTCTCTCGATTGAAATTTGAGTAAAAACACAATGAGATATGTCGAAAATATGAACAAAAAAAGTAGTTTTTTTTAATGACAAATATGTCAATTCAACCATTATGGTTGACTTATTTTATTGAAATTCTATTGGTTCTTGAATTTCAACTCACAAAAACTTATTTTGGCACGTTTTCTTATAAGGCCCATTTTAGACCCCAAATTTCCTCTAATGCTTTGTCTTCTGGCTGCAAGCCTGTCTCAAACTCATTCCAAAATAAGAAGTATGTCCATGCTATGTTTCTTCTTTGCAGCAGTTCTTGGACAATGAGCTTTATCAGGCCATGATGGGATATCCTGCCTGCAATTTTGGTGGGCTAGGCTTTGACCTGATGGGCCATCTTAGTCAGGATCTTGTGTAGGTAGAAAGGCAGGTTCAGTGGGCTCCTACCAGTGAAATGGTTCATCAATTTAAAGTGGTATATCATCACCTTGTTATACCTACCTTCACAAGTTATATAAACCAGGATTGCTTTCAACAACTGTTGCCACTTCTCCTCAAACCAAGTTGAAGGGATGATTTTCTTCCATACTACATTCTTGTGGTCAAGATTCAAGTAAGACCTGAATTCCACATCCTTCGTGATGGTGGGTTTGAACCATTTCTCCCTAGTCCTTGGGAGTTCTGCTACTTCTTCCATTAGGGCCTCATCAACCTGGAAATATTCTTTGCCTGTCAATGCCTTCGAGCCATAAAAAGAGAGAGCAAAGGCTTCTGCCACTTGCTGGTGGGATCCCTGAATTTTCTCATAGAACCTATAACAACCTACATCTTTGAAGAATTGGAATACCTCTGGGTGTGACTCGAGATAGCCAATGTCCCATAATTCCTGTCTGAGGGTAGGTCCTCCTCCTTTCTTCATTTCTGGACTGCTCTTCTTGTACCTACAAAATCAAAATTTAAACCTTGGGGAAGGAGATTACCGTGTTCGATTCAGGAAGGGCTTGGATCAGTGAGGATGCATGCAGGAAAATGTGGAGTGGACTGAGGAGAGGGTGTTGATTTTGAGTGGCTGATCAGTGATTGGTACTTGAGCAGGGGGACAGTAAGTTCTGATGAGAACTGTGAGATGGCCAATGCAGTGATCATTTTAACTGGGACTTAACGCTTTGTTGTGGTTCAGCTGCAGTCACGGGACAGGTGGAGGGTAGCTAGGATTTGGGTCTTTTAACAATCTCTTCAGTTTCATAATGACCTCTTCTTTACCAGCTAATGATTGCCAAAAGCTGGGCTTTTCGGTGGCTAATGAACTATTGAGAAGTTCACCAAAGTCACCAAAATATTTTCTTCAAAATTTTATTAAAAAATGGAGTCAATGAGCTTTCGGCGGTTAATGTAGTCCTGATTTCAATTTTCAAGCTACCGAAAGTTGGGCTTTTCGATGTCTAATGAACTTTTGAGAATTTCACCTAAGCCACCGAAAGCTAAACTTTGATTTTTTATGGAAAAACAGATCACAAGGCGTTCCAACTTTGTTAAACATACCAAAATATTTCATAATGTGCCTTGAAATCTTGATCACTATGCAAAAATAAATTTTCTGAATTTGACCTATTTGAAGACTAATTTATTTGGGATATAACATATGGATCCTACTCGGGGATGGGAACCTTCTTGTGAGGTCCCAAGAACCCTAGACCAAATGCCTTTCCTGGAAAATAAGAATTAAACCTATCTTCTACTGTTCCATTAGGCATGGATTTTATTTTGCAAAAACAAAAATGACAACAAATAAATAATATTTTACAATAATAAGGCTTTAAATCCTTAGATGAAATAGAGTTTTAGAAATCGCCCATTGACTAGGCCATCAAACACCTCCTCACCTTCCATATTTTGCAGTTTGAAAGTGTTGTTCTATTGCACTTGAGCTATCGCAAAAGGGCCTATCCACAAAGAATCAAATTTACCATGCATTCCCTTGTCCTTCCTGACAGCATCCCATTTCAGAACCCAGCCTCCAACCTAAAAATTGTCCACAGTTTCCTTCTTGTCAAAAATGCTTTTAATCTTATTTTGGTGAGCTTCTAACTTTACCACTACCTATTCTCTGACTTTCTATAACTCAACCAAATCAAGCATCCTCCTTACCATGTCATTTGGTTCATCCTGCTCCTCCTGAAAGAATTTTGTAACTAGTAGAATCAGCTGAATGGGAAAAATGGCCTCAGTACCATAAACCAACTTTAAAGGAGAATTCCCTATGGATTTTTTACCAATCACTCTGTCAGCCCATAGAGAAAACTTTAGCTTAGAATCCCAGCTCTTCTGATTATTCTCCAATAGTTTTCTGATGATTCTAACTAGGATTTTATTGGATGACTCAACAAGGCCATTGCCTTGAGGGTAATAGGAAGTGGAATGCACCAATTGAATGCCCATTGACTCACACATGTTTACCAATGCCCTGGCTTTAAAATATGGTGGATTATCAGTCACTAGCCTTACTAGGCATCCAAATATGATAAAGATGTTCTCATATAACAAATTCATGATGACTTGGTGAGTGGCATTCCTTGTGGGGACTGCCTCTATCTACTTGGTGAAATAATTTGTGGCTACTAGGATCCACTTGTGCTGACCACTTGATGAAGGATTAATCTCACCTGTGAAATCAAGACCCCACTGCTGGAAAGGACCATTCACTACAATAGGTCTAAGGGGAAAATATTTGAGTTGCTGCTTTCCTATGAATCTTTGGCACTTGTCACAGGCTCTTACAAAGGTACACACATCAGAAAAAAGAACCATCCAAAAATACCCAACCCTCATAATCTTGTGGGCTATGGTCTTCCAGTAATGATGCCCCCCACATGTGCTTGAATGAAACTGATATATGACCTGAACTGACTCTTCTTTATCTAAGCATCTTAGCAACACACCAAAAGGATCTTTCCAATACAGCAGCTTATCAATTATACAAAATTTAACAGACTTAAGCTTAAGAACCCGTGCTTGAGTCAGGCTCAGCCCAGGAGGAACTTATAAACTTTGCAAGAAATGAATAATACATGAGTACCACTCGCATGAAGACAATTTCTCAGTCACCTATTGGTTGTCATGTTTCTCCTGAACTGTCTCTGATGTTGCTTCTGCTTCTGCTGCTACCTCTGTCTACAAGTTTGTTGAACTTACACCAATGAAATTAATTCCCAATAGATCACAATTTTCTGTAGCCATGATCTTAGCTATCCTTTTTCCTTTCATTAGCTTGGTGGGCTTTACTTCTATATCAAACTCAATCATCTTGGAAATCCATTTTTCTCTCTTTCCATCAATTTCAGGCTAGGTCAAGACATCTTTCACAACACCTGAAGGGACATAGGCAAGGACCTTTGCATGTAGAATGTAAATCCTAAAGGATTTCAGTGACTTGATGAGATCATAGGCCTGTTTCTCAATAGGATCATATTTCAATTCAGAATCCCTCAATATCTTGTTGAAGAAGGAAATGGGGTGATCAAAACCTTCATCATCGTTCTGTAATAGAACTATTGCCACTGTGTCATAGGAAGCAAAGGAGAAAATGTACAAACCTTTGGTGTAGTCTGGACTAATCAGAGTGGGAGATTCCATGATAGCCTTCTTGATGGATTCAAAAGAGTTTCTTGCTTGCTCTGTCCACTTGATTTCAGCTTCCTTTCAAAACATAGAGGTTATGTGTTTTACCAATTCAGAGAAATTTGGGATAAACCTCCTGCAAAATTTATCTTACCTAGGAATGACTGAATATCCTTTTTGGACCTAGGTATGGACAACTTCTAGATTGATTCAACTCGAACAGGATCAATCTTCACACCTTCTACTGAGACTATGTGACCTAGGAGTTTTCCCTCCCTCAGAGAAAATTGAGACTTCTTTTGGTTCAGAGATATCCCAAACTGTCTACATGTCAAAAACACCTTCCTCAAATGCTGCAAATGTTCTTCATGGTTGTTGGAGTAAACAGTGAGGTCATCAAGGTATATGAGCACAAACTTGTCTTTCAATCCCACAAAAGCTATGTCCATGACTTTCTGAAAGGTGTCCCCAGCATTCATTATCCCAAATGGCATCTTGACATACATGAAAGAACCCCAAGGAGTGGTAAATGTTGTTTTCTCTTGATCATCAGGGTGTACAAAAAATTGATTGTAGCCAGAGAAACCATCTAGGAATGACATGACACTAGCTCTTGAGACTCGTTGCAATAGATGCTCCATATTGGGTAAGGGGTAGTTGTCTTTCTTAGAACATTTGTTCAGGTTTCTGAAATCAATGCATAACCGGATCTCCATATTTTTCTTCCTCACTATCACTAGGTTTGCAATCCATTTGGAATATCTCAGTGGGATTATGATTTTTGCATTAAGGAGCTTTTGGATTTCTTTCTCAATCACTGGCAGAAGGAGGGGACTGATAGGTCTTAGATTTTGTTTGAAAGGGATGGTGTCCTTTTCTAGGGGAATCCTATGTTGGATGATAGTTGTGTCATAGGTTTTCATATCACTGTATTCCCAAGCAAATACATCAGCAAACTCTTTCATAAGACTACAAAGTTCTGACTTCTGATCAGCAGTTAACTCAGAGGACAAATTTACCAATTTTGGATGACTTTGGCTACCCAAGTTGTGCTCATGGGAAACAAGGTCTTTCTCCCTTTTCACAGGTTTAAAGGGAACATCGTTATGATCAAAAATATCTTCTAGGGGCACTAGACCCCGAGGTATATAATTGCTAGGTAGCTGAACAATATTTTGTTTTCCTATTTTATCTCCTGATTTGGGCCTCTGGGATTCTTCCATATTTAGGTTTTCTTGGTCAATATGCATATCAGAAAACTCATCTACGACTTGGATAAATTTACTGAGTTCATCGTCATTTTCAAAAACTTTCCAAATTTTCACATTATCAGGGAGGGATGGCCTGTGCTTGACTTGGATCTCATAGCTCAACTTAGGAGGCAAAGGGGGAATGAACATACTTACAAAGACAGCAAGGGAATCAGCTAGATGGTTCATAGCTCTAGGTATATATGAGAGTTCAAAAAACATGAAAGAGTCCCTGAGTTTCCATAACTCATATCTGTATGCCTTCAACCTAACATTCTTTGCTTGAAAAGTATTGTTCACCTGCTGTATGATGAGATCTGCATCTCCAAAGATCTTCAGGCACATTATTCCCATTTCCTTGGCATCCTTCACTCCCAACAGCAATGCTTCATATTCTGCTATGTTGTTTGTAGTCTTGAAATCAAGCTTATAAGACAAATGTATAGTCTCCTTTGAAGGATAAATCAGGACTATACCTACACTTGCTGAGGCTTGAGTGTTGGCCCCGTCAAAAAACATGCTCTAGACAGAGGTGGTTACTTCCTCAGGTGGCTGATAGGTCGGCTTTGTAAGTTGCATGGATGTTGGCTGGGAATCATCTATCTACAGGATGCATGCCCCAAATTCTATGTCTAATGCATAGATGGGATGATTTATAGAGTTCTTGGCATTACTGATGATGTAGGTGAATTGGTTCTCTCTGTAGAGTCTCTTGGTCTCCCCTCCAAACATTGGGATTGTAGCATATGTAAGGTCCATCTGAAGGGTACCACCCTACCTTTTACTCCATGAGTGAGACAAAAGGAGGCCAAACTTAGGTGGGATGTCAGCTACTACTATGTCCATCACTATACTTTTTGAAGGAAGTTGGGAGAGGTTTATGACAAGGTCTTTGAGGAGGCCCAGACATTTGACCTTCCTAGAGTCAAAAGAGAACAGATCATGGTAGGGTTTTGTAATGCTGAGGTGAAGCTCATACATCACTGCTTTTGGCATTAGGTTATGGGATGCTCCTGATTCAAGCAAACAATTGTGAAGGATCTTATCATGGATGTTCAAAGATATGTATAAAGGTGGGAAAGACTCATCCAGCTCTTCAATCATAGGAGCTAGGATTACTGTGGGCTTATCATCTTGCAAGTTCACAAATTCAGTATCTATGGGTGTCCTTGAATGAAGAGATTTTAGTATTGATGACTTGAAGGCATCATTCTTCATAAGCTCTATCAAAGGAAAACGGATTTTTAACTTCTGAATTTCTGACTCAAGATTGAAAGAATAGGATATTTTGTCAGAATTTCTTACCTATTGTGGTGGGGCTTTGAGTTGAATATGATCATGGGCTGATGGTTGTAATGGCCTTTGTTTTTTTTATGGAGGAGCAGTCATCTTCTTTACAGCAGCAGCAATCTTTTTAGCAGGAGAAGCAGGCTGCTTTGTAGGAGCAGGACTCTTCTTCATAGGAGCAACAATTCTAGATCTCAAATTATAACCTTCTTGATCATTTACCTGATATAAGGATTCTTCCATGATTTGCTCAATCATGAGGGCTTCCTCATAGTCTGCTTGTGTCAGGAAAGAGAGATCTACTTCATCTTCCATATAGTTGATGTTGTCTTCAGCCTCCCCTTCTTCCTGAGCAAACTCTTGTTCTTCTTCAAGCACAGCATTCTTGAAAGGAGCTTTGATTCTTTGATCCTCAGCTTGATTCCTATCCCTTTGAAGGATCTGAGCTGGTGGGTTATTTCTTATGTAAGGGACAAAATTAGGGTTTCTGGGAGCAAAATCATTTGGCCCTTTACCTCTCACAAGTATTTTCCCTCGGTCTTTAAGTCTAGAAATTTTAGCTGTCAAACTGTCCAACATTTTGGCCATTTTTTCAATTTTATTCTCTGATGAAGAAGCCCTAAGAGGATCTAAGGGTTGCTTCTTCTTGTCCATTTTTCCCTTAACCTTATGAGATGCAACGATATTGGACTCAACTTAAAGAGCATCATCTTGCATGAGTGATAGAGAAGCTGATCTTCTTTCTCCGAGAAGAAGACAGAACTCAAAATCAAAGGAATTGGCATAAGTGATTTCGGTTGAAGTGTTAGTTGGCTTAATCTCGGCAGGGATCTTGCTGAACATTTTGTTAAATCTTTTGGTGAAGTTGGAAACAGACTCACCATTCTCTCTCCTCAAATTGCTAAATTCAATGATATAGTAGAGGTGGTCTCTTCTTTCTCCCCAATGCTTCAAAAATATGTCATATAGGGCTTCAATGCCTGCTATTGATCCAGCAGGAAACTCTTTGAACCATTTCCTAGCCTGACCATCTAGACTTTGCACAAAAACCCTAGTCCACACATCCTCTTGTTCAATGTTTATATTCTCATCATAACTGTAGAATGCCTCTAAGTGTTCTTCAGCTGTGAAATCTCCATCCCCAGTAAACTTAGGCATGTATTTTAGATAATCTCCAGTAGGCATAGCAAAGAGGGGGTTAGGCAAATTTAGAGGGCATATCTGGCAACAAGGATCCTTTCCATTTTGGACAAAGGGGCAGCCATATTGGATGTGGGTATGGAAAGGGCACAAGGAGATATTGTTGGTGCGGGTAGTAGCTAAGAAAGTACTCATGGTAGATTTATCTCAGTGGAGTCTCCAGGGATTGGATCTACACAAGTAGCAGTGCTTGAAGATTCCTCAACCCTAAAATTTTCTAATCCACTTATAAATTCCTAAGAATTAGATGTTTCAGTAGAAGAAGATTAAAATGGAGGTCTATTTGATATAACAGCAGAAATATCTCTTGAAATACATGATTTAGCTCCCCTTGCAACTCTAGAGGTCTTCCTCAGTGAATCCCTAGCTCTTCTTATAATCTCTTCTCGATCTGAAACAGGTGTTACTGGTGGCCCTTGAGGGTTTTCTCTAGTACTTGGTCTTCTTGAAGCCACCTTATTCCAATGGAGTCTCAAAATAGATTATTACAACCAAAATAGTGTCTAGACTTTGTCTATCATCAAAGTAGGATCTATCTCATCCCCCAGCGAAGCTGAGCTTCAATCTCCTCTCCCCGGCAATGGCGACAAATTGTTAGCTCTCTAGGAAACTCCTCTAGTTTGTAGCTCGAGGATGCCTAGTAACCTCAATGTTTCTTCAATGGTTTACTAAATGGATCAATTCAAATGACCTATAATACCTCACTCACTCAAGACATGCATAAAACTCAATCAAAAAGATAAGGCTTCTAACTATCAATGTTCAAAGGGTTGATAATAATGTGAATAAATGAAGAACTCACTATGCTAGCAAATTCATATATAAAGCAATCACATATGAATGGATAATAATAACAAGGAAAGATACTTGCAATTCAACTCATCAACACAAAGATAGGATGACAGCTATCTGGTATTAAACAAAAACAATGAACCTGAATCAGACATCCAAGTACAAGTACAGAACAGAAAAGAGATGGAACCTGAACATATAATGGAAAAAGAGCTTATAATAAATGATGAATAACATGAGAAGCTTGATAACAATAAGGGTACAAAAGTCTCTGAAGTCGAACCCTTTCTTCAACATTACTCACAGGATTTATAGCCTTTACAAAATTTATTTCAGATCCTCAAAAGTTAGATCGAATTTACTAAAAATAGATAACATAACTGTTTTTGCAAAAATTAGGTCAAAAATCGTAACTTAAGTGCTAATATATCTAAATATAATAATTGTTCACTCCTTGAACTCTTTAATAACTACAGTGATCACTGAAGTAGAACTAGGACTTGTTATCTGGTAGATAAGTCACGGTTTGTCAAAAGTAGGTAGGGTTTGTGACCCATTTCACCTCGTTGGCACCTTCAAAACTAGAATAGACCCAATCTACTGGTGCCTTTAATTAATATTCATATTCATAACTCATCCCTGAGGTGTTTGGATCAATCAAAATTGGTTCTATGTGGAGGCATGTCTTTCTTCACTATTCTGTGCTTTCGGTGGTTAAGAAAACAAAATTCTGGGTCTTTAAGCTGTCGAAAGCTCTGCTTTCAGTGGCTAATGAACAACTACTACGTTCACCTAAGACGCCGAAAGCTCTGTTTCTGCAAAATTTAATTAGTCTTTTAATCAACCTTTTACAGCTTCACTTTTGACCTTCTGGTACTTCTTCAACTTGCATAAGGTTTGGAATATCAGCAACATCATGGGTTGCCTCCGGATCCTGAAGGCTTATTGTTGCCTCTGCTAGGGTTTCCAGCACAAGGTGTGTTTTAGTGTTTGAATCCTTTGTCTGCAACATCGACAATCTGATCATCCTATAGAGCCTAGAGTTGTCATTCATTAATCTCATTTTTCTCTTTTGTAGTAGGATATACATCCCTCTCATTTCTAGAAGAGTATTATGCAATTCAGTATTTTTTTTGGTTAATCTTGCATTAGTTCTTTTGATTTCTCTCTCTAAGACCTCTAGTTCATATACTTGCCCTAATAGCTGGTTTATTCTCTGCGACCTAGGTTTGTTAGAGGAAGCCTCTGCCATTGGTTCATCTTGGCCCTCCCTTGGTGTAGGTGAGGGAAACTCCTCATGTTCTACTACAACCTTCTTCGTTAGGTCAACTTCCTGCTCCTCTTCTTCTTTAGAGTCTGAGTAAGGTAGGTTGAGTATATTTTTACCTTGTGCTAAAGCCTTCTCCTCCTTTCCATTGAAATCTAGATTTCTCTTGGATTTGTTGGTCTTAGAAGTTGGAGGGGCCTAATCCACTGCCACTGGAGAGATGGCCCTCCTCTTCCTCTTACCACTTCTAGGAGTGGTGGACTGCTTTGAAGGAGACTTTCCTTTGTCTTCTAGATGCAAGCTTGTCTCAAACTCATTCCAAAATAAGAAGTATGTCCATGCTATGTTTCTTCTTTGCAGCAGTTCTTGGATAATGAGCTTTATCAGGCCATGATGGGATAGCCTGCCTGCAATTTTGGTGGGATGAGCTTTGACCTAATTGGCCATCTTGGTCAGGCTCTTGTGTAGGTAGAAAGGCGTGTTCAGTGGGCTCTTTCCAGTAAAATGGTTCATCAATTTAAAGTGGTATATCATCACCCTGTTATACCTGCATTCACAATTTATATAAACCAAGATTGCTTTCAACAACTGTTGCCACTTCTCCTCAAGCCAAGTTCAAGGGATGCTTTTCTTCCATACTACATTCTTGTGCTCAGGCTTCAAGTAAGACCTAAATTCCACATCCTTCATGATGGTGGTTTTGAACCATTTCTCCCCATTCCTTGGGAGTTCTGCTACTTCTAATATTAGGGCCTCATCAACCTGGAAATCTTCTCTGCCTATCAATGCCTTCAATCCATCAAAAGAGAGAGCAAAGGCTTCTGCCACTTGCTGGTAGGATCCCTGAATTTTCTCACAGAACCTGTAACAGCCTGCATATTTGAAGAATTGGCATACCTCTGGGTGTGACTCGAGATAGCCAATGTCCCTCGATTCCTGTGTGAGGGAAGGTCCTCCTCCTTTCTTCATTTATGGACTGCTCTTCTTGTATCTGCGAAATCAAAATTCAAACCCTGGGGAAGGAGATTACCATGTTGGATTCAGGAAGGGCTTGGATTAGTGAGGATGCATGCAGGAAAATGTGGAGTCGACTAAGGAGAGGGTGTTGATTTTGAGGGGCTAATCATTGATTGGTACTTGAGCAGGGGGACAGTAAGTTCTGATGACAACCGTGAGATGGTCAGTGCAATGATCATTTTAACTCAGACTTAACGCTTTGTGGTGGTTCGGCTGCAGTCACAGGATAGGTGGAGGGTAGCTAGGGTTTGGGTCTTTTATCAATCACTTCAGTTTCATAATGACCTCTTCTTTACCAGCTCATGATTTTCCACAATCCCAGTCTTTTCGGTGGTTAAGTGCTCGATAGTGGCACTCCTCATTCTGACGGTGGTTGATTTTGATGGATGTACTAACCATTTTCTTCTTTTGGAGCTTTTGATGGTTAAGGTAATCTTGGATCCAATTTTTAGCTGCCGAAATCTGGGCTTTTCAGTGGCTAATGAACTGTTGAGAAGTTTGCCTAAGCCACCAAAATATTTTCTTCAAAATTTTATTAAAAAGCGGAGTCAATGAGCTTTCGGCGGTTAATGTAGTCCTGAGTCCAATTTTCAAGCTGCCAAAAGCTGGGCTTTTCGGTGGCTAATGAACTGTTGAGAAGTTCTCCTAAGCCACCGAAAGCTAAACTTTGATTTTTTATGGAAAACCAGAGCACAAGGCGTTCCAACTTTGTTAAACATACCAAAACATTTCATAATGTGCCTTGAACTCTTGATCACTATGCAAAAATAAATTTTCAGAATTTGACCTATTTGAAGACTAACTTATTTGGGAGATAACAGATCCCTTACAAGGAAATATTTAGAGGTTGGGAATTTTCCTTCCAACCTTGGCTCATATTGATTGTATTCATATCCTTTTTTGTATAAAATACATCTACTCTTATAACTTTGTCCAGTGTATAAATATATTGTCTACAATAATATAAAAAAAACCATTGACATATGTGTACTAAAAATTAAAGGAAACAAAAATTTATAGACAAATGATTGATGAGATCTATGCTACAAAAATTCCATTTTATTAAGTTTAATAGTGTTAAGAGAAAATGAAAAAGATTTATAAATATAACAATATATTTATGCAAATATAACAACAAAGGGGTGAAAACTTAGACATTAAAATTGATTTGAGACTGTTTTTTTCTAGGGAAATAAATTCCCCTTACCAAAGTATCTCATTTGTCTAACAACTGTTGATGTCCATACATCAACAAAGTAGCTCCATGGGACCCATGGAACTCTCTAGTCACCTCTTGGACCCATAAGTATTGGTCATTTTTAAAGATCAAATGTCTTCATTTTTCTTGAAGAGGAAAGCATAATAACATCAACTGCAAAAATAATGAAATGGAATTCCTTAAATCAAAGGTTTCTAGTTATCTAAGACAAAATGATCCGTGACCTTGAAAGAAGGCCATAGTTCAGTGAATTGTCCAATAAAACCCTCACTCAAACAAGGCAATAGATTTATGTCAAGAGGTTGCAAAGGGAAGTTTTACTTAACAAATGTGTTTGGCACACATGATTAGCTGATATGGAGATTGATGTTGAAATATTGTAACTTTGAATAATATTCTATTGTATTTTACTATTGTAATTTATTCAAAGATGTTTTATTCCTGTGTCGGGATGTTGTTATTGTATTTCGCCATCATAGATTCATGAGGTAAAACCTTCATTGTAAGTCGGGTTAATAGAACCCTTTAGAAAGTAATATAATATTGTTCCGATTCTTCCTAGGTAATTCATCCCAATAATTTTTTTGGGGCCGACCTAGTTAGGAAAAACGCCAAGTGGAAGATAAAGTATAAATAGGAGTGATGTGCTCCTCATTTGGACACATGCACTCACTTGTGTAATGTGCATATGGGAGAGATAGAGAGATGTCGGCAAGGAGAAGGAGAATTTGTTTAGGATTTTGTATTTGTACTTGTGGTCATATATATTGAGGAATTTTTGTTGGGTTTTCTTCCCTAGAGGGTTTCCTACGATAAATCGGTGTCTATCTTGTGATTGTGTTTCTTTCAGTAATCTTGTATATGTTATTTTTGTGAAATATAATTAAATACTAATGATATCTATATTAGTATATTGAATCTTAACATGGTATAATAGCTAACATGAATATGACAACTTTCACAAGGTGAAACTCTCTCTCTTCTCCCTCTAGCAAGAAATTAGGTTTTATGTCAAAATTGGAATTTTGAAAATCTGATTGCATAGAAAGTTGTGCCTCCATAGGGCACATCTATTGAGCCCTAGATCAAATTTTTTGAGTGGGTGGATCTCCAGGAAATTCAAACCCTAGTTTGACTTTGGACCAAACTATAGAAACTGTAGATCAGAATCTCATAAGTCAATTTTGAGAGGTGAATATTTGGAGTCTCCAGAAACCAAGTGTACTAGTCAATTCGCCTCAGTCAAACACATTTCCTAGTAAGTTCAGTTTTTCATTTTGATAAAATTTATTTTTTGGTGACCTCCTAGATAAGATGGCCCCAAGCACTAAGCTTGAGGATAAGCTAGAAGGCATATAGGATTGGCCTCGTTCTTAGAGAGAATTATCTTACCAAATACATCAAGGAAGAAGTTGCAGAACCTGAAGAGCATGGAGTTAAGGAGAAGCACAAGAAACCTTATTAGGGAAATGAGGATCATTGTTGATTCTATCAAATACCATTTGATTCCTCAAGTGTAATCCAAGGATACATCGAAGGAGATGTATGATGCCCTATCCATAATTATGAAGGAAGTAACATCAATAAAAAGATGAATTTGAGAACTCAATTGAAGGGTACCAAGATGTACCAAGGAGAATCCATCCAAGACTACTTCACAAGGGTCTCTCAGTTCAAGGAGAAACTAAAATCCATTGGAGACTCCCTTGATGAATATGATCTAGTTATGACTACTCTCAATGGTTGCACTAGACCTTGGGATTCATTCACAAAGACTATGTGTTCCAGAAAGGAGAGCAAGAAATTTGACATTGTATGGGAAGATTGCATCCAAGAGGAGGCTAGAGTAGCCAATAGAGAAGCTCTACTTAAAGAAGATGATCAGGACCTAGCCACCCATACCAAGAGAGGAATAATTCAATCTAACTTGAAGGAAATCCACAATGAGTCTCAACCTCCTAAGAAGTCCCAAAGGACAAGAGGAAACAATCAGAGAAGAAACTGCTCCAACTTTCAATGTTTCAAGTGTGACAAGATAGGACACATTGCTAGAAATTGTCCATTAAAGAAAGAAGAATACAAGAAGAGGAACAACAACAAAAGGAATCATGTGCACCTAGTTGAATATGAATATGAAGAAGAAGAGGAATAAGGACCTCGAAGAAAAAAATCAAAAGAAGAAGATGCAGAAGAGTATGTATTATTCTCTGCACTCTCTGGGTCTGTGACACCTGGAGAAGATACATGGCTTATTAATATTGGTGATTCAAAGCACATAACGTGACAAAAGAAAAATCTGTCAAAACTTGAAGAGAAAAACTCTCCTCGGAAGGTATCGTTAGGATATGACTATCAATACCCTATCAAAGGAATTGGTGAAGCAAGCTACAAGCTTCATTCTGGAACCCCCATGAAGATGAAGGAAGTATTATATGTACCAAGTTTGAAGAAGAATTTACTTTCTATGTCAACATTAGATTAGAAAGTATATAGGGTGGCATTCATAGATGGACAAGTACTGATGTGGCCCAAAGGAAAATCAATTGAAGATGCATTTTTCATTGGTGAAGAAGAAGGAGGATTATATAAACTCAAGGGACATTCGAAAACATCCCATATTCATGAGACCACTAGCCCAAGTGAATTATGGCATAGGAGGTTTGCTCACATCACCTACAAAGCACTACCCCATGTGAGAAAAGTAGTGACTGGTTTACCATATTTGAAGATCGATCGTGAAGGAATTTGCAAAGGATGTATAAAAGGAAAGAATATCAAGAATTCATTTCTGAAGAGTGAGATAAAGACTAAAGGTAACATTGGAATCAATCCATTCAGGTGTATGTGGTATGATTCCCTCCACATATTTGAGTGGTTATGAATATTATGTTACATTTATTGATGACTATTCAAGAATAGACAATGGTGGAGAATATACTTCAAAATATCTTGAATCCTTTTGTAAAGGAGCTGGAATCAAGAGGGAACTAACCACTCCCTACAATCCTTAACAGAATGGTCTTGCAGAAATAAAGAATAGGACAATTATGGAATAAGTGAAGACAAGATCAATATCTTCCAATGCATTTATCGGTTGAAGCAGCAAGGACAACAGTTTATGTATAGAATATATTATCCCATAGTTCCCTTGGATTCAAGACTCGAGAATAAATGTTCACAAGAAAGAAGCCTGAAGTGAGCCACCTCAAGATATTTGGTTTCCTAGTATTTGTTCACATACCAAAATAAAAAAGAACCAAGTTAGACCCTTCCGGAAAGAAGGGAATATTTTTTGGATACTGTGAAGTCTCCAGATCCTTTAGAATATACATTCCAGGATTCCATCACATGGATATTAGTAGAGATGCAACATTTGACGAAGAATCGGCTCTCAAGAGATCCAGAAAGTGACAGCATGAAGAAGTATATGAAGAATATGTACCTCCCATAAATATCAAAGTTGCACCCTCCCCCGAAGATGAAACATCATAAGACCATGATATGCTAGAACCTCAAGAACCTCCTACTATGAATATGTCACGAAAAATAAATCCTACTTAGGTAAGAGAAATTATATAATAAGCAGAGAAGTATGGATCTCTAGAAGGCTCCATAAGAGTTAGCAAGAATTCAAAGCCATTTTCCAATTATGTGGCTTTGATGTGTGATCTTGTAGATCAAGAACCCACCAGTTATAAAGAATATATACAGAAGAAATAATGGGTAGAAGCAATGACGGAAGAATACCAATCAATAATGAAGAATGATATTTGGGATATATTTCCCAAACCAGAAGGAAAAAGTGTGGTAACTTCCAAGTGGATATACAAAATAAAACATGCAGCTAATGGAATTATTGAGAAATACAAGGCAAGGTTTGTAGCAATACGATTCTCTAAGAAAGAGGGAATTGATTATGAGGAGACATTTGTGCCAGTAGCAAGGTACACTTCCATTAGAACCATCATGGCACTTGCATCCATGATGAAGTGGAGTTTACACCAAATGGATGTGAATATAGCTTTCCTGAATGGTGTTAATGAAGAAGAAGTGTACATAGATTAGCCACAGGTACTTGAATTCAAAGACAGACGGACTCACGTATGCAAGTTGAAGAAGGATCTGTATGGATTGAAGAAATTTGTTGGATCTTGGTATCGAAGGATAGATAGTTTTTTTATGAGCTTGGGATTTACCAAAATCAAAGCTGACCCTAACCTTTACTTTAAGGTTATGGATGATGAACCTGTCATATTATTGTTGTATGTGGATAATTTATTTCTGACAGGAAATGAGAAACAGATTGTAGAGTGTAAGAATAAGCTCACTGAATATTTTGAGATGAAAGAACTTGGATTTATGCACTATTTGTTGATGTATATGTAACTTCAAAATGTATTTCACTTATATTTCTTATATATTGTAACCCGATGTTTATTCTAGGATGTACTTGAATTATGTCATGCCCTGATGTTCCTATCGAGAAGTTCTATAATATAAACAAGTCATGTCAATTCATTGTGGGTAACCCTCCTATTGGCTAAGGGTTAAAGTCCCCGCAATTCCGGGGCACTAGGGTTATTAGACTCTCCTAGTGAGGTCTGCCCTAGTAGGGTTTATTCAAGTCGGGAATTAGTATAAATAGAGAGTTGGCCTCTCTATTTAACACACATCTCATACACACTCAAGTGTAGCGCATAGTTGAGGAAGGAGAAGACACTGGGGCTAGATAGAAAGAAGGTTACTGCTGTCAAGAGATCACTAACTGTTTTGGGTTCTAATTTTGGTGTTGATTCTATCTCTAAGGAAGTTGCAGGGTTTTCACCATTTATGGTTTTGTTACGGAGATAAATTCCTATGGCTTGGGGTACCACAACAGACAGCTAGACTCTAGAAATCGATCTTTCCCAATATGCAATAGAAAATAAAATGTCTAACACTAAAGGATCAAACCTCGTACCTTATTCCGGACGGTTGAAGTAGATCCCCGTTGAGCTTTCCAATCTTCAGCTTGAATTGATATAATACTTCCTCAACAACAAGTAAACAATACAAGCATACTATATATCATGGTGTTAGATCTATTCTAGCATATATAATCAATAATGTAAAAGCATTTGACATATTCCAATGGATACAATATTTAATCAAATACACATCATTGAACAGGAAAAGATAGTTCTTATTAATATAAATCAGAGATTACAAGATAGATACAACCTCTGATGGCACGTCTGCGAACCGGAGAAACTAAATCCCCCACTTGGGCCTCCACCACCTCAATCCTCCATCTCATGATAGCAAGCTCACTAGCAAAAGGCAAGCTTGGGAAGAACACAACAGTGCTCCAAGGGACAAAGGGATGCAGACTCAAGCATAAGTTCTGGCAACAATGGACTATAGTTTCATTACTCTCAATTCTCTCTTATGCTTTCAATGTCTCAAGGGGTTCCTTGTATAGCTTTTCAAAGGGATACTGAAAGGTCGAATCCATGCGATCTCAAGGCATATGGAAGGCCAGGAGTCATATGAGTCGGATCCAAGTCAAGCAACGCTCCAAAAGGTTTTGGATTATTTACACATCCCGATGTACGCGACTATAATGGGAATATCCGTGTATGTACGCGGTTATCGGGGTAAAAGCTGCATATATCACTTTTCTTATGTTTTTAGGGATGATCAAGGACACATCAAAAGACAAAAAGTGGTCCATAGGGGCTAATGAGTCTGCAGTGGGACAGGAGAAGGCCATACAATGTGTGATTCACCTAGTGTGGTGAAATCCGCTATAACAGATGCCCCCTAATGTATGAGATCATAGGGGTTATACGATGGCCGAAATACATTATAAGTCCATCCCAGAAGTGGAGTGATGAAGGTACCCAAATGGAAGACCAGCCATCCAATCAGCATAATACCATAATACAACTCTGCATATAACTGCAAATACATAAAGCAGTCCCAGATACATAAGAGTACAATGTCCATGAATAGGCATGAAACATGATAACACATATGTGGTCATCGCCACGTACAATATACATAGATCAGAATCTCCATGATGAAGATATACAAAGGACCATGAACTCCACAAAGGCTGAAGATATACAATAGATCAAGATCTCCATAGTGGTTGGAAATGTCTGACATATACTGGAACAAGTCACGAGAGCTGAAATCTCATGAACACTAGCACGATCAAGGAGGTAGCATATAATGGATGCCACCAATCTGGAAGGTCTTCTACACGCACTGCTACGAGTACATGTCCTACTATGCAAATAGAGGTGTCGAGGTCGAACATAGTAGTCCATCGTCTGATTACCATTCATTGATGTATACCGTTAACAGACGCAAGATCACCCACCAATAATGAAAATGGGAATCAAGGTACTAGAGTGCAAACTAACAAGTGTGAATAAATGCGTTGAGGTCGAACACTTGAGAGAATCCAT